>LR749778.1:984777-1304777 GCA_902729485.2 Mus minutoides | reverse complement strand
CCTGTGGCCAAAGAGCTCTGTTTTGTGTCACATCAGCAAAGGTCCACTAAGTCCTAGGCTGAGGACTGTCCCGATGATTCTAAACAAGGGACTTTAGCTTCATGAGCACCTCTCTGTCCCCTTTAGGTGGAACCTGTGGCCTTGTCCCTTTTTAATCTGTCACCCACTGGCCAAGGAGGTGGAACTCCTTCCTGACTGTCCCCAGGGAAGGCCACAGAAGCTTGGGGCTTAGCATTGGACCAGATTAAGGTCACAGAAGCTGCCTAGCCATTCCAAGCTTCTGGGCAGAACTTTCCAGACATAGCCAGAACTTGTACCTGTCCAGTAAATCAAAAGATTTTGGAAATCAGTAGCCAGTTGAGGACAGAATTCAAAATATTATAAACAAGCTCAAAGTGCCCTGGGTGAGAAGCTATGTGCTAATTTCCTGGTCTACAGCTTGCAAAAGCCTAGGAATATACACCCGTGTACACACACACACACAAGCTTATAAACCTGCTTGAGAGATGAAGTTAGGGGGCTGAGGTGCAAGGCCTGGTTCTTGGTGAGCCCTGTGCCTCCCTGTGGGAAAGTACTGAGTCCCAGTGGCTGCTTTCGAACCTCCAGGGTCTTTATAAAACAGGGAATTGAATTGTACATAAACCATCACACAGTACATCAGGCAGTTCTGATGTTTAAAGTCTTGCAAGGTAGACAAGGCTTGGAGAAAATTTAGAATAACAATTAGCATCTTGCCATCGGAAAAAAAAATCACGCAAATTCCAGTTGGAAGGCACTGGCCTTGGGGAGTTGTGGTCCTTCAGCCCCCTCAGCTGCACAGCTTCCGTTTGCTGAAATCTGGACCCTCGTGAGGTGCATAGGAAATGCACAGCCACAGAAAGACAGTGAGAACACAGCGATTGTGGAAACGGCTGCAGCACACTCTCCTGGTCATCATGTCTTATTCATGAGCACTTCTCCTCAGCCTGCGACCACAAGGACCTCTGCACTCTAAGAAGAAACTCGAGAGAAAATGGTGAACTTAAAACGTCTTCCTTTAACCAGCTTATGAATAATGCATCTTGTCTTATCCAGAAGGCTTATCAAGTCTGACTGAGAAAATGAAGAAGTAAATTTACCAAAATAAAAGGAAAAGGAGATGCTCTAAACCATTCAAGTTCTTGAAACATGCAAACAAAGTATTCCAGGGACGGAGAAAGAGTGGCCGGGAGAGATTCCTGTCCTTAATTCCTACTCTCTGTGTATGTGTGTGTGGAGGAGGTGGAGGAGGTGGTGGTGATGGTGCTGTCATATGTGAAAAATGTCATCTAGCATGTGTGTACATGCTAGGATCCTTCCAGATATGAAGACAGTCATTTAGCATAGAGGAAGGGCAGATGCTGTCATATAAAACAAAAGTCATTTCATGATGTATAAAGCCTTCCCTGTCCTTTGTCCCAAGACAAGAATACGCTCCAGGGTGGGGAAATAGCTCAATTGGCAAAGTACTTGCTGTACATGAAGACCTGATTTGGATCCCTCTGGCCTGTGTAAAAGTTGAGCAAGAGTATCCTAAGTGCTCACTGGTTAGCCAGTCTCAGTGAATTAGTGATCTCCAGATCCAGGGAGAGACCCTGTCTCAAAGGAACAAGGTAGAGAGAGATGGAGAAAAATGCTGACATTGACCTCTGCTGTGCCCACCATGCTGGATGGACACACACACACACAAATACATGCACACAAACACATGCATATACACACAGCCACACATACACACACACATAAACAAACACATGCATATATACACAAACACATGCATACATACACACATACACAAACAGACACACACACATATATACACACACACACACAAACACAAACACATACACACACCTATATACACACACATGCACATACACAAACACACACACAAACACGTACACACACACATACACATGCATACACACACACACACACACACACACACACACACACACACACGCAACTTCTTTCTGGTGTTAGATACCTTGGTACTCAGTTTCTCTCACAGCCTCAGAAACTTTATGGAGTACCTTAGTTGTTTCCTAAGGTACCTGTGAACAAGAGAATGGTGGAATCTACCAGCAGAGAGAAGGCTGGACATAACAGTATGTGTCATGTGCCTATAATCTTAACACTTGAGAGGCTGAGGCAGGATTGAGAGACACAACAATTTTTTTTTTTAGATATTTTCTTTATTTACATTTCAAATGCTATCCTGAAAGTTCCCTATACACTCCCCCTGCCCTGCTCCCCTACCCACCCCCTCCCACTTCTTGGCCCTTGCATTCCCTGTACTGGGGCATATAGTTTGCAAGACCAAGGGGCCTCTCTTCCCAATGATGGTCGACTAGGCCATCTTCTGCTACATATGCATCTAGAGACACGAGCTCTGGGGGTACTGGTTAGTTCATATTGTTGTTCCACCTAAAGGGTTGTAGACCCCTTCAGCTCCTTGGGTAATTTTTCTAGCTCCTCCATTGGGGGCCCTGTGTTCCAACTATAGATGACTATGAGCATCCCCTTCTGTATTTGCCAGGCACTGGCATACCCTCACTCAAGATAGTTATATCAGGGTCCTTTCAGCAAAATCTTGCTGGCATATGCAATAGTGTCTGGGTTTGGTGGCTGATTATGGGATGGATTCCCGGGTGGGGTAGTCTCTGGATGGTCCATCCTTTTGTCTTAGCTCCAATCTTTGTCTCTGTAACTCCTTTCATGGGTGTTTTGTTCTCTATTCTAAGAAATGAAGTATCCATACATTGGTCTTCATTCTTTTTGATTTTCTTGTGTTTTAAAAATTATATCTTGGGTATTTTAAGTTTCTGGGCTAATATCCACTTATCAGTGGTGCATATCAAGTGACTTCTTTTGTGATTGAGTTACCTCACTAAAGATTATATCCTCCAGATATATCCATTTGCCCAAGAATTTCATAAATTCATTGTTTTAAATAGCTGAGTAGTACTCCATTGTGTAAATGTACCACATTTTCTGTATCCATTCCTCTGTTGAGGGACATCTGGGTTCTTTCCAGCTTCTGGCTATTATAAATAAGGCTGCTATGAACATAGTGGAGCATGTGTTCTTATTACCAGTTGGAACATCTTCTGGGTATATGCCCAGTAGAGGTATTGTTGGTAGTACCATGTCCAATTTTCTGAGGAACCTCCAGACTGATTTCCAGGGTGGTTGTACCAGCTTGCAATCCTACCAGCAATGGAGGAGTGTTCCTCTTTCTCCACATCCTCGCCAGCATCTGCTGTCATCTGAGTTTTTGATCTTAGCTATTCTGACTGGAATGAGGTGGAATCTCAAGGTTGTTTTGATTTGCATTTCCCTGATGATTAAAGATTATGAACATTTTTTCAGGTCCTTCTCTGCCATTCGGTATTTCTCACTTAAGAATTCTTTGTTTATCTCTGTTCCCCATTTTTTTTTTTTCTTTTCGAGACAGGGTTTCTCTTTGTCGTCCTGGCTGTCCTGGAACTCACTCTGTAGACCAGGCTGGCCTCAAACTCAGAAATCCGCCTGCCTCTGCCTCCCGAGTGCTGGGATTAAAGGCGTGCGCCACCACGCCCGGCTTTGTTCCCCATTTTTTAATGGAGTTATTTGAATTTCTGGAGTCCAGCTTCTTGGGCTCTTTGTATTAGTCCCCTATCAGATTTAGGATTGGTAAAAATCCTTTCCCAATCTGTTGGTGACCTTTTTGTCTTTTTGACAGTGTCTTTTGCCTTACAGAAGCTTTGCCATTTTATAAGGTCCCATTTGTCAATTCTTGATCTTACAGCACAAGCCATTGCTGTTCTGTTTAGGAATTTTTCCCCTGTGCCCATATCTTCGAGGGTTTTCCCCTCTTTCTCCTCTATATATTTCAGTGTCTCTGGTTTTATGTGGAGGTCTTTGATCCACTTAGACTTGGACACAACAAATTTTTAAAGCTATGCCTCAATTTAAAAAACAAACCATGGCTGTACGATTTGTGTTCAGCTTCTTCATTTAACATCCTATTTTCAAAGACAGCCAGTGTTGTACCACATATCACTGGCTCATCTCTCTTCAGAGAAGGGTGGTACAGTCCCAAGGAATGCCTGCACTACATTTTATGTATCCTTCCATCAGTGGACACATGCCCTTTTCCCACCTTGGGCCTATAACGAATAATATCTTTATGAGCATTTCTGTCCAAGGGGTTGTGTGGTGCCTGGATGTGTTTCCTTGGGATATTAGTGACTCTTAGAATCAGCGTGACAGAACTCTTGCATCTTAATTTAAATAGTTTTAAAGGAGCTTTGCAATATCAAGTTTGTATTTATTCAGGAAGGAAAAATAACCATAAAACACTGTAAATAAAGGGCAGAAAATACAATTTTCCCACGTCTCCTCATTGGCTACGTAGCAAAGCCATGGAAGGGTGACTCAGAACTGTCCACTGGGATGGTGCCTGGCTTCTCTGTGCTGGGGAAGGAAGCAATAGGCCTCCTGCTTCTGCCCTTCTCATAAGAGAGGGCTCAGTAATCAGAAGGAGTTATCTTTCTCTCTACAGGGCTTAATTAAACACTTTTATCACCTACAATGTATTAAAGATTGGAGCTGACCTGGCTCTTTATTATTTACTCATTGGCTGGAGCCATCTGGATGCCACTCAATCTCCTTGCCTTGCTACTTTGGGCAACAGAACAAAAATAATCTGGTTTAGAGCAAAGAACATATGTTTTAATCAGCCTTAGACTGCTTCTGTCCCGGAGATATAGGTATGAAAACATGCAATTCAGTTTGCTGGATTTTTTTCTTTCTTTCTTTCTTTCAACTGGGCTAATGGTTCATCCTACTGATCAAGTCCTTGAGCATAATTATTTTGGGAAATGAGGCAGGAGAGACCTCACAGCAGCTGGTAGAGTTCTGTCAGTGACTAAGAATAGAGCCCTGAGGTATAGAGCAGGCAGCTCCATAGAAAGAGGAAGAAGCGCTCTGGGTGCTCACACTTTGGCTCCTACCTGTGCAGGTAGCACTGCCCAGGCTCCCTGCAAAGTGCTGTCCTCCGACATTATGGCATGCCTCTCATCTGGAGGCTATAGGACCAAGGACATGGATAGTCTCTCTGCCTTTCATCCATGACAGATGTTCTATCCCTCCTCTTTGAATCCCTACAGGATACCCTTAGGAGTCAGAAGCTGAACTACCCAACAACTGTAAATGTAATTCTGATATGAAACCTCTACAGAGACCCAAATGGCTTTGCCCCAACACAGAAGTCTGGATCAGCTACTAACAGTATGTTAGGAACAGCAAACTCAGCCAAGAAGTCAGATTCAAACAGAGAGCAGGTTGTGGCGACAGAAATGGTTTGGTACTGGTGAAGGGACAGGCCCTTGGACAGGGTGTGAGAGCACAGGAACACCCCAAACACATGAGTCACTGTATGACACTTATAACCATGAAAAATGATCGGACTGTTCACTCTCTGGTCTCGGGACATCAGGCCACTCTGTGTCCAAACAAGTGCAAGATGGAGCCAAATTGTAAAAACAAGATAAAAATGTCACAATAGATTTAATCCAGAAACCACAGTGGAAAAAGGGATACACATTTGACGACAGAACCTTGGTAAAATACAAAAATACTTGCAGCACATAGCAAGAGGCCAATTAATGAATGCAAAGAAGTAAAAACAGAAACAAACAAAACAAATACAAAAACAAAAAACACAGGAGCAGCACCAGCTGAACAAGCTGTCTGGAAGATGTAAACCGGCCAGTTGAATGATTTCACCCCAAGTTTTACCTGTCAAATCTTCCCTCCCTCCTTGGGAGCCTGAGGAGACACAGACACAGACTGCTTTGTAAATGGAGTATAAATTAACATAGGGAGAAATTTAACTAGATGATCAAAGCTTAAAAATCACACTTGTGGCTGGAGAGATGGCTCAGCAGTTAAGAGCACTGGCTGCTCTTGCAGAGTACCAAGTTTCTGTTCCCAGCACCCACATGACAGTACACATTCACCTGTAACTAACATTTCATGAAATCCAACACCCTTTCCCGGCCTTTTCTAGTCACTGGTCACACAAGTAGTACACAGTCATACATATAGGCAAAGTACCCATAAATGTTATTTAAAAATGAAATTTAAATAGCATACTCTTGAAGATTCTACTTATAATTTACCCTCAAATGGCCAGAGAGGTTTATTTAAAAAAAAAAAAAAAAAAAAAAGGGAGCCGGGCATGATGGCGCATGCCTTTAATCCCAGCACTTGGGAGGCAGAGGCAGGTGGATTTCTGAGTTCAAGGCCAGCCTGGTCTACAGAGTGAGTTCCAGGACAGCCAGGGCTACACAGAGAAACCCTGTCTCGAAAGAAAAAAAAAGGAGGGGGGGGATGCAACAAAATGTCTATTCCAAGAAGACTGGAGATATAAATAGGCATTTGCTAGAAAACAGTCTTCAATATCTCTACTTTAGAAGAAAAAGATGTAGGGCTAAATATGGAAACTCTCTAGGATGTTTTCTTAAGGGAAAAAGCAATTACAGGGCATCATGTCAACAAAAGGGCACACACACAGCAGAACATGAGATTGAGGACTTGGGAGAAGCAAAGACAGAGGAGAAGCCTTTAACCTTTATGCTCATCTGTATTCTTTTTAGTTCTAAATATGAATGAATGCACCTTTCGATAAGATAGTTATATAGAAGATATAGATGTATAGATATTCAGATAGGTGATAGATAGATAGATAGATAGATAGATAGATAGATAGATAGATAGATAGATAGAAGAGTAAGAGAATATTTCCCCCTAGCTCTTCCATGAAAACCTACCAGAAGTTCCAAGCCATCCCTGTCTTAGTTGCTTTTCTATTACCATGAAGAGATTCCATGACCGAGGCAACTTACAAAAGAAAGTGTTTAATTTGGGGCTTACTTACAGTTTCAGAAAGTAAGTCTATAAACATCATAGCAGGAAGCATGGCAGCAGGCAGGCAGGCATAGTGCTGGAGCAGTATCTGAGAGCTTACATCTGATCTTCAAGTTGGAGGCAAAGGTGTGGGGGCTAGACCTGGTAGGGTCTTTTGAAATCTCAAAGCCCTCAGTGACACACTTCCTCCAGCAAGGCCACGCCTCCTAATCCTCCCACAAGCAATTCCACTAACCAGGGACTAAGCATTCAAACATATGAGCCCATGGGGCCATTCTCATTCCAATCTTCAAAGCATCACATTCTGTTCCGTGGCTCCCATAGGCTTATAGCCACATCAAGATTCAAACCATCGCAATCCATTCTATGATCCTTATAGGCTTATAGTTACATCAAGATGCAGAAGATATTGAATCCAACTTCAAAAGTCTCCACAGTCGTTTGTCTTGAGAGTGTTGGAAAGTCCAAAGCCCAAAGTCTCTTCAGAGACTCGAGGCAATCTCTTCACTGTTAGCCCGGTAAAATCAAAAAGCAAGTTAACACTTCCAACATACAATGGCACAGTGTATACATTACCATTCTAAATGGGAAGAAAGGTTGGGAATATTGGGTCAAAACCCCCAAGGCTTCAAGAATACAGCTGAAGGCAACACAAAGCACGTCTCCACAGATCCAGGCTGTCACTCCACCCCTTGCTTGACATATCCCTGAGCTTCAGGGCCTCATCTTGGCTGGGCTGCCCCTGAACAGGCCAAGGCCACAGGCAGTGCAATCCAGGTGGATTGGGTCATCCAGCACAAGAACACTTCAAGAAAGGACTGCTGGGGCTGGTGAGATGGCTCAGCGGGTTAGAGCACCCGACTGCTCTTCCGAAGGTGATGAGTTCAAATCCCAGCAACCACATGGTGGCTTACAACCACCCGTAACAAGATCTGACGCCCTCCTCTGGTGCGTCTGAAGTCAGCTACAGCNAAAAAACGCAGTCTCTGTACACACCCACATTTTAAGTAGGCGCAGATTCATAAAAGACTCAACTACAGTGTATGTGCATACCTAAAAAGGAACCAATTCTTTCTGGTTCGTCTTTCCTTTTATCTGACAGTATAAATTGGCTTTCTTGTTTTCTATTTCTTGCTCTTTAATGATTTTTACAGTCTTGGGTAAATGTAGATTATTTTTACTATGAAGATGGATCAAAAAAGATCCCAGGGGGTCTGAAGATTAGTTGCCTCTGCTATAGGATGAAGCTCAGGCTCCCCAGAGACATTGCTGCATGTTCTGTCCACAGAGGAACTGTGTCTAAGACTGCAGATTGTATAATCTTTTATTGACCATACACTATGAATTAGCCTTTCAAACTTTCTAGGGAAAAAAATGGAAATTTTCATTGATTCCATTGATTCAAGGGCCAGCGAAATGGCTCAGTGAGTAAAGGCACTTGCTGCAAAAGTCTAGAGAATCTGAGTTCGATACCCAGAGCCCAAGTAAAAGCAGAAGGAGAGAACCGACTCTACAAAGTTGTCCTCTGGTCTAAACATGTGTGCTGTGGTACATGCTTGCCCTTATCCCCTTTACCACCTGCACACAATAATGATGATGATCATGACAAATACATTAACATCTGAAACACTAAATCAGGTCATACTGAATCAGGTTTATGATAATTGACTGAGGATAACTGGATAATTTTCTATTTTGAGTTAGATCCAACCTAGAGCTCAGACATCCTAGGTAGGCCAGTGATCCACTGCTGAGAACATAGCCTAGGCTGGACACAAACTTGTGACCCTCCACCTTATCCTTGTTAGCTCTCTGATTACCAGTGTATAGCACTATGGCTAACATGTGTATGTGTATGTGTGTGTGTGTGTGTGTGTGTGTGTGTGTGTGTTCATGTGTGCACAGATGAGCATGCATACAGAGACGAGAGGTCAACCTTGGATGTGATTCCTCAGGAGCTACAGGAGGTAAGGTCTCTCTCTCACACACACCGGGATGTGGATATTGTCAACTTAGCTAGGATGTGGCTGGTGAGTCCCAGGTATTCTCCTGTCTCTTCTTCCTCAGCACTGATATCATGAATGGGTATACCAAGCTCCTCCTCTTCTTCCTCTTCCTCCTCTTCCTCTTCTTCCCTTCTCCTCTTTCTCCTCTTCCTTCATCTCCTTTTCCTCATCCCCCCCCTTCCTCCTCCTGTGTATAGGTTCTAGGGAATCAAATGTAAGCCCTTTGCTTGCAAGGCAAACACATTACCTACTGCACCATCTCCTCTGCCCTGAGTCTTTATTTTTTAGTTAATTTGTGGAAACAGAAGATGCTGAGCAGAACAGGAAATGTCTGGTCCATTTTTTCAGCCCCTTTTCATTATCACAGCAAAAGCATTGTGGATGTCTAGCAACTTAAGACTAGGTGCTGGCCTCCAAAAGCTGTTAACTTGAATAGTTTGGAGATTTATGACCATTCCTTGTGCATAAAGCAAAATTCTGTTTGTAGATTCCATTACTGAGTCCTTTCCATTTGCCAGAGATACTTCCTTATGGCTTTCCTGGGCGTTCCTCAGTGGAGCCTGTAAATTATGTCAGTGTTCTGTGCTGACATGGGGAAGCCTGGCTGGAAGGGGCTTTGCATAACTGATGGGAGGATGGGAGGTTGGGAGGTGAACATGCACAGCCTCACCCAGAAGCAAGGCTGCCCACAGCCCTGCCACTACTGCTGTCTCCCTATCAGGCACTATGGTCGTCTCCTGGGTCATTGTCTGCATTCGTTACCTTCCTCATTGCTGACTGAACACCTACTTTGACTGAAGGAAAGAAGGAATACTTTTGGCTTCCCTTGGTACAATGTCATGGCATCAGGAGTAAGAAACAACTGGTCACCTTTCATCTACAGTCAGGAGGTAGAAAGAGGTGAGGGCTGGTTGTGTTGGCCAGTCTTAGGTCAACTTGACACAAGCTGGAGTCACCTGAGAGGAGGGACCCTCAACTGAGAAAATCCCTCTGTAAGATCAGGCTGTAGGCAAGCCTGTAGGGTATTTTCTTAATTAGTGATTGTTGGAGGAGGGCCTGGCCGATTGTGGGTGGGGCCACCCCTGGGCTGATGGTCCTGGTTTCTATAAGAAAGCAGGCTGAGCAAGCCATGGGGAGCAAGTCGGTAAGCAGCACCCTTCCATGGTCTTGGCATCAGCTCCTGC
The DNA here is from genome assembly GCA_902729485.2 of Mus minutoides. Taxonomy (NCBI): domain Eukaryota; kingdom Metazoa; phylum Chordata; class Mammalia; order Rodentia; family Muridae; genus Mus; species Mus minutoides. The sequence continues at coordinate 1,294,654 of LR749778.1, read as the reverse complement.
ATTCAGGATTCTGCCCTGCTTGAGTTCCTGTCCTGACTGCTTTTGATGGTGAGCTGTTCTATGGATCTTTTGGTCATGGTGTTTCACAGCAGCAGTAATCCTCACTAAGACACTGGTGCTCAGTTTATTGTCTTCATTTTATTATGTCCAGAACCCTGGCTGCGGTGCCGTCTGCATTCAGGGTGAGTCTTCTCTCTCAGTTAACCTTTCTGGAAACACCTTGCTAGACACACCCAGAGGTGTTTCCACAGCGACTCCAAATCCAAACAAGTTGAGGATGAAGGTAAACCACCACCACACTGTCCCGACAGAAGGTAGGAAGGAAAGGATGGTCAGGCCTGCTTGTCCATCTCTCTCTGCTCCAAACAGCATCTCAGCTCACAAAGAGCCAAGGGAGTACTCAATCTGGCTTCACAGGTCTTTAAGTTGCAACATCAAAGAACCCTCAGAACCCTCCCCTGAAGGAACCAAGCCCTGTGTCCAAACAGTCTGCGTGCTGCCTTCAAGGCTCCACCTAGAGACAATGACGTAGTGATATTCCTACATTGTGCCAACCCCAGGAAAAATAAGTAGATTTAGCAAAAGCATCTTCGTGAAATGTTTCTACACCATTCATGGTAAGAAATGACTGATTGGCTGCTGTGTGATGCTGTGTTTGTCGAGAAGGTATGCCTGGAGACCCGGCCTGTTCTTATATGTGCTGGTGCACACTATCAAGTGTTACATTTGGGTTTCAACCAACACCTGCTTTATCCGGTTCCGATGACTAAGGAGTCTGTGGTTTGACCCATGAATGCGTACTGGATGAGGGTTCCCTAGGAAGGACCTGTAGCCAGCCTGAGCCTGGCAAACATGTCTCTGACAGGCCTCGCCCTTCTCCCCCATTGCTAAAAAACATTCATTTACACCCCTAAAGCTAGCCACCCTTATTTGGACACTTCCTCCTCACCCCATCAAAGTACTGAAGTCCAGCAATCAAAAGCTCACTTTGGCTCACCTAATTAGTATGCCCAATTAAAATCAAACACCTCATCCTAATACAGGGTTTCTCGTTTACCTTTATAAACACTGTTTGCCTACAGATCACATCTGTCTCCTCTCTATCCTGAGGTAGACTTTTGTTCCCAACATCCCTGGGACAAAAAAAAACAAACAAACCTGCCCTTTCCCTTGTCCTCTTTCCCTTCTGCCTTGACCTCTATGCCTCTATCTCCTGTTTTTGTCTCTTATTCCCTGACCTCTGTCACTCCTTTGTTGTGAGAACTTGGTCTCCGAGTGTCCTGAGTGATACCGGTCCCTACAGGCTGCCCAGCCAGCCACTGTCTGGTGTTCCCGGTGGAATCCCCCAAGGAAAAGCACCTGCTTCGGGTATTGTATTGGCTTTACCTTTATCACGATTGCCCTTCCCTCACCCTCACTCCAGTCCAGTGCTGGGTTTGGAGTAGGCTGCAGAGACTTCCTTGCTGCTCCTGGACCATTAGAGAAGCCAAGCCACACTGCCCAACATGGAGCTGCTGATTCTCCACAGCAGAGTGCAGTGGGTAGTCTCCCAGGCTTCCCCAACATAGCCTTCTGTGTCACAGGATCTTCAGATATGGGGTGAGATCTGGTGAGCAGGCACCTTTCTTGGCCTCAACTGCTGTGAGAAATTTCAAGGTAGCTTTTATCCAGGCCTCGCACAGGCTGAGGGTTCTGAAAACTACTTGTCATGCATGAGTTACCGATGTCACCACAGAACTTCACAATCTACTTGATAGAAGCCTCTTATCACACAAGGAAGGGAGCAGGGGCTGTTGTTTCATGCATGAATTCCCGATATTACCACAGATTCCCCATGGCTTTGTGGGTAGAAGCATCTTATCACACGGGGCTATTGATGTAAACCTAGGTTCCTCACTGGGAAGGAAGGGCCTCAGAGTCCTCCCAGGGCCTGAAGGACCTCACAACTTGTCAACTTGTGTCCATTCCACTCTCCTCATCGAAAGCTCTCTCCCAGGACAGAGACCCAATCTACTTCCTACGACCCAGGGGCAAGTGGTGCTGAGGGGCAGAGAGAAGCCTCACCCCCCAGAGGTCTGCCTGTCCAGGACTGAGAGGCCCTTCACACGTAGGCCTCATTTGCTTCAACCATCCATGGTGGTGAGATTCCACAGTGCTAAAACAAAAGTGTCCCTGTCTCACCACAGGGGCTGCTAGGTGCTGGTCCTTTCTTCCCACATTGTAACTGACAGCTTTAAGTAACACGGATTCCTGCTATTGGCTTACATGGGTTAGACTTCGGGCACTACTGTCATCTGAGGTATTTTTAGCATTGGTTGCTCTTTGGAACATGTACTAGTGGGTGGGACACACTCCGCTCTGGCCTTGCTGGTGCTGGTGAGACAAGAACACCTAGCTCTGAGTGTGGCTTACTCTCACGTGTTTAACAGTCTACAGTACCAGCGAGTAGCGTACGGCCATACATTTGCAAATGCCGTGGGTTTAGTTATGTTTTCAGACTTTTATTTGGAAGAGTGAAGTTTTAAAACACAGCCTTCCAGGCTCCTCCCTTCCACGGTCAGGGGTTTTCCTCAGGTGGCTTTGTAGGGAGTTGTTTAAAATCAGGTACAGGAAATAAAGTGGATAACTGATTCTTGCAGCTGTGTGGGGGAGGAGGAAGTGGGAGAGAAGAAATAGGAAGGAATCGTTGCACCCCATGCAGGATGGGACACCCCAGGGTGAGATGTTTTAACTCGGAGGCGGCTGATATAGGTGCTGTCCAGCTCCTATTTTGTCAGAAAATGACTGTGAACATCTGTCCCAGGAGGATGGCCACTGCTGCATTGAGTTGTCGTGGGTGGTTCTGTTCCTGCTGGTGGAAGGTGGGCAGATCCAGCCAGCTGAGCCCCCACATCTGCTCTCTGTGTGTTTTATACCCCATTCTGTCTGAAAGCTCCAGCGATCTCAACTCCATCTTTCCCAACTCCTGATTCCCATAGGATGCTAGTCACAAGGGCTGCCATGTGGATCTCAACAGCACACACCACATACCACACACACACATCACACACCACACACACACATCACACACCACACACACATATCACACACCACACACCATACCACACCACACACACACACACACACACACACACATCACACATCATATACCCCCATAGGATGTCAGTCACAAGGGCTGCCATGTGGATCTCAACAGCATACACCACACACCATATACTACACCACATATACAACACACATACACACAGAGATGCATACAACATACATACACACAACATAACATACCAAACATGCACTTGCTACTCACATATACAACACAACACACAATGCACACATATGTCATACATACAACCCCCCCCCCACACACACACACCACACTCTACCAGGAGCCTGATTCCAACTGTGCTAGCCTAAGGGTCCATACTGCCCTCCCATACAAAGTCACACACCATCTCTTGATTTTGCCTTATCTTTGCACCCACCATGATTGTCCCAGGTTTGTGCAAATCACCCAGTCTGACTACGACATCAGCTTTCTGTTCATGATCTTGACTCAGATCTGACCAAAGAAAAGTAAAGCTAATTACAGCAGATTGTGTTTCAGTATTTCCAAGAGTGAATTTCAAATGCCCCTACCCTGCCTCCAATACACACACACACACCACACACACACACACACACACACACACACACACACACACACACACATACATGGGGGTGGTAAGGGAGGAAGGAAAGGAAGGAGGGAGGGAGGGAGAGAGAGAATGCTAACTATTGGAGGTTATGGACATGATAGATTGATTATATTATTCCATAGTATATTCAAACTCATATCACTACTTTGTACTTAAGAAAGACAATTACAATGTATCAATACATAAGAAACAGAGAAAGAAGACCCCCATAGACACACTGTGAATAAAGACTGGTGGGCAGGAGATCTCTCTTTTTCTCACCCACACTGGACTTGGGGGTGAGGATTCTGATGGCTTTAGCAGCTGTCTCCCAACTACTGGAGGAGGGCAGGGCCTAAGGGGAGCCAAAAGAAGGATGGAGTGGGATGGGAATTCAGCAGAATGGGGTTGCACAGAGGGGAGGGGCCAGAAGAGGGTGCAACCATGATTGAGCTGTGGGCTATTCAGAGGGTGGGCTCTGCAAGGGGGCAGGACAAACACTTATAAATGCCCAGGTCTCCAGCCACTGGACCAATGTCAGAGCTTCCCATCACCAAGATAGTCACCCCTCCCAGGCTTAAGCCCGCCTCAGGTGTGTGGTTGAATGTGGAACCCACAGCTTGGAGAGGTCTCAGCTGAGCCTGGGTGGCCTGAACTCTGCAGCCCAATGTTTGCAACAGCCATGCCCTCTGACCTTGACTTCTGGCTTCTCTCCCATGGCCTGCGGGCTTGCTCACCTTGCACCAGCTTATGGCAAGCCTCCTGGATTCATTGGCTCCCGCCTGGAATCCTCAGGAAGTGGCTTCCAGTCACTGCCCTTCTCTCTCCTGGGGAACAGGAGCTGGAGAGATGGCAAGCCAGTTAAGAGCACTTGTTGTTTTTGCAGAAGACTTGGGTTCTGTTCCCAGTACCCACGTGGTGATTCAAAACCATCTATAGCTCCAGTTTTAGGGGGGATCTAACACCTGCTTCTGAACTCTGCAGGCACCAGACATGCTTATAGTGTGTGCACATACATACATGCAGGCAAAACACTCATAAGCAGAAAAGAATTTTTTTTTTTGGAAAAATAACTTCTCTTGGTTTCCTAGAGGAAGGTGAATTGAGATCAAGAAAGTTATCATCTGTACGTCATGAACGTTGACCTAGGCTGGGATGAAGGTGCACACCTGAGATTACACTTGGGACACTGAGATGGGAGGAACACAGTAAACTGGAGGCTAACCTGCTCTACATATGAATTTGGGCCAGCCAAAGCTACACAGTGAGACCCTGTCAAAAGGAAAGAAGGGAGGGAGGGAAGAGAAACTGTTCAAGAAGATACATGTGGTTTGTTCACATCTCTAGTTTCAAGACTTGGGAGGCTGAGGTCACCCTAGTCTACACAGCGAGTTCTAGGCAGCCATGGTTATATAGTGAGACCCTGCTAAAAGAATCTCTCTCTCTCTCTCTCTCTCTCTCTCTCTCTCTCTCTCTCTCTCACACACACACACACACACACACACACACACACACACGGGAGGGATACAGTATCTCCCATCTCTAAATTCAACACTTAGGCACCACCTTGGGCTATGTTGTGAGTTCCAGGTCAGCTTGAGCTACAGAGTAAAACTGTCTCAAAAAAAAAAAAAAAAAGTAAGTTAGTTTTTAAAAAGAAAATTGACCAAAGAAAACTGCTTATCTCCCTCCTTTATTCCAACAAAGACCAGAACTGCTCAGCATGTGAATGTGGTTAATATTAGTTATTAGTGCAGTGGGGCTCCGTTGGAACAGTAATTTCATCCTGTGTATCCCCGCCGCCTCCCCAGAGGCTGAGGCCATAAGACACGCTGAGCCAGTCTGATCAATACTGTTATAATGATGACTAAGATGTGGCCTTTGGTTCCTGAGCTACCGTTAGAGTGATTTATTGTAGCTGCCTGCTGCTCAGCATGAACTGGAGAAGAGACTCAGTCACTAGCCTGGGCCATACAAGTGTAACCAACGTATGCATATTAATCTTTCAGGGTTAAATATTTATGGTTTCAATTTAAAACTTTGGTTTCTGCTTTTTATACCCTAAAACTAAACACACACTTGATTAATGTTTTCTCAGATTATTACAGAATAAAACACCTGAGTGCCAGCTAGGGCTAGTACAGATCCAAGTTCCTAGTGTTTTCCTAATTGTATTGCTCTTTAAAGTTCAACGATAATTTTTATCTCCTTTTTGTTTATTTCAAAAGCACCTTAGTCTGAATTTACTTTATAAATCAAGAAGCAAGTTTGATTGAGTAGCCCTGCCTCTGTGACATCCGCAGACCAAAGGACAGCCAAGCCACGTGGCATTGTGGGCTCAGTGCTAGTTTATGAGACCAGGTCTCATGTTGCCAGACTGGCCTTGAACTCCTGGGGGTGGGGGGGATTGCAAAGTTCTGATCCTCACACCTGGAGCTGCAAGCATGCACCACAGGCTGGGTTTATAGGTGCGGGGGCTCAACCATGGCTTTGTGTGTGCTGGGAGAGCACCCCGCCAAATGAGCCACACCCTCTCCTGTGCTAGGCATCTCTCAGAGCCAGCTCACTTTTACGCATCACGTTTGACTGGAAGCTGAGGTGAAAAATAAAGTTATTTGCCTCAAAAATCTATATGTCAACAAGTAGAGAAGGCAAAGGGGTTCCTGCACACCGGGGCGTGAGCAGGGAGGAACACTGACCAGCCGCCAGAGCCCACCAGGAGCCTGCATCTGTCTGGACAGTGGAGGTTAGGACAGGACAGGGGCCAAAACAGTCTAAGGAGCGGGGCTCTGGGGAGAGGAACTAAGGCCAGGAGCTACTCAGATCAGGATGGAGTTTAGGTAGGGAGGAGAGAGAAGACTGAGCTGAGAATGGGTGGGCCATCTTCATTTCCCACTCTGTAAGAACAGAAGTAATTTGAAGGGAGGCAAGAAGATAACCTGCATGAAATGGTCAAACTCTAGAAAAACAGAAACTCTTAAAGGAACTCAAAAAGAGAAAGAACATCCGCCTAATCTCTAACTACTAAACAATTTAGTCCCCACTGAACCTCCTCTGCAGAGAAACCCAGGGCCACCTGGCCTCCGTGGTGAACTCAGAGAAACATGAAAAATTTATATCAGACGTTCACGTGCTCAGCCCAGCTCTAGCTATGAGGTCAGTTTCATCCCAACACCAAAACTAGGCAAAAACTGGTGCTCAAAGGAAAGAAAACCACAGATTAATATCTTTAACTAGCAGGACACAAAATCCTCTTAGGGCTGTCTTGTTTACATAAGACAAGATACCTTATCACCCCTGTTCTACTAGAAGGAAATACCAGCAAACCCAACCCGGAAACATAGAAAAGGACCACGCAGCCCTGAGCTCTTGGGATTTATCTCAAGAATCCAAGGAGGGTGGAAGAGTCAGAAATGCACAAAGCATAAAGCCCTCTCTCAGAATCAAAGGCAAAACAACATGGCCGCCTCAAAAACACTTGGCCCCCCGCAGCACAAGTAACCCCATACTTCCTGGTAAAAGACCCAACACTTCAACCCTTCCCTTCTAAAATTACAAGGAAACCTGGACCTGGTAGAACTGGTTTATAATCCCAGATACCCAGGAGGCCAAGGCAAGATCATTGGAAGCTCAATGCATTCCTGAGCTACAAAAGAGTTCACGTTGGACTTGGTCAGTTTAGTGATATCCTATCTCTGTTTTGTTTGGATGCATAAAGTGGATATGCATCAGAACACCTTGCCCTCCCAAGTGAGTCCCAGTATTGCTATTTGTATTGGCTTGTTTTGTGTATCAACTTGATACAGGCTGGAGTTATCACAGAGAAAGGAGCCTCCCTTGAGGAAATGCCTCCATGAGATCCAGCTGTAAGGCATTTTCTCAACTAGTGATCAAGGGGAGAAGGCCCATTGTGGGTGGTGCCATCTCTGGGCTTGTAGTTCTGGGTTCTATAAGAAAGCAAGCTGAGCAAGCCAGGGGAAGCAAACCAGTAAGTCACATCCCTCCATGGCCTCTGCATCAGCTCCTGCTTCCTGATCTGCTTGAGTTCCAGTCCTGACTTCCTTTGGAGATGAACAGCAGTATGGAAGCTGAATAAACCCTTTCCTCCCCAACTTGCTTCTTGGTCATGATGTTTTGTTCAGGAACAGAAACCCAGACCAAGACACTATTTCATTAGTTAAAGCCACTCATTAGTTTTACATGCATTGGAATCCACTAACTTCTTATTTAAACTAAGCCTGCCACCAACTAGCAGCTGGAGTAATGACTAATTTGTTTGGCAATAAAAAAATAATTTGTTAGCAATTAAAAAAAAATACTCATCAGTCCATACTTAAACATATTGTATTGGAGGGACTGGAGAGGTGGCTCAGTGGTTAAAAGCGGGTTTTCCTCTTGCAGAGGCCCAGGTTCAGAAGCGGGTTCTCCTCTTGCAGAGGCCCAGGTTCAGAAGCGGGTTCTCCTCTTGCAGAGGCCCAGGTTCAGAAGCAGGTTCTCCTCTTGCAGAGGCCCAGGTTCAGTTCCTAGTGTCCATGAGGCAACCACCTGTATCTCTGGTCCCAGATGATGCAATGCCCTCTTCTGGCCTCTGAGGACACTGTAACATGCATAGTGCACGGGTCCATATGCAGTTGAAACACTCATACGCATACAAGTAAACAAATCTTAGAAGAAAAAACCTTTCCCAGCCCGTATTTATATTTTTATTGGGATAAATGTGTTTGTAGAGGTCCAAGTCACTTCTACTCCTCCACACAATACGAGAAATCTGCTCATTTATCCCCCATCCTTTCTTACCTAAATGGCCAGCACTTAACCTAATTAACTCTCCTATAACTCAGTCTATGAATCTCTCTCCTTAGATTGGCTTGCCAATCTGCCTTAGACCTCCCCATGAATGGGGGACAGCTTCACTTCCCTGCATGGTCTCCGTGTCTCTGGAGTTGGCTGTGGGTTTGTCCAAAGTGAAACACTCACTATTCACCCCCGGACGGCTTAGCAGGCCCCGGCCAACATCTGACTTTACCCCAGCCTGGTCCTGGCACAGTCCACATGGGTGGGTGCGAGCGACCCAGCTGAGGCACAGGCAGAAGGATGGATTCAATACAGCTGCTCACCAGTGTCTGGCCCTTCATCGTATTAGATTCTACATTTTTAAAAAAAATTTGAAAAACCTTTCTACTTCTACCATCTTTATGAATTGTGTCAAGTTTGCCTTGGAAGTGTGTTTCTTTGGTCTGTGACCCGTCTGCAATCTTCAGTCTGCTCTGTATGGTTCATCTTTCATTGTTTCGTATTTTAATTAATTCGACCATTTCATAATTTAATCAATTTGAACTCCAGCTAGACCTGCCTTTAGTTCTTGTTCATATGACAGTACAAGTTTTGAACCTGTATATAGTTACCATAGTGACCCTCATGCCCAAGGAGCCGTCTGCATAGAAACTTCAAAGCACACTCACTTGGTGTATAATTGTTGGTGTGTAAGCTGGTTTGGACTTAAGGAACCCTTGTGGAAAGTTTCCTTTAACCTACTCACAAATTTTCCAGGACAACCCCAAACTTATATCACCACCATGTCAGCGAGCAACAAGAGGATAAAGAAACATATTATTAATGCATGCTTGGGAGCCCACAGGCCACCTGTGCAGTGCCAAGGCTCCCAGTGAGTGAATAATACATTAGCCATTGTCTGTGGCCTAGACGGGTTGCATGACAAGAGAAAGTCCAGGATGGGAACTGCAGTTCCCGAAGCCCACGGTGCCGTTGCTGTGGGGGACAGCAGTGTTGGCCTGATTGTTAGGCTCAGATGAGAGTGAAGTATCTCAAGATAACAGTAGCTGGATGTGAGGAAAATTGAGTTTCCTTCTTTTCTATTGCAAAGGCCACAGGTCTGCAGCCCCAGCCTGGAAGCCACCTTTCCAGTATTTTGTCCTGTGCTGTGCAGAAAGGGGAAAAGCTTTGTCCAGCCTGGCTCCTGGACCCAACTATCACAGTTATACAACCCCACCAGAATCTCAGCACATAGCTTCTAGCTACCAGACACTATTGAGAAGAGTCCTTACCTTGTGCTTGACTGACGACTTTTCAGTGTGGAAGGCAGGGGGGGGGGATAAGCTAGGCGTGGTGGCCCATACTTCTAATCCCAGCACCCAAAGGCTGACACATAAGGCTTGCTGTGAATTTGAGACTAGCCCAGGCAACATAGGGCTACATTGTAAGACTGTTTCAATAAAAAGAAAAAGAAAGAAAGACTGGGAAGAAGGAAGAGAAGGAAGCAGGGTGGAAAGAGAAGCTGGGAAGAGATCCCAGCCACAATCACAGGGCAGACACCAGCCAGCCAAGGTAGAAAGTGACCCTCAGATCCAACTCTCCAAGGCCAGCAGGCACCTGGTGACTGAGATGATGAAGCAGCTGAAGATGTGGCAATCATGACCGTAGGTGGCAGTGAATGGGGTGTTAGTGCTGTGCGGGGGGGGGGGGGGGGGGGGGGGGGGGGGGGGGGGGGGGGGGGGGGGGGGGGGGATTGCTCCACTTTCTGAGGCAGGGACTGTGGGTGAGTGTGATAAGCCAGTGAACAAGACAGCTGTTGCAAGGGCTATCCTGTGTTCTAGCTTCAGCCTGCTTCTGTAATCAATATTCTGGCCAAAAGCAACTTAGAGAAGGAAGTGGCTTATCTGGTTTACACTTGCAAGTCACAGTCTGTCACTGTGACTTGGAAATGGGCAGAAACCATGGAGGAGCACTACTCAAACCATGGAAGAGCATTGCTCAAACCACGGAGGAGCACTGCTGGCTGGCTTGCTCTGCTGCCTTCCTTATATTGCCCAAGACCACCTGCCCAGGGAATGATTCCGCCTACCATGGGCTGGGCTCTTCTACATCAAGTAACAGTCAAGACAATCCCTCACAGATCAATCTTATCCAGACAATTACTCAACTGAGAGTCTTCCCCCCTCCCCCAAGTGATTCTGGGTTTTGTTGAGTTGACAGTTAACAGGAAGCATGCATCGCACACTTTGCCTTTAGGAACAGGGTTAGCATTTACTGCTGTAATAAAATGCCAGGTAAGTATCTTACAAAGTCAGAAGAGATTTATTGTGGTGTACAGTTAAAGGGTGTCAGTCTGTGGTCACTGGGCTTGTTGCTTTGTGGAATGGGCAGTGGAGGCTGCTCACATTATGGTGGCCAGGAAGGAAAGAGAAAACCAAAATATCCCCTCTGATGGCAGGTCATTATGTCCTACTTCCTCCTCTTGAGTCCCATTTGCCAACGTCTCTACTAACTCCCAAGATCTCATTTAGTTGTGAGTCTTTAAATGGAGCAGTTCATCCATACGGTCAGATTCCTCATGATTCCACTCACTTCCCAAAGGCACCATTTTGGATGCTATTGTGTTGGAAACAAAGCTGTCAACCCATGAGTTCGTGGGGGGCATTACAGATCCACATCACAGCAGAAGCTATCAACAAGGATTTCCCCAGGTTGTTAACTAATCCTTTGATTTCCCTCTTCTACTCTTGATTCAGCTGCTATATTCAGAGTGACATTTTAGTGGGACACTGGTCTGTCCAAAGGTTAGTTGTAGCTGGTGCGGTCCTGCTTATTCAATATTCTGACTCTCCAGCTGTATTAAGTGTTGCCTTATATATGATCCTAATACTCCTATGCCACACCCACTCCAGTGGAGTCTGTGTGACAAGTCCAAAAGCTTGACTGATGTCCTGAGGCAAAAGGTTTCATGGAAACTGGTCTCCTGGAGGCCTTGGCATCCCGTAGCACTGATGTAGTCCAGATTTGTCCTTGTGATAGGTGGAGGGTTTTGTGTGCTTTCTTTCAGTATTTTACTGGATAAGAACTAGAAATCTCAGGGCTAGTTCAACAAAGTAAACTTAGAATTCTCATTACAGTCACATAAGGCAGACTACATTACATAATAGAAGAAAGTTGGTGGGCTCCTCTGACAAATGGAGGTTCCCTATGGATACTTAAAATAACAGCTAAGTTGCTCCCATATGCAGGAATTTACAATGGTCTAGGAAGAAGGAAGGTTGTGGTTTAAGGAGGAACTAGAGTATTGCATTATTCATGAAAAGGTTAGCAAGAGCAGAACTGCCCTGGTGGTGGGTTATACAATAGACTAGAATTGTGACTAGGGTGCGAAATCCTCACCTGGCTCCTAGAATAGCTGACTTTAGATAGGGCTGCTTTTTTTATCTCAGTTGTAACCACTGCCTGGTTCCTGCCATTTTTTATGTATGCATTTCTCTGTTTTGTGTCATTATGCATCGAATGACTTCAATGTACCTTCAATGTAACACCTAACTTCCTTGTTTTCTTCTGTAATATAAGTCTGATGCTCGCTTTGAGAAATTACATTCAGATCCAACACTCTCCTGTGTTCATGTCTGTTTGTTACTCACTGATTCCTCACCCACCTGAGTACCGGGACCCTGATTTCTCCCACAGGTTAAGGGACTCTGACTGAGCCAGCCCATGGCACTCCAACTTCCTCTAGGTCAGAGGAAAGAGCTTAAGCCTGGGTTCTGTCGCCTATGTCATGAGGAGAGTAGGAGTTTCCCTTGGAGAGAATACAGGGTGCATGGGACACTGTCTAAGCAGTGGCATCATCTAAGTCACACCTATAGTGAGGTTCTGAGATCCACAAGTAGGTTTGTCTCATTGGGGAGAAAGCCAGTAGCCACAGATGCCACAACACCTGCACTGTAACTGGGCCCACAAGTTAGCTGGGTTAGTGGGAAGCAGTTGTGGGGAGGGTGCTGGTAGAAACTGGCAGGCAGGAGACCCCATTGTGGACCTCCCTGAATGAGGAGGCTGAGCAGAGAGTTGGCTGGAGGTGGGGTTGGGGGCTGGGCAGGCACAAGGGAAAAAGAGAGAGTGCCAGCTAGGAGGGCAGAGGGTGCAGAAGGGGCCAAACTGGTCTGGCTGCATGGTCATTATACCGAGGGTGCTGGTCGTTATGCCCATGGTGCTGCCTGTTGCAAGGTGTTGACTCCCCTCAGTGAGTGCACAGAAGCTTCACGTGCATAAAAAGGCTGTGCCAGCATCTCTATGACTTCTTGCTTCTGCACCTAAGTTCTACATGATTTATGCATTTTGAGGGAAAAGGTTTAAGTTTAGCACATGGACCCTACTGGGGTACTCTTCAAACTGATGTTGGGGTGCTGGTGGGTTGCAGTACCCTCTAAGACCAGGGAAGCCTTCCAAGCTCACTGGCTCCTGGCAGAACTCAGTGTCTTGTGATGTAGGACTAGGGACCCTTGCTTTGATGCCTGCAAACAGGACTTGGTATTAACTGTAGACACCATTTACTGTTCCCTACCAGGTGGCCCTTCCCATAGCCCAGGATTAGTCTCAATCTTGCTACACTCTTGCTTTAGCCTCCCTAGTGCTGGGATTACCAGACTGAGCCACCACACCAGGCCTGAGAGATCTTACAACTTTGTCAGAGTGTGGTTGTGGATTAATGGTAAATCCGTAAGAACCAAGGAAACAGAACGGGGAGGCAATGACTGTCTTTAAGGAAGGATGGTCTGGGAGGAAGAAGGCCCAGCTGGAGCATAGGAAGATCCCATGCCGCCTATGCCGTGAGCACCAATGTTCTGTTGCTCTCAATAATATCACAGATCAGCGACTTAGTGGGCACTTGTTGTGCAATCCCTCAGGGCCGTGTCAAGGCCCAGGGAAGGACAGTGAGAATGTGACAGAGTCGAGTGCTTCATGATCCCCAGGGAGCTTCTTTAAGAAATTCCAGCATGGGTTCAGTACTTAGAAATATGGAAGAAAAGGCAAAAAGGGTATAATGAGATTTCTGGAATGTTGGCTTCTTTAAGAAAGCACAGACATTGTAGATCAGGCTGGCCTCGAACTCAGAAATCCGCCTGCCTCTGCCTCCCAAGTGCTGGGATTAAAGGCGTGTGCCACCACGGTTACACAGAGAAACCCTGTCTCGAAAAACCAAAAAAAAAAAAAAAGAAAGAAAGAAAGAAAGCACAGACATATAAGAATGTGCTTTCGTTTTAATCCCAAGTGTGGGGATGTCGGGCTGCTTCGGACTGCCTGCAGCAGCTGACTATGATTTGCCTCGTGCTCTAGCAGGGGCGTGATTTTGTCAGCTGCAGACAGTTTCTGCGATTGTGTGATGTTTGGAACTCTGGGAACTTTTCAGAGGGTAGATAAATGCTAGACCACTGAGTGGCAGGGTTGGTGGTTGGTTCAGGGGTTTTGTCTGCAGTTTGTTAGTAGCTGTGCTCAAAGAAGAAATGAAAGGAAATAAATTAGATTCAGAGATTCCTCTCTCTGTCTCTGTCTCTCTCTTTCCTCTCTCCTTCTTTCTCTCCTAAAAAGCTATAGCAGGTGATACCAGGGGAATAAAGGGTGGGAAAAGGAAGAACCACAAAGTGAGTGGCCATCCTCATAGCAAGATTTGGGTGTATCGTGTTACACTGTCTTCTCAAACAGTAAAGCAAATGTATTTGTTTGGCAAAATTAAAGCATACTTTTTCACATAAAAAAATTAAATGTAATAAAGGAAACAAACTTTTGACACTCTTACAGGGATGCATAGAAGAAACCTAATCTTCCTTGACCTTTCTTCTACAAACACCATCACTAGAGAAGATGGGAGTCTGACATAGCCATCTGCATGGTCTGCTTGACTGAAGCACACCTCGAGGACACGTCTCCTGGAGTCTGAATGTCAGGAAACATTCTGGGACTTGCTGAGATTCATTTACCAGAGTGTCCTGGCCTCCTGCCTATGTGGGTTCATTCCCAAGGACCAGCCTTGAAGGACGCACTATAGGGCTCCATGGAGGAGGGAGGTCTGTGTGACACTGGGACTAGCCACAGGTCAGTGATTGTTCAGAGGTCACAGGAGTGCCACCCTTGGGCAGAGTCATCTATCTTTTCCAGGTGGGAGGCAGATCTGGGAGGAAGCCTCAGCCTGCTGTGTTGCAAGCAATAGGCAGTCTTAGAGAGGGAATGGGAGTTACTTGGGAACCCTACACAGCAATGGTGCAGCAGTCAGATAGAGGGTTCTTGCACCCCAACAAGGGCACCACATATAAAGAAATGACTACTATCTGAGCACCCATACCCTCTGGACACTCTGTCAAGGGTGTCATGCAGCTGTGGCCTCTCTGCTTAATGCTGACTCTGCCTATTGAGCAAGGGAAACCGCATCACCCTGAGAGACCCATGGGTCTCTGTGTTCTAACCCTAAATGAACCCATTATGTTGAAAGGGAACCTGCAGTGTAGGGTCCTTGGTTCCTTCTTCTGCAAGGCCTTTGAACTGAGACTAGTGCTAACTTACTGTTCTTCCCAGTGTCTCCCAGACTCTGAGCCACTCTTTCAAAGGCTCAAGCCAGGGTAAGAGAAGGCCAGTTCTCTCTCTTCCCAAATGCTGTGTTCCCACTCTGATGCTCTATCTCTGCTTTGGACCAGTTTCTTTTGGAATCACTATCTGAGTACTGTGAGGAACAGAGATGGCAGCTGGGGCCATCCCTGCCCCTAAGTCTCACCCTCTGCCTCTGTGTGCAGTGGCCAGAACAAAGGGCAGGGGAATGAGATCCGCATCAGCACCCAGTGGATGTCAGGGACTCATGGTCAGTTGGGGAAATGGACCTGTGTGGTGACACTGCCAAGCTGCTTCTCAGTACAGAGTCCTGTGCATGGGTAAGCAGCAGGATTCCGGCACTAATGAGAACGTGGTGTGCTGGACCTGGAGACAAGGCAGGTGAGACCAGCACTTGCCCTCAACAAGGGCAGGAGAAGGGCCGTGCTCAGCAAGGAGGGTGAGATTGCTTGGGTAGGTGCCCACTTGAGCTAAGCCTTGAGTAATTCATTCACTCTTCCGAACAATCCAAGAGCTAGGTGGTGTCACTGTCCCCAACACATGATGGGGCTTGAAGTCCTGAGGGATTTGTTGAGGGCATCTGGTCCCTCTGCCTGGCACCAGAGCCACATTTGTGGTTCTCTTCCTTCCTTCAGGAAGGATGAACCTGGAGGGAAAGCTTTGGAAAGAGGTTCCAGTCCAGCCCTCTCATGTCCCAGGGCTAAACAGGTGACAGAGACTGACTTCAAGTCAGTAGGTCATGGGTGATTAGGTTAGTGAGTGGGGGGTGGGGCTGGAATGGCCATAACTGAGAGACACCATGTGACTGATATCTCTCTGAGAGACATGATGTAACTGGAGGCCTTGTCTTAGGAGCCAGCGTGGCTCTGTGTGAGCCCTGCCTTGGGCTTGGGCGTCTTCCAGTGTAAGATTGTGGAATTAGGAGAAATAGATACACCCTGCCCCGAATTGACCTTGAAATTACAGGTTTGCAAGTAAAAATACTGGCTTCCAGAAAAGCCTCTGCTGCTGATTTCCTTACCAGCTTTAAGCAACTCAGGTTGAATTCCACCCAACTTGGATGTCAGCTCAACCTCATGAGGGTCCCAGGCCTCTTTCCCTGCAATCTCATGGCAGAACTATTGTCTTCTGCTGGTTTGCCTTTGAGAACCAGCAAAATTCCCCATGGTTGAGAGGAAGGACCAGTCCAGAGCCCATCCACAGATGAGAGGATAAAGAAAATTCAATACAAGTTGAAAAAAAAAAAAAAGAAAGAAAGACCAAGTGGTAAGATGAGCTATATTTCCACAGATTAAGAAGTGAATTTACAGATTAAGTGTAGATATTATGTCTAGTAATTATTAATTTGATCAAAGGCAGCAGATTTGTAACTGAAGTTTTATTTAGAAACTGAAGATATTACACCGTCAATACAAGGACTCAGTGCCCTGTAGAGCGTAATGACAAAGCAGCAGAGGGCTCCGAACACAGATACACACACACACACACACACACACACACACACACACACACACATGCACATATACACTCACACTCACATACATACTCACACTCAATTGACTTTGGATAAAGATGCACAGACAATTTGGTAAGAGATTTTGATAGCCTTGTAATACATGGTGTCTAGTCAGAGAAGAGCCTAGCAAAAAAAAAAAAAAAAAAAGAAAAGAAAATTCAATGCATACACACAGCCAGTGTCATCGGGCCCAAATGAGACCCAAAGGAGAAAGATGGAAGGAGCCAAAGCATAAGAAAGGGCCTTATGTTCTTTTCTAGGTGGAACCCAAAGGCATTGAAATGGCCAGAAAGAATGGTGATGACTAGGTATTGGGAGTGGGGACGGGTGGGAAAGAGAGGCTGGGTTTGCTCTGTACAGGCTTCAAGACTGCATAGGATGTCCATACAGAGCCCCATTCATATGTACTATGTTTTAACACAACAGGAAAAAAATTATAGCACATGAGGTTGTCTTCTGAAATTGAAATCAGGATGATAGAATATTAACACACAAAATTATCTCTCTCATTCTAGGACAGTAATTGATTATTTTATTTTATTTATTTATTTTTTTGTTTGTTTGTTTGTTTTTCGAGACAGGGTTTCTCTGTGTAGCCCTGGCTATCCTGGAACTCACTCTGTAGACCAGGCTGGCCTCGAACTCAGAAATCCACCTGCCTTTGCCTCCTGAGTGCTGGGATTAAAGGCGTTCACCACCACGCCTGGCCCCAGTAATTGATTTTAATGTGATAAAATATTGTGTAACATTAAGCACTTTGACTTCAGAGTCATCAGCACAGCCACACAACACCATAAGAGCTGTCACATTTATCTCTGGGTCATTCTGTCTTCCCCGCTGAGATGGGCTCATTGAACACCAACTGCTCGTTCACCTCAGCTCCTGGCACCCACAGTCTACTCGGCTGCTACGACCTCGGGAGCTCTAGGGACCTTATAGTTTTATAAATAAAACACTATAGCTCTTCTCACTTCATTTGGCCTAATGTCTTTAGTAAGGAGTGTATGTGTGCATGTGTGTGTGTGTGTGTGTGTGTGTGTGTGCGTGTGTGTGCGCGCGCACACACACACTTGTGAGCCTGTGCTTGTGGCAAATGCACATATACATGTGCAAACATCTATCATAAGCTGATGTTGGGTGTTCTCTACTAGTGTTCTCAACCTTATATTTGGAGACAGGTCCTTACTGAACCTGGATTCCATTAGACTTGCTGGCTAGCAGGCCCCCAGTGCTGAAGACACACCCACACATTGTGTTTTTACACACGGGCTGGAGATCTGAACTCAGGTCCCCATTCTTATGTGGCCAGCACATTACCGACTGAGCCGCCCTCCTTCCTCCCCTGTTCTCTTATTGTCTTCAACTTGGTACGTGCCTGAAGACTGACCGTGAACTCAATCCCCTGCCTCCACCTTCCGAGGGTTGAGATTTTAGGGGATGCTGTAACATCTAGCTTCCAGTTTCTGAAAACATGTATTCTTAGTGTATTAAAACATTTTTTATCTTTTTTAAGTTCTCACTCTGTGAGGGAGACTGGCCTTAAATTCTTGATTCTCTTCCTTCAGCCTCCCAAGTATTAGAATTCTAGGCATGAGCTGCCATATCCGGCACGTTCTGAGCACATTTAGGTCATTTCCAGTTAAAACTGATCAAATATTCTTACAAATTACAATAAATGGAAGATATTTTAAGGAAAAACATTTTGTCTTCCTATTTATAAGAGTAATGGGGCAAGAGAGACCATTTTCCTTATTTTCTGGAAAGAACCTATAAATAGAACATCCTTTAAAGCCATGTTATCTAATATCCAAGAGGTTTGCTCAAGCAAAAGCACAAATTGCCCCAAATAATGACAAATGGCTAGTGACCGTCCAACTCCTATTTCAGATTGCCTGATATTTATTTAGTTTGTCAGACAAGTAATAAGTTTATATTAAACTTACTGTTCAAAAATAGGTACAACAAATTGCTTTTGTTTACTTTATTAGAATTTTACACACCACAGAACTTGGTTTTGCTTTTCTTTTTAAGAAAACTGGAATTAAAACTAGAAGTTAAGATGGGGGAGTGTAGAAAAATTAAAGAATTCCTGGCATACTTTTTATTACATAGTCTCTGAAAAATAAGAGGAAAATAAGATGTTGAGAGGCAAACTAAATCCCCGAAGTCTCACTTGGTGGGCAGGCAACTACTTGGGTAAACAGAGCCTCTGGAGGCACCAGGGACCCTCTGATCCTTGAAGAAGCAAAAATCCATTGTACAGGGGAGGCAAAACCTCAGAGGCCCATCAAAGAGAATTCCTGGATGGGGCTGTTATCTGCAGGGATCAGCTGATGAGAAGTACAGGGAAAAGTTGGGGGCCGTAAAGCAGTTCTTAAGCTAGCCTTAGTCCCCTGAATAGCCTTTCTTGGCCACCTCGGTGTCAGAAGTAACATCCTGTGATTAATAAACATCTTTCAGAATCTATTGACTTAGCAGACCACCAACCCCAAAGCTAACATAACATCAGATAGAATCTGATGTTATAGAGAAGGTCTATAGAAAAGCTCTCCCATCTTGCTGTAACCATCTTTCTATTGTACCCACCAATGTGTTTTAAACATGCCTGGATTTGTGGCTGTGTTTTGTAAAACTATAAAGCTTCATGTCCAGCTATGGTGTACACTTTTTTTTTTTGAGACAGGGTTTCTCTGTATAGACCTGGCTGTCCATGAACTCACTTTGTAGACCAGGCTGGCCTCAAACTCAGAAATCCTCCTGCCTCTGCCTCCCAAGTGCTGGGATTAAAGGCATGAGCCTGTTGCCTGCCCTGCTAGTGTACACTTTTAATCTCAACACTTGGAAGATTTGAGAGACAGAGGCAGAGGCAGAGGCAGAGGCAGAGGCAGAGGCAGAGGCAGAGGCAGAGGCAGAGGCAGAGGCAGAGGCAGAGGCAGAGGCAGAGGCAGAGGCAGAGGCAGAGGCAGAGGCAGAGGCAGAGGCAGAGGCAGAGGCAGAGGCAGGTAGATTGTGAATTTGGGGCTAGCCTGGATGTGCTAGGCTTTTAAAATATTTATTTATTTATTATTTTGTCAATTTATTTATTTATAATTATCAATTTGACACAGATCTAAAGGTACCTGGGAAGAGGGAATCTCAACTGAGAAACTGGCCTGCAGGTCTGTCAGGCATTTTGATTGATGCTTGATGTGGAAGGGTCCAGCCCACAGGAGCAGTGCTGCCTCTGGTCAGGCCATACTGTGTGGTACAAAAAGCAGGCTGAACAAAGCATCAAGAGCAAGCCAGTAAGCAGTACTCTCCACAGCCTCAGCTTCAGCTCCTGCCTGTAGGTCCCCACTCTGGCTTCCCTCAGTGATGAAGTGTGAGCTGAGAGTTGTAAAAATATAAACCCTTTCCTCCCCAAGCTATTTTTGGTCAGAGTGCTTAATCATAGCTACAGAAACCCTAACCAAGCCTCTGGGCTATGTGGTGAAACCCTGTCTCAGAATAAATGAGTAAACTCTGGTATCACCCACAAATACCTCCTAGGTACATTCCAGGGAAGTGTTGCAGAACCTGGCTGCTAGCATGATCTCAGGGACATCCTGAGTCTGGGACGTCAGTCCACAGAGTTGTTACCCAGTCACGGGAACCCTTGGATGAACTTCTGTAGACCATAACCTTTTCTTTTCGTTGGCAGTGCTTCACGGCCTCCCTTTGTTCTTCCTGCTGAAGCTCGGCAGCTGAAATGGCAGTCTATGTGTAATTTAATCTTTCCACAATTTGTTGAGAACCTGTACATACAAGATCCCTAGCTGTGCCAGAGTAGGAGATCGATGACTGTAGCCATCCCCAGCAAAACCTTCCTCACCAGCTCAGGGCTCAGCATGCCGTAGCTGCCAGCTTTAAAAAGCCTTGGTGGGAAATGGTTGGGACAGAGAGGGCCATCTCGGGGAAGCATCATTAAAAAGACTTCCCCAAGTAACCATCATCTACGAGGGTTAGACAAGCTGCTTAGAGCAAATGAATACATGGTCTCACTGGTGCCACGAAACTTTAGTGACTATGAGGGGAAAAGCAATTACCTGCAACTAAAGGAGACTGAAAAGGTGGACGGGAGGGATTAACCAAAGAAAGATGATCCAATAAGAGTTTATTCTGGCCGGGCGGTGGTGGCGCACACCTTTAATCCCAGCACTTGGGAGGCAGAGGCAGGTGGATTTCTGAGTTCGAGGCCAGCCTGGTCTACAAAGTGAGTTCCAGGACAGCCAGGGCTACACAGAGAAACCCTGTTTCAAAAACAAACAAACAAACAAACAAACAAAAAAGAGTTTATTCTGAAGAAGAAGATTCCAGACAAATGCTCTTGTACAGAGCCCAGGAAATAAGATGTTCTCCCATCGGACATGGCTTGCTGTTTTGGGGCAGAGCAGCTGTGGTGGCCAGAGGCTCTTATGGAAATATGGCTTACTGGTGTTCCTTATGGAAGGAGGCAGAAGGCATATGATCTCAGTTTCTCCAGAAGAGTGTGGCTGAGGGAGCGCTCTGGGCCCTCCAAACTCAGCCTTTAGTGGTTCTGTAGTGTTCATTTTGTCTCTTGAGGAACCGAACCACTGTGTGAAGAAGCCCAGACTAGCTGACTGAGTTGTAAGAAGCCATCTGAAAAGAATAACCTGCTCTCCCAGTAACCCCCCAGTCCCCATCTCAGGGACATTGCACACGTGACTTGAGCTATGACAACATTCCTACCTTGGCAGAGTTTCCAAAAGAATATAGTAACTTACAGATTCCCAGCCAACACCAGGGAGGGCAGAACAACCTGCCAAGTCCGGGAGAACTGGCCAGCTCTGGCTCCCTACTGCTTCAATTGCTTGTTACACAGCAATGACTAACAGGTTCACTGAATGAGTTGGAGTTTCTGATATTTTAACAGTGTCTTAACTTCTTTTTCATGGCTTTAAAGTTAAAGTGCTAACATCTGTTGGTAATGGAAAACCCAACTCACCTGGTATTGCATCGACTCTTTACCAAGTTTCTGGTTAGGATGGGTTAATGAGTCTATGACATCCTAGGCTCATCTCACTTCGGTCATGCTTCTGTTCCCAGAATACGTTCCTCTGGCTACCACCTCTGGTCCTCTGGTGTCTGAAGAGATTGCAAAGCAGTAGGAAGCACCTCCAGACAACAGCATCCATTCTTAAAAAGAGAAACACGTGCTTTCTTTTTTGTTGTTTTTTTGTTTTGATTTTGTTTTTTGTTTCCTTTGAATCCTCATTTTCTTTTCTTCTTATTAGATATTTTCTTTACATTTCAAATGTTATCCCCTTTCCTGGTTTCCCCTCCGAAAAACCCCTATCCCCTGCCCCCTTCCCCTGTTCACTCACCCGCCCACTCCTACTTCCTGGCCCGGCATTCCCCTACACTGGGTCTTAGAACCTTCACAGGACCAAGGGCCTCTCCTTCCGTTGATGACCTACTAGGCCATCTTCTGCTACATATGCAGCTAGAGCCGTGAGTCCCACCATGTGTATTCTTTGGTTGATGGTTTAGTTCCATGGAGCTCTGGGGTTACTGGTTAGTTCATATTGTTGTTCCTCCTATGGGGCTGCAAACCCCTTCAGCTCCTTGGGTCCTTTCTCTAGCTCCTTCATTGAGGACCCTGTGCTTAGTCCAATGGATGGCTGTGAGCATCCACTTCTGTATTTGTCAGGCATTGGCAGAGCCTCTCAGGAGGCAACTATAACAGGTTCCTGTCAGCAAGCACTTGTTGGCATCCACAATAGTGGATGTGGGATCCATTTCATATACAATAAACTCTTGATTTCTTTTTTTTTTTTTTTTTTTTTTTTTTTTTTTTTTTTTTTGGTTTTTCGAGACAGGGTTTCTCTGTGTAGCCCTGGCTGTCCTGGAACTCACTCTGTAGACCAGGCTGGCCTCGAACTCAGAAATCCGCCTGCCTCTGCCTCCCGAGTGCTGGGATTAAAGGCGTGCGCCACCACGCCAGGCTCAACTCTTGATTTCTTAAGAGCAAGGAAACCTCCCTAAACAGCCTCCAGCATGTTCCTCTCAGTATTAATTAGCAAGTCAGCCACTTGCTAGAATGAATGGTGTCAGCTGGAGGGAGCCAGAGAGTCCTGAGCCCCACAAAGGGTGAAGTCACTCACTCCTGTTGCATCACCAGGGAAGTGCTTAGCTCTGTATGAAGAATAAGCTGGATGGTGGGGGGGTGGGGGGGGTGTGCTCACTGAAGTCCCAACACTTCAGAGGCTGAGGCAGGATGTTTGCATGGAGTTTGAGACCAGCCTAGAATGAAGATTTGGTCTCAAAAATCCAAACAAGAAAAAAGAAAGGAAGGAAATGAAACATGCCTTGGAGAAGAAAATTCTTTTTTTTTTTTTTGAGACAGGGTTTCTCTGTATAGCCCTGGCTGTCCTGGAACTCACTTTGTAGACCAGGCTGGCCTTGAACTCAGAAATCTGCCTGCCTCTGCCTCCCAAGTGCTGGGATTAAAGGCGTGCGCCACCACCGCCCCACAAGAACATTCTCTAACGATAGATAGGAAGGCTTTATCCTGAGGCAGGTCTGTGCCAGGAATACCCACTGCAATTGTAATTGGTCACTAGAAACCTACAATTTGGTCCAGCAGTCATGGTAGGAAAGAGATAGAGCATCACCAGAGACACATGAACAGCCCAGCCAGGCCCACTGAGGCCAGCAGCTAGTCCCTCTCTCAAGAGTCCACACCACAGCTAGAAGTACCAATGAGTGCTGTCTGCCAACTCCACCAGGCTCACAGCAAGTCCAGTAAGGCCGGAGGGAAAACCCTTTGCCCTGAGGCTGGGCTGGGTGTCTGTAGCTGGTGCTCCATGGTGAGCACTGGTGTAGAACTTAGGTAGAAAGCAGGGTAGAAGGCAGTGGTGGCTCAGGAGGTCAGTTTAGTCACTGGCACCATTGCCACCCGTGTTTAATCCAAACCATAGCAATGTTAGATCTCTTCCACACCCTGTCAGAATGCTCTCAAATACATTCCTAATCCTCAGGTCTGGTGCTCCTAAGCCGTCACTGTAGGTCCTTGTCTCTGGTTCTACAGTTACCAGAAGCAAGTGCAAGGGATGTGGAACCAGTAAACATCAGCTAGATTAGGGCTGGGCCGAAGGTAAGGAAAGTTGTTCAGCCATGTGCCACTTCACACCTAGGCAGCAAAGAACCACCTTCCCTGGGTGCTAGCCATGGTGATACAGTTGTAAGGTAGAAGCAGGAAGCACTTGACAGGGGACTGGACCACAAGGTAAAAGCCAGGACTGTGGAGGGTCTTCCCAGAGGCCTGGTTTCTG
This sequence comes from Mus minutoides, assembly GCA_902729485.2. NCBI lineage: Eukaryota > Metazoa > Chordata > Mammalia > Rodentia > Muridae > Mus > Mus minutoides. The sequence continues at coordinate 1,270,772 of LR749778.1, read as the reverse complement.
GAAGGCAGGACAGAGACCGGGCCCCAGCAGCAGGTAGAGAGTAGTGAGTCACAGAGACCTGGATCAGGACCTGTTTGGTTTGGTCTCCAAGGGAGTCAGTCCCAAAAGGGGTGGTGATGTTCGCACCCTGTAGCCACCTGAGGATCCTGTGTCTTCTGTCCACGCCAAGGCAGGAGGTGTGACCTCCGCAGGCCTAGGGACCCAGGCCCACAGCACCCGCCATCGAGTCCTGGGCTCACGGCCAGGCTTCCTTTTTAGAAGAGGAGTGAACGAGGCGGGGGGTGGAGAAGGGGTGGACCAGCACCCGACGAGCCACGCGAGGGCGATGATAGCGCCCTCCCGTCCCGCAGGGAGGCGGAAGCAACAGGGCGGCGGCGCGCTAGGGAGTCGCGGCGCGCGCGGAGCCGGGGCGGGGGCTGCGGCGCGCGCATGCTCACACGCGCCCGTGACGCGCGGGGCGCAGCGGGGCAGAGCCGGCTCCAGAGGCGCGGCGGCCGCGGGAGGAGCAGGCGCGGAGCATCGAGCGCAGGCCGCGCCGGCCCGACGGGAGCAGCGCCGGGCGCGGGCCGCCTCCTCCGAGCCGCCTGCGCGCAGGCCGAGACCCTTGGCCGCCGCCGGCGGGGCATGAGCGCGGAGGGGCCGCGGCCGCCCCCCGCGCCGCCCAGGCCGTGACCGGGCGGGGGGCGGCTGCGCTAGCGCCCGCAGCCCAGGGGCTCGCGGAGCGGGGAGCGATAACCATGGACTGCAGCCTCTTGAGGACGCTCGTGCGCAGATACGTGAGTGGCGCTCTGTGATGGGGCCGGGGCCGGGGTCGGGGTCGGAGTTCAGGCCCGGAACGTCCCGCCGACGGGTCCCTGCCGCGCTCCACCTGCGCTCGGCCAGGCCCACCCGGAAGGCAGTTGCAGTCGGGTCGATCCCAGGGTCGAAGGACATCCATCCTTAAGGGGGTTGCGCTCAGCCACAGCGGGGCGGGCCCGCGCGGGGACCGGGACCGGCTGGGATATATGTTCGGGGCTGCGGGGAACCTGGGAGCCTCCACCGGGGAGTCAGAAGTGAAGTTTGCCATCTCCGAAAGTAGCCTGCCAGGTCCGAGTGCGCAGTTCCCGGCTCCCCTGGATGCCGCTGCGCGGATAGTGACGGAGTGCCTCACCAGGGGAGACCAGGGAGCTAGGTGGTAGCCATCAGTCGGGACGGAGCAAAGTGGGTGTGTGTACAGAAAAGAGAGAATCTGCCCCGGGACAGCTTGTCTTCCCTAAGCTGGACACAAGGACCTATTGTCCGGCAGCTGGCGCCGGGTGGTCACAGGTTTGAGGAGCGCGTGCCGAGTGTGGGCTGGGTACGGAGGGGACCAGAGCCGGCTCTCTCTGGCTTCTCTGAGCGAAGACACTTGGCCTTGGATGTGGGTTTTTCTGAAGGGGAATTTACCCGTTTTTTTTTTTTTCTTCTTGTTTTTCTGGTTAATTTCCTTCCAACTTTGGCCTTCCAGTAAGAAAAGAATGAGACCAGGAATCTGCAGCCCTCCCCTCCCCACCCCACCCCTCCCCACCCCAAGGGAAGCGAAAGGAGGAGGGGTGGTCTTCTTGGTCCCTGTAGACACTCTCGGTAGACCTGTTAGCCTCCCAGGGCCACAGGACCCATTTTCGTCCCTGGTGCTGTCTTTTACTTCCACAGTGCCCTTAGGCAAGCCTTCAGCTATTTTATATTTTTTTAATCTAGGTAAAATTTCAAGTTAGTTTCTTTGTGCTGTGCTAGTCTACTTTCCAAGTGGTATTTTCTCTCAAATCTAGGCTGCAGATATTCCTTAACAAACTTTGCCACTCTTTAATTATTTGATAATGCATCTGGAATGTAAGTTATGGAATGTTATTCTTTCTGCTCATCTCATTTTTGACTCCTGCCACAAGCCTGTACACAGCTACCTTTACCTACGATTTTAAACTCGAGTCTAAGCCATGAAATTAATTTGACTTTTCCCCGAAACAGTTATGGTTTGTCTTCTTATTATGTGGTTATCTTCCAAGATGTGAGATTGAATTATATTTTCTTTTGTGAGATGAGAGAAAGAGATTGGATATTCTTTATCTCCTGGTTTATGCAGCTTATCCTACAGAAATGAGCTTCTCCTCTATAGCCTGCTGCCTTTCACATAGTTAGAATTCCTGAGAGCAGTAAAAGCGCCACAGCTCCCTCTGAGGCTAGAGGTTGCTAAAGAAGGAGCCATCAGCCCTTGGACAAGAACACTGTCATAGGTATTTTGTCCTGGATCAGTTCCCGGCAGCGAATACAGGCAGGTAAATGAAAGAGAGAACTCTGTCTTAGAGGCCAGTCTGCCCCATGCTACATGTTGGTCACATAGCTCTGTGCACAGCTTATGGGCTCATGTAGTAGCCGATGTTCCAGATATAGTCTAAGTCATATATCATTTATCTTAGACATTTTAAGGAGCACATGTAGAGCCAGTGACACTTCCTCTTAGGTATGTAAAGTGAGGAGTGTAGGTCGAGTGGGCTGCGGGGCCTTCCGGCAGAGGCTAGAGGAGGCCTTCCATTTGCAGCTGTGGACCTGGTGGACCTGGTGGGCCTGGCTCCTAGGGTTGTCCTGCTGCAATGTCCTTGTCACTATGCCTTGTGAAGATTGAGTGTCTTAGTGTAGAAAAGGGATAAGGATGGGGCCTGGGTCCCCAGAGAGGCTCAACAAGTTTACCAGCACCCACTGCCAAGGTTCCCTGGGGGGTAGGGGGGAGTTCAGGAACCCTTCAAAAACTTTTACTTTTTGGAGAGAATCTCCCTAAGTGTGGTTCTGGTTGGTCTGGATCTCACTATGTAGTCTAGGCTAGTCCCGATCTCACAGAGATCTGCGTGCCTCTGACTTCCCAGTATTGGGATTAAATGCATTGGCTACCTGACCCCAAGCCCTGCTAAAAAGGGGTGGGAGTTGGTTGGTTCCCTACAGGACTTTCCTGGGAGAGTGGGGGAAACAAACTGGTGGTGGGTATGACTTGTATAGGTGGGAAAGATAAAATAACAGAAAGCAAGGTGTGGGGCACTGCTGCTGGCCGAGCAGGAACAGTTGGAGAGGTTCCTTAGAGGCAGCTTCCCAGGCCAGGCTCCTCACGAAGGCCCTCTCTCTTTTGCCTCCTGGTTCATGCTGAAGGGATTTGATTTCCCCTCAAGTCCCTGTGTTTTGTCATGTCTGAATGACACGTTTCTGTGATGGGGCCTGGATTTCGTTTATTAGGTTTTATGGCTTGTCAGAGCCTCTGCTTTCTAAAATTTGCTTTGCAGGCAGCACACATTGTCTAAGCCTGAGGCTTCCCTCCTTTTATGTTCTTTCTTTCTTGGTGACAACTGGTGATTGAACCTAGGACTTCGTGCATGCTAGGCAAGGGTTCTACCTCTGAATTATAACCCTAGGTCTTTTGAGTTCCTGCTTTGAGACAGGCTCTCCCTAAGTTGCTCAGGCTGGCCTTGAACTCTCTTTGTATCCAGGTGGGTCTTAAGTGTGTGGTCTTCTTGCTTCACCTTCAACAGTGACTGGAATGGCAGGCTGCGCCTTCCTGTCCAGCTCATTCAGACTTCTTTTTCATTCTATTTTATGTGAATGGCTTCTTTGCCTACACATATGTAAACATGCCGTGTTCATGCCTGATGGCTGCAGAGGTCAGAGAGGATCACCTGGGACTAGAGTTACAGACCATATGTGCTCACATGGGCGTGCTGGGAATCAAACCTCTGAAGAGCAGCCTGTTAACTGCCGGGCCAGTCTCCAGTCTTACATTTATTTGTATTAGAAAAAGACAGTTTTGATTTCTGAGGAGTTCAAGCATTTACTTTATACTTCTTAAAAAGTTTAGAAAAGTGTAAACATGCACATTTCTTCTCCTCTTCCTCCTCTTCTTCCTCCTACTTCCTCTTCTTCTTCATCTTCTTTTCCTCCCTCTTCTATTCCTCTTTTCCTTCCCTGTCCTCTTCTCCTGCTCCTTCTCATCATCATCCTTCTTTTTGGATAGGGTTTTACTATGTAACTCAGGCTGTCCTAGAACTCAGTGCATAGATCAGTCTGGCCTCAAACTCACAAAGATCTGCCTGGCTCTGTCTCCTGAGTGCTGGGATTAAAGGCGTATGCCACCACACCCGGCCTCTTCATTTTTATTACCAGGTGGTTTGTTTCATGGATGTTGGGTTCAGTGTGAGTTTGCCAGTTCTAAGAGACTTAACTCACTGGGCTTCCTGCTCCTAATCCAGCTCTGGGGATCCAGACCTTCCTGTTCAGCCCCCAGAGTCCATATTCCCGGATACAAAGTGAAACCACTTAACCACCAAGGGCCTTCTGGTGTTTGAAATAAGTGATTCCTTAGGCATAAAACCCCAAGCTAATGGATGGTCCGTGTCCAACACAGTGGAAGCAGGCTATAGGATGAACTTGTAAAGTTTATACTTAACACACATTTAACAAGGCGGCAGCTAGACAAGTTTATCCAGCGCCTGCCTGCCTTCAGAGGCCAGTGTGTTGTGATTAGACATTTCTGAGCAATCACTCCAGCTGTATAGTTAACCTTTAGGTTAAATGTTAAAGGTTGGATAAATCATGTTACTCCTTGCACCGAAGCTTTCCCACTGCCTGTGGAGCCCTACTGAACGTCTAATCGTCAGGACAAGCAATCCTCAGATGCTTTCATTCCATGCCAGAGCCTGGATTTAATAACCCAGGGGAGAGAGGCTTGTACCATTACGGCCAGTTAGGTTTCCAGAAATGAGAACGCTGTCCTCAGTTTACAGTTAGCTGAGCCGGTGTGACTGTTAACAGGCATGTGCGGTGCCTCCCTGCCTGGGGTCCTGGCACACACAAACTGTTGTAGGCGCCTGCGCCCTCTGCTTGACACCGACAGGCCCCGTGCGAGATTCCTACATCTCAGACTTACAAATGTTCTTTTAACCGAGTCAGACACAGGTAAAAGTGCTATTTATTTGTAATACAAATCAATAGAAAGCCATTTTTACAGCATTGGAAATATGACAAGATTGAGTAGGTACTATTTTTGCCTGGCTGGGATGCTGATGGCTGAGGAACTCAGGGTGGTTGCAGAGCTCTGGAGGTTAGGCATCTATCTCTTGGATCCTCACTCACCTTTGTCTCTGCCTCCACCCGGGTGGGTACCTGGGCCTGCTGGTTAGCTTCTTCAGACTGTCTCATGGTCTGTAAAGCAAGGACTGTGGGTGCTGCCCACTCCCGGAGGCCCACAGTGTTTAGGACACCTTGAGTGGGGCACCTCATTTTGGACACCATGTGCTGTCCTGCTCAGCAGACCTGCACTCCCTCTTCATGGAGCATCTGAAAACCTGCCTGGATGTTTGAAAAGGAAGCAGACAGCATACCACACCCCTGAGCCCAGCCCATAGCTCTGCTGTTTCTGTCCTGGCCTCCTCACTGCTGTCCTGGACAACAGTTCCCATTCTGATGGAGACCAGTTCTATAGTTCCTACTCTGGATCCCGCCCCAACCCTCTTCCTGTTTGGGTGATATCATCTACCCCATGGCGTATAGTCAGTGTCCTCATTGCTCATTCATGGCTTACCAAATGGAGCTGACCAGACTCTCCTCCCTCCCACCCTGTCTTATCCCATTCTCTCGGGGTTGGGGTGGGGTGGGGGGAGGTGTTTACCCCAGCATCTTCTTGACCTCGGTGGTATCCCTCACACCTGACTAAAGCATCTTCAAGTGGTCTACATACTCACACTTTATGTCAGAGATGGAGATCCCCATTTTGGGTAGCCAGCTCCTGATGGAGAAGCAAACTGAACACAAGCTAGTATTCCTGGTAGGATGTGGTCTCCTTTTGGCATCACAGATAACAGTTGAAAGAAGATGTACTTTCAGCTTATGGTTTCAGACCATGAAAACAAGGTCCACTGGGCATCATGGTGGGATTACATGAAGATCAAAGGTCTTGCTTCTTGGTAGGTGGCCAGGAAAGAAGTGAGAGGAGAGAGGAAGGAGAGAGACAGAAATGGGGAGAGAAAATGAGACAGAGATCAAACCAGGCATCCCAAGGACAAGGTACGTCTTTGTCTTTATAGGGCATAATCCCAGTCACCTAATTTTTCTAGTACCTTCCAGTGACCCCATGTATTTATTAATTCATTACTGTATTAACCTGTTGATCAGGTCAGAGCCTTCATAGTCCAGTTGCCTGCCATGACTGACAAGCAGCTAGGGGCCACACCATGATGAGTCTTTTGTAGGGGGATGCTTTGTATCCAAACCATACCATTGGTTTAGCAGGCCCCATTGGGCAACATCCTGAGGGCTGAGGGACTGATTGGGTCTGGGCTAGGTAATGTGTCCAGTGGAGAAAAAGGGCAGTGTGAAGGCTGTGGGGACGGGGGCTGTGGGGGCCTGAGCGTCTGATGCCCGGTGCCTGCCTTGATGCTTGCCTAGCACCCTTAGGTGCCGTGTGAACTCTTCTCCCCTTGCTAGGACCCTGGCCCAGCACTGATCCCTCCTGTCTCTGTCACTCCCTTATCCTGTGTGTGTGTGTGTGTGTGTGTGTGTGTGTGTGTGTGTGTGTGTGTGCCAGGGATCCTGTGCCCATGTACTGCTCTGTGACCTCTCTGATGGCTGACGCTCACCTTCGTCTTAGCTGTGGTTGGAGGAAGCGCTGCAGGGCAGTTCTGAAGGGAGCATTACCAGGCTCTGGAGCGGTTAACAAGTCTTTCAATCTTGTTCAGCAGTATCGCAGACGTCTAGATTCTCTTTCCTTAGTTCATTGCATACAGTCCCAGGAATGTGGGACAGACTGGACTCTGAAGCCTTCTGGCTCTTCAAGCTGAGTTTCTAAGCTCTCTGCCTTCCCAGGCTCCTGCCACCCCACTGACTACCCGACTGAGCTCTTGGGGCTTTCCAGTTGTCTTCTGGCATTTCATTGGACCTCAGGGCCTGGGGGACAGCAGTTTCTCAGAACCTGGTTTCAGGAGCAAAGCTCTGAAGGTTTCCACGGAGTTTAAATTGTTAATTCTCAAGAGTTAACTCTGACCCCTTGGAAGGGACTTTCCAGTTGTGTGTCTTAGAAGAACTGGTCCTGGATCAGGCAGATGGGTGGCCCTCCACTGGTTAGTCTCAGTGGCTGGGATGGTAGTTGACTTTCTGGCCAATAGATATAGGTGGCCAATACTTAGATATATTCTGACCTTTCCAGAATACTGATGGATTCTTTTTCTTATGGTTCTGCTGCTGGAGGGTACAGCTACCAGTGAGGGTATGGGCTGTTCTAAGCTGCCTGGCCTGTCTCTGACTTGTGGTCTGTCTCTCACCCACTGATAAGGATTCAGGCTCTTCTGGTTTGGGCCCCTATGTGATGAGGGTAAAATAGTTTGCATGCTGCTTTTCAGGTTCTTATTGTGCTGATACGGTCTATGTCTCTCTCTCTGCCTGTGTGTGTGCCTGTGTGTGTGCATGTGTACACATGCACACACATTCTCTCTCTATCGAGCTTTAGTGCGAGCTTTAGTGCTGTGAGGTAGAGAGGTCCCTCTCACTGTACCTCCTGAAGAGGAAAGTGGTATGGAAGTCAGTGACGGGGCTCCTGGTGGCCTGGAGAGTGGACCTATGCCCATTAGTCCCTCTCTCCACTGTCAATCCCTTAACTGGTCGTCAGCACTTTTTTTTTCCCCTTGTTCCGGTCAACCCCGCTCGCTCCACTCGACCCCCGCTTGCTCCCGCCGGCTTGGCTCCGCCAGCCCCATTCGCTCCTGGCCACCCCCGTACCCCTCCCCACTTGTTCCAGTCGGCCCCGCTCACTCCGATCAGCTCCGCTTGCTCCGGTTGGCCCCGATCGTTCTGGCTGTCCCCGTTCGGCCCCACTCGCTCCGGCCCCGCTAGCTCCGGCTGTCCCAGCTTGCTCCGGCCCCGCTAGCTCCGGCTGTCCCAGCTTGCTCCGGCCGTCCCGTTCGGCTCCGTTCGGCTCCATTCGCTCCGGACAGCCTCGCCTGCTCCGGTTGGTCTCTCCGGTCCAAGGATTCATTTCTTATTATTCTTCATAAGTACGCTGTAGCTGACTTCAGACGCACCAGAGGAGGGCGTCAGATCTTGTTACGGGTGGTTGTAAGCCACCATGTGGTTGCTGAGATTTGAACTCATCACCTTCAGAAGAGCAGTCGGGTGCTCTAACCCGCTGAGCCATCTCACCAGCCCCAGCACTTTTAAAGTGGAGTAAGGAGTAGTTGACACTTACGGGTAGCAGCTGAGTGCTTCTTCCTCTCATTCCATGTGCAGGAATAGTTAGCGGCAGACCCTACTCAAAACCACGCTGAGCCAGACAGACTTCATTCAGAAAACTATGTTTTCACAGTTGTGTTCTAAAACCTGTAGTAACTACCTTCTACTCTTTCTGATACTTGTCATAAATAACTCCTTTGTTTGTGTAGTTTTAACCTTTGGGGGTGTCGGAACCACACCCCGTCTTTGAATGTCTGTCGAGAGGTTCATGCACATTGGACATGTAGGTGAATTACACTCTGCTGGTGACTTACACTCCTGGAGAGTGAGCTGCTCTCCTGGGGTTGAACCATGCTGCTCTGAGGGGTGGGCTCTGCTTCCTTGTTGGGGGAAGGGTACACTTCTGGAGTGGCCCATGCTTCCAGAAGACAGCACGGTGCCTGGCTTGTCTGGTATGAGTTTAGACTTTAAAAGAGCATCAGCACTTGGGGCTGGTATCCACTGAGAGTCTGACCCAATCCAAGTGTTTCTTGTTGTTGTTGAGACAGGGTCTTATGTAGCCCTTGATGGCCTGGAACTTTCTGTGTAGACCAGGCTGGCCTCAAACTCAAAAAGATCCATCAGTCACTGCCTTCTGAGTGTTGGGGTTAAAGGTATGTGCCCCCAGTACAATTAAAAAAAATTTTTTTTTTTAATGATGGGGTTGGCCCATGTTCCCAGGCTGGCTTTGAAATCCTTCCTCAGCCTCACAAGATTGCTGACAGACACTGTGCCTGGCCCAGTTTGTGATTCAGGTATGGATAATTTTTCACAAACAAAGGTGTTACTGGCAAGAGCATCTATGCCCCTGCAAGTCCTGACCTCATTCACCTGGCAGATGATGTCATGGTCTCAGCCCTCCAGCCCTGCGCGTGAGTCACTCTCTGCTTCTCAGGTGTGTCCAGGTGGCCTTTGAGCTCATTTCATCTCCCATGGGGGCTAAAGACTAGCCAGATGGCAAGTGTAGCTGCTTGCCTGCGGGGACAGATCTGAGGATCGAATGGATACTCACTGTAAAGTGCCTCCAGAGTCGCTCAGAGTGCATGCATGTGTCATAAAGAGCTCTTTTTCAACTTGAAAAGGGAATGAAAATAGCTTTTTTTTTTTCTAGTTGGAAGATAAAAAATTTTAAGAGAAGGTTTGTTCTGTGAAAACTGAATTTGATCAAAAGCCAGCGGGGTTCTGCCCTCTTCCTACTGAGCCCATCTCACACAAAGGAGAAAAGGGCCCAGGTGAGAGAGATGGATCGATGGATCTGAGTACCAAAGTTAGCTCTATCAGCAGAGGGAACCTTCTCTGCTGACATATGGCAGACTCTCCCTTGAGGTTGGTTCCCCACACCCTCAGGAAGCACTGTGTTCTTCCATAGGAATACTGGGTTTACCCATATAATGGAGTGGTCATGGCTTTATGGGCCTTAAATGAGGCCATACACCCATTTTGCCCAGCAGAGCCTCAGAGCAGGCAAGTAAGTTAGGTGATCCTCTCTTTATGTGGGGAATAGGCCCAGAGCATTGTGGTCCCCTGCCCCCAACATTGCATGTGACCACACTGGGACCTGCTAGACATGCTGCCAATCCCCTTACCTTGTTGGAGAAGTCACCTCTCCATGTGTCCCCTTCAATATATGTAGAGGAGGGACGGGGTGTCCTAGCTGATAGTACTAGCCCGCTGTGGTCTCCATAGTGTATATATAGACAGGTGGGGTTCAGGGTGGCCTCATAGATGTGATGGCCTCACTGTCACTGCTGTGGCATTTCTGCACCTTGTGTTCCTTCCCTTCATGGGACCTGTCTCACCCAGGGGGTCCTAGGATGCTAATCAAGACATTGCACCACTGTGAAATGATGATTGTGGCTTAGTGTTGACCACAAGTGCCTAAGGAGTATTCTGGTTAGTGTTGGGTTTATGCAGCATACCACAGAGACAGAGGCAGAAAGCAGGGCAGTCCCAGCCTCCTGAAACTTGAAGAAAAGTCCAAGAAACAATCCAGACTCAACTGCTGAACGCTGCAGAGGGGATGGAGTAGCATCTGGGGCTGGGGCTGAGGACAGAGCGAGCTGGTGCCTTACAGCTGAGGTACAGGACAGCACTGCCTAAACAGCACCTCAAAACAGCCTGATGTGCTCCCCTGCACATGCCCTGTACCCCATCCTGATGTGTTCTCCTGCACATGCCCTGGACCCCATCCTCATGTGCTCCCCTGCACATGCCCTGTACCCATCCTCATGTGCTCCTCTCCTCATGCCCTGTACCCTATCTTGACGTGCTCCCCTCCTCATGCCCTGTACTCCATTTATGCTCAGGGCCTGACCAGGTGCTGATATGGCCTGACATCTGTACAGTGACATGGGACACTTTGTATGCTGAGGACACTTGTTGGAAACCACCTGTCTCTGAAGAACATCAATCATTATGTAAAAATGACCTGGGAGCCCTGAGGAGCCCACAGTGCCCTGGCTGCTTCCATTCCTCTTTATTGCAGAAGCATCATCCCTTTCCCTGTGAAGTGTCTTCTTTTCACTCCATGTCTGGGGCTCCTGTCTCTGTCCCATGCCAGTAGGGTGCAAAGCCCTTTGAGTGTTGATGTGGTTTTACAGATTTCTTCTGGCTGCCTGTGTCGGTGTCCCCACAATTATCAGTTAACTAAATTCCTCCTCTTTAGGTAAAGTCAGAGCAGGCCAGCTAGAGTTTGCTTGGAGGCTCCAAAGAAGTTTCTGTAGTGGCTCTGTTTCAGGCTCTTGTATGGTGTCTCATCCAGTGAGATCAGCAGCTATCGTTTTTGAAATGGCCATTGATGGGCATCTAAGTTAGATGGCTAAGTATACCAATGCTAAGGATGGGTAAGTGAGGGAAACCAGCCTGTTACTGCGAGGGATGCCTCTTGCCAACTCTGTCAGCACAGGTGGTACCCTGACAGCTTATATGCAGCACTGCAGTCGATGTCATGTGACCTAAGCCCCCACAGCCTAGACTGCAGTAGATGTCATACACTTCAGTGACCTCAGCCCACACAGCCTACCTTAGCAGGAAGCTAAGAGTCTGAAGGTTGGACTGTGTCTCCATCTGATCAAGAGACTGGTCCTCCCAAGTTAAGATGCCACCATGTTCGTGGCTTTGTTACCAGCCTGATCTTCAAGTACTGTTACACACTCCAAGGGCCTCAGCACCTGAAGCAGCAGGCAGTGCAGGAGTTCAGTGTAGACATTGTTCAGAGAGTGGACTTCAAAGCACACGTGGTTTGCTTTTTACATTACCAAGTAAATTATAGCACATTCTACAAAATCTAGGAAGACTCAGCATAGAATACACTTGGGGGGGGGGCACTAAGTAGTGACATAGGTGATTCACCCATTATTGCTTGTGATCTAATGACTTGATCTTCTCTTCCTAGTGGGTCTGGCAAGGCAGAGGGAGTTGGGACAAGGCAGTAACGTAACACATTGTTGTGGTGTTTGGGTTGTAGTCCAGATGCGTAGCATCTGGCTTATTGACCAGACAGATGTTGCTATTACATCACAAAGTGGATTGAGCCTGCCGACTTAGTAGAGCCATGGTCATGTGATCAGTAGGAGGCATGGCTCCTGTTAGTGGGCTTGCTACCTTTCTCATCTTCAGGCTGACGTTTTTTCTGCAGCAAAATTAGGATTGGTTCTTGGGAGGTGAGCAGGAGGTGAAGTAGCAGAGTCACAGCACACACCTGCACACCACAGCCCGCAGATCCTCACAGACAGCTGCAAGCCCCTGAGCTAGCTCTTGTCTGGCTTTCAGTGTGCTTAAAGAACTATAGTCTCATTGTCATTTGTTGATTCTGTTATTTCAGAAAGTAGTATCAGCATGGTTCTTCTAGTCAGGTGTCGTCTGGGCCTCCGTGGATGTTGAGTTCTGGAGACTACAACTGTTTGACAGGCATGACTCCTGTCTAAAGCAGAAACCCCACCCAGCTTTGACACTAAACCCCAGGCCTGGAAACTTCATGTGCCTGGAAGCACCTGGAACTTCTGTAAAATGTGAACCAAGGCCAGGGCGAGAAACTGCTTGTCATAGGTGTTAGGTCCCACAGGAGAATGGGAAGGGGCTGTGTAGGCTTCGGTCTCCCCCCCTCAGATCTGTGGCTCCATGTACCTCCTGCCTGGGAGGAGGACGAGCTGTAACAGTTAAATATTCTGCACTCAGGGGAAAGAGGATTTCCTCAGCCTATTTTCAGCAGGGGATTAGGGACAGCAAACTTGTACTGCAAGGATTTCATCTAGGTTTTTGTGTAGTTTTGCAAGGTCTCAGTGGAAAGGAAATGATGTGGAGGTCACTGGCATGGTCCACTGTGACCTGGGGTCAAGTCTCACCTGCATCTGTCACTTTCAGAGAAAATGCTTTGCATACAGGATCACTTTTGTCTATGGAAAGTATTGATACAGTTGTTTTGGTTCAGAAAAATACGAACCAAAGTGGTATGTCTTTCTAGTATTGACTAACTGTGGTATAGAGTGGGAAATGTCATGTGTGGTGGTCAGAGACCCTATGGTGATCATTTCTCATCGGTTAATCTTGCCATCTCTTGGATGAAGAGTCCAAATAAAACATCATTGGAGAGTATCTGCAGATACCTTGTAAACTTCCCACACAGAAACCTGCACAGTCAGCCTTGGCGTTCAGTGCTTCTCAGACTCGTTGAATGCTGGCTGTGTGCGTGCACATTCAGTGGAGCAAACTGGAGACTGGCTGCCACACAGATAAGAACCGGGTGAGCAGCGTGTGGTGGTGTTAGAGAGGGTGGGGTACTGAGACGAGCAGGGGCGAGCACTAGGGGGTCTGGGCCCATGGCCTGGCAGCTGTGGGCCATCACGAAGAGGAAGCCTGAGGCTCAGCCTGGGTGCTGTGGCCTGCAGCTGCGAAGACACAAGAATGGCCCCTGACTTGTCTGCCATGGAGTTTGATGTGCAGCATTTTGAGGAAAGTTGGTTTGTGTTTAAAGCCGCTATCTGACTTTGTAGCCCAGGCTGTCTTCACATGCAGGTTCAGCTCCCCGAGAGCTGGGATTATCAGGGGCACTGCCATGCTTAGCTTTCTATGCAAGCTTTAATTCTGTCTTGAACTAATATGGCCAAAGAAATAAAATTACATGGTAGGAAAATCAGAATAATTCAAAGAATTAAGTCAGCGTTAATGTTTTAGATGGCAGAGTGTACAGACGATACAGTGTACGTGCTTATGGGGCAGCACAGCGCTTAGTGCTTGTGGAGGAGCACGAGCTCGGCTCAGGTGACGGTATGGCTACACGTACATGGCATTCATCGGCACATGCACTAACTAAGCTGGTTATTTAAATTAGTTCCCTGACCATTGTCAACTCCTATGCTTCCTGTCTCCAGCCTTGATGCCTGTCCTCGCTCTATTCCCAACCCCCCCCCCAGGCTCTGACGCTGCTCTTCTGTTCTGTCTCTGTGTCTCTATCTGTCTGTCTCTCTGTCTCTCTCAGATCAGTTTCAGACTCCACATAAAAGTGGGAACCACGTGCTTGTCCTATTCTCCTGGCCTCCTTCACTTGAGGGTTTTTTTTTTTCTCCAAAGGTGCATGTACCTATGTGTGTGCTTGTGCCTATATGTGTGTGTATGTGCACATATGTGCCACACAGCACATGTGGAGGTGTCAAAAGAAGACCATTTCAAGTCAGCTCTCCTCTTAGACCATGGTGGTCCTAGGGATCAAGCTTGGATCACCAGGCTTGGTGGCTGATCTGATAAGCCATCTTGCCAGACCAAGGAATGATTTTTAATAGTATATGAGCATGTTAATTTGTTGATTATGAACAGTGTTTTGTGGTAAAATGGTACTCATGATACTAAATTTAACTGTCATTTTCATGGTATCAGACATCTCTGTATTTTGCTACCATCAACACAATCCATTTTCAGAATTTAGTCCAGATTAAAGTTGATTTGTGAATAGTTTTAAATAAGAAATCTCTTCTACATTTGATATTGTATACCCTTCTTTTTGCGGAAACACTTTCTTAAAAAATATATATATATAAAAACCAAAAAGATGGCTGGGCATGGTGGCAGAGGCAAGTTGATTGCTAAGTTCAAGACCAGCCTGATCTACAATATTGAGTTCCAGGCCAGACAAAATTACACAGTGAGATCCTGACTCAAACAAAGAAACAAGAAAAATTCAAACAAACAAAACAAACAAGCAAAAAGAACAAACATGGTAATGGTGATGACTGTGATGAAGATGGCGATGATGGTGGTGGTACTGAGGCCTGAGAACCAATGACTCTTTAATAGATCTTTCCTCTTAGGTTATTGGCAATGTTTTGAATGAGGCAGAACCAGAAGGGCTTTATACACTGCTCAATGCCCACTTGGGCTAAGGGTGGTGAGTGGAGATGCTCCAGAAAGGAATGCCTGATAACCATGCAGTGCAAATATCAGGAAGGTGCATTTAACAGCTGGGACAGCTTGGGAGCCTGGTGGCAGTCACTGCTGTGTTATGGCGGGAGGTTCCTGTGTTTATACTTGAAGCAATTGGAGCTGTGACATTCTGTGTGATGGATTCTTCTAAAACCCCTTTCCTAGTCACTGTTAGCTTGAAGACATCTTTCTTTTAATCTATAATGTTGAGTCTTTAATAATACAAAGAAACAGTAAAAAGTGGATTGATTACATTTAAAATTATTTAAAATATTTACTAGTAAAATTGTTCTGTGAGAACAGTGTCAGGTTGCTTTGAGATTTTTGTTTTGTTTTGTTTCCTGTCCTTTAATTGAAGTGGGTTTTGTTTTGTTTATTTTTTGATTCATATCTTTGATTTTTTTTTAAAGGAAGGTATTATTTTAAAAGTTGAGTTCTATTGTTCCTAGTATGTGTGTGTCCGTGTGTGTAAATAAGAAGCTTACTATAACATTGACTAGTTGGGCTGGAAGCCATGTGGCAGTCAGAAGGGTGAGGCTACTGCATTATTCTGTGGGCTGAGGCTCTCACCTTGTAGTCCAGATCTGAGCTGAGTCTGACGGGCACTTTCCATAGCGGTCAGGGAGGCCCCATCGCCCAGCACGCCCAGCCGAGGACTCTCACTGGGGTTAACTGGTCTGTGACCGACTTTGCTTAGTGAGTAATGTGGCCTGTGTGATGGACACCTCAAGGCTGAGATTGTGTAGAGAACTTAGCGTTCCTTATATCTGATTTTATTTTATTTCCATAGTCAGGTTAAAGAAGAGAAAATTAGGTTCACATCTCAGTGTGAAGGCCAGTAACAAAGGCTGGGGCCTCGCAGTTCCAGAGAGCAAAGATGAAGTGTTTATTAGGGATCCAGTTTAAGAAGGAAGGTGATAGGAAGCGGGACAGCTTTGTAGGAAGCAAGTCCTCCAGGCACAGGATCTGTGTAGACACTTTGCCCCTTCTGCCTCCTTCACAAGATGGGGCTGTCCCCAAGGGTGAGATTGCAGATGCACCTGGGCACTGTGTGCTGTCCAGCCCTTCTGCCCACCAGTCCCCACAGTTTCCTAGAACTAAGGTTGGGGAGACAGAGGCGGCCTGGATGAGGCATTCACATAGCTCACAGCTGCCCCTTGGCAGAATGGGGTGGCAGGTAGATTGCGAGGCACTCACTGGTACCAGCGCTGCAGCTGACTGCAGTGTTGTCTGTAGTTTTATTTGGAGACACGCAGGAGACCATGTTTCTAAACTACACTTACAGGCCTGCTGGACCCATCTGGAAAGCCGTGTGCTCAGCAAGAGCACACGGCTCTCACATGTGCTTTTTAAGTTTGGTCTGGGGCAGGTACCTGTCCTTTCTGCCTGTCTTATTCCCTTCAACACACACCTAAAATACACACTAGTCACCCCTATATCTGGCTGGTGCAAAACTGGCTTTTTCCAGCAGGGTGTAATGATCTTGGTGGAGGCAGGCACAGCCACTCCCTAGAAAATAACTGCCTGGGATTTTCCTGTCTCCTCTCGGGGCCTGTGGGAGCTTCCACAGCACAAGACAGCTTCGAATCAACTCATTGCTATAATTTTAGCAATCAGGAAGGAACCAGGGGGAGCAAAAAGGGGTGGAGTGGCTGAGCCTTTCATGGTCAGCATCACTGGGAGAAGTCCCAGCAGCGGGGGCAAGCAGGACCTCACTTGGGAGACTTCTTCTAGCCTGCAGTTCAGTTACCCTGAGGTCACAGGACTCCATGGCTCTGATACATTTGGTTTGCAGGTCATGGTGAGGGAGGTTGTTGCCAACTGGACAATGGTAGAGAGAAAGCCAGTTCTGAGCAAGCACTGGCAATGATCCTGGCCAAATGCTGTTGTGTGCTGAGACTCCACAGAGGACTCCAAGGCCCTGGTTACATGACCAGGGAGTTCTCTAGGGATGTTCAGATGGGGCCATATGTGTCACCTGGGGCTAGGGAGAGCTACTGTGCACCTGGCCCATGGCCCCAAAGCAACTTAAAACTTTTGTTGTTAGAATTGAGACTTTAATACTTAGTACAATATCACAAACTTGGCTTGAAATAGTTGAGAAAATTGTGTCATATTGTCGCTTTGTTAAGAATAAAATTCAGAGAGGAAGAGCCTGGGCAGGAAGAGGAAGTCATGGATCCAAGGCCACCTTCCTGGCTTTGATGGGGGCATCTTGGTACTTTCAGTTTGCAAATGACGGAGCAACCCCAGTTTCCTGGAGAGTTAGGTCTTCAGTACTAGAGACTGTTGAACTCCGCCTGCTATGAAGAGGTTGACAGTGAGTCCCCTCCCTCCCTCCCTCCCTCTCTCCTCAGCATCTGTATGGAGCTGAAGGAGTAGAGCCTCACTCTCTGGAGCTCGAGTAGTGTGAGAATAGAGGATGGTTAGTTGGTATCATGGCTCTAAGCCCCTCCAGTAGCAGTCTGGAAGGGGCAGCCCCCTGTTGACGGTTCTAGGACCTGTGCAGAGTAGGTACCGCCTTGGCTTGACCCAGGTGTCCATGAACGCTTCCTTGAAGCCTTCTTAGTGCAAGGCCTTTCATCCCACTCTAGCTGTAGACCACCAGCACCTCACACCTGTGGCCATCCATTCATACATATACTATCTGGGGACAGACTGTGTCTCCAGGTGCCGAAGACTAAAGCGCTTGGCGACTCAGGACCATAAGAGCATAGAGGTTTCTCCACTGTAGAAACCTGGAGGCCCTAATAGATTAACAGACTAGCTGTGAGACCAAGGAAGCAGGCCAGCCTTCCAGTGCCCTGTGGGAAAAGGGTACAGGCAGCATCTCTGGAGGTAAATTCCTTATCTCTGCAGACCATCCAGAACATGGGTAGGTTTGTGGATGATGGGGAACTCCATTCCTGATGATGAACTGTATGAGGCCTAGGAGAGAGGTTAGTTTGCAGTTCTGCGGTGACATGAAATACACAGGCCAGAAGAGGCACAAGAGCGTCCTTCTTCCTCACCAGCTGTGGTAGTGAGGGGCTCCCTCCCCTACACCCCAAGGTGATCACCACCATCATGGCAATTACAGTGAGCACCCTTCCGTACCAGTGCTGAGAAAGGAGAAAGTATGTGTGTGTCTGTTGTCTGTGTGTGTCTCTGTGTGTTGTCTCTGTTTCCAGGAAGATGGGCTGGGGGGTTTCTCTACTGGGGGAGGTTGTCAGCTCTTGTCTGTCTGCAGTGAAGGGACTGGGAGTCCTGCCAGAGAAAGGCTGCAGACACCTCTATTGAGGAGCGGGCCCAGCAGGAGGGAACCCCTGATAGTAAGTAACTTCGGAGTTCTTATAAGCAGATTCCGGGATCAGCCCAGCAAATGAGCACAGGCTGGTCATTAGCCTGGCCCCTGGCCAAAGCTCTTACCTGCTGCCTTCCCTGTTTCTGTGTCCCTAGTAACCCATGAGTGTCCTGGTGCAAGGGCTACAGGGAACAGAGAGACCAGCTGCCCTTGCTCTGTCAACCGAGAGCAGTTTCTGTTTCTTTGGGCTATTTGAAAGGCTAAGCAGAGCAGCTTATCTAGGGAAGGTTCAAAGCTTACAGAATTCATATGATCAGAGGCAGAAAAGCAATGTTCAGCAGGCCCCGGAGTTCAGTTCTCCAGGCATCTTCCTCAGGCAGTGCAAAGAGGAAATTCCTAGGAACATAGCCTTTGCTGAGTGTTCAGCTTCAGAACTCTTGCCTGAGTTCTGAGTCCCACACAGTGACTGGTGTGGGTGTGGCGGAGCCTGGCTATCCCAGGGGACAGCTTGCTGCTCCGTTGTGTGTGTTTGTTTGTTTGTTTTTAAGCTTGGCTGTACTTTGTTTGGCGGCTACTGAGCATCCTTTCAGGGTCAGGTGTTGCACCAGCACCAGAAATATCGACAACAAAAAAGAAGACTCGGCTTTTCCTGCTAGAATTTAAAATGTAGTGAGGGAATCACGCAGTTGCCTTAAATAACTGATGAGCAACAAACCTGTCGCTGCGTGTGGCAGCTGGGGGCTCACACAGGCCAAGCCCGAGCAGTATGCTACCTGTGCACTGGAAATGCTAGGAGGCTTCCTCCATCTGTCCTAGACACTGCCTTTCCTAAGGCGCTGGCCTGGGAGACAGAGTCCCATGACTTGAGCTTGCCCTTATCTGCCTCTAGTCTGACACTAGGGCTCATTGGCAGGTCATGTTTAGAGCTTAAGTACCCAGCAACCTGCAGTTAAAGGGTGTGCCTCAGTCCTCACATTCCTCGGGGAAGGAGTCCTTAGGCTGCTGCCAGGGCCCTCCTGCACTGAAGGTCACAGTCCTGTCCTGTTCTGAATGGACCCACTCCTGTCAGGATGCAAACACAGGCCAGGTATAAGGAATGTGGGAGCCCCAAGCCAAAAAGTCTACTTACAAAGCAGTTGACTGACTGTCCAGAGAGCAGGTGTGGCTGGCAGTTTAGGGACATTACTGACAGGCTGGGCTGCATGTGACCCTGGGTCATGTCACTGCCTGTTTGGCCTGTGCTGGCCTCTGGTCATTCTGTTTTTCTCTACCTCATTGCTTGGCTGTTTGAGTGACTGGTGGGGATTAGTGACTGCAGAAGTACATGGGCAAATGACGAATGTGCAGTACCACGCCATCTCTGCCGTTTGTCCCCAGGCAGCCGCGCCTGTAAGGCCACGGTGGCAGCATTTTCAGTGCCCTGTCCCTGCTTAGGTTGGCCCAGGATAGGCGACCAGGCAGCACTAGAAGCTCAAATGATATGCTGTGGTTTTGCAAGACACTTGTCAGTACTGCACATGGCCTCTGGCACACCCGTGTAAGCTCTGTGGACACAGCTTTCCAGGCCATCTCTGTAACTCTTCTCTGGAGCTGTGTCTCCCTTCTTATGGTTTCCCCAAGTTTCTTTGCTGCTTGGTGAAGGTACCCAGGTCCAGTCAGCTCTTGCTTCTGCATTGCTTCGGAGTGGTCAGGGTGTCCCTGTGTGAAGAGTGTCAGAAGGCCTTGTCAGTGCTCTGCTATTTTTAGTGACTCCGCTATCTTTAGTTGATGTTCCCCAACAAGGCCAGCAACTGCCATGTCTAATGAGAAGTAAGGGAAGGCAGTGCTGGCCTTGGTCCCTTCAGAGCCAGCAGGGAAGACGAGCACTGTTTGGAGGTGCTTGCACACAGTTACCTTGGTTAACAATGATCAAACCTATTTGGAAGCAGATTGCTAGAGCTGGCCACTTAAAAATAGCCTATAATAACGATTTTGTAACAAAATAAACATCATTGCTTACTTTTATAATAGCTATTGTTTACTGCTAGGTTGGAGACTGGAGGTCATACCACCTCTCACCTGTGCCCATCCATGTGTCCTAACAGCCGTGTGGCAGCCTGTTTCTCTGTGGGGAACTTTGGTGGCAGCAATCATAAATCATGGACCTTACAGGACCTTGGCCAGCCACCCTAGGGTGGAGGACACTGTGCAGTAAGTGACAGGAGCCCGTTTGAGAACATGTCTGTACTCTCAGAGCTCCACTGCGACAGACTCCTGACTCTGAGACAGACAGCTCCTGTGCTGGTCTGCGTTACTGTGATGTTGCTCTCTCGGAGCAAGACCAAATCAGAGGTGAGGGCGTGCAGTTGCCCAGCACGGGCTTGTCCGTGGTCTGGATGCTCTGCTCTCAGTGCCGCCTGCCGCCCTGTCACTGCTATCGATCGATGCTCAGGACAGGCCCGGGCACTCAGTGCTCTCCTAGAGCGGCAGGCTGGAGAGCCACTGCAATCTCCCAAGTTAGGGAGTGACTACTGAGAAGCATTCTCTGAGCACAGAGGAGGACCGTTGGGGGAAGATCGTGTTATAGAGTGGTGTTTCCAGTGAGTCTTAGTTAGTGTTTTATCGCTGTGAAGAGACTCCATGACTAAGGCAACTCTTGTAAAGGAAAACATTTAATTGGCGCTGACTTAGAGTTTCAGAGTTTAGTCCTTTATCCTCATGGTGGGAAGCAAGGCAGTAGGCAGGCAGACATGGTGCTGGAGAAGCTGAAAGTCCTACATCTTGATCAGCAGGCAGGCAGAAGGAAACTTGAGTGCCACTTCCTCCAGCAAGTCACCCTTCCTAATAGTGCCACTCCCTATGGACCTGTGGGGGCCATGTTTATTCAAACCACCACACAGTGAAAGATTATCCAGGGGGTTATGGTAGGTTATTGAGCTGGCTGACTGAGGTGCAGGGGGTTACAGTAGGTTAATGAGCTGGCTGGCTGAGGTTTATCCAGTGGGATTATGGTAGGTTATTGAGCTGGCTGGCTGAGGTACAGAGGTATATGGTGGTCAAGGATTAAACAGGTAGCTTGTTCTGGAATCTTAGAGGCTCTTCATAGTGCTGTGGTCTCCTTAGACTTCTGTCTGGGAAATGGCTCTGCAACTGCTGGGTAAAGCCAGGTATAACATAGTCTTTAAATTAGTAAATAGACCTTAAAGTTTAAATGCTTAGAGGTCTTTCAGATTATGTGTAAATTTGTCAGTTGAAAGTTAACTGGAGGGGGGGGTTGGGGATTTAGCTCAGTGGTGGAGCACTTACTTGCTAAGGCCCAGAGTTCAGTCCTCAGCTCTGTGGGGTGGGGCAATGGGGATAAAGTTATTAAGTATCATTCCTCTGTTTGCAGCATGCAGCTCTGTACCCTAATTAGCCTCGTATACAGTAGTGCTACGCATACAGCCTGAGCTTTGTTCAGATCAGAGTCAGCCAGCGTCTTTGGAAAGCCAAGTAGTATTGTGTTGATGAGGTAGGGGCCCATGTTGGGGGAGGTCATGGAGGACTCTCTTGATCTGAGGCCACAAGAGCACATTAATGTTTGGAACAAGTAACTGTGGGCCACGTAGCTGTGGCTGTTAAGATCAGTGCCTTGAGCAAGAAGCCATGCACTGTACTAAGGCCATAGGAGGATGAAGCCCCACCCACCAAAGGCTCTAGTGTGTCAAAATGTAGCCATGCCTGAAGAGTCCTCTTCTGGAGAGGGGCTGCCTAGGGAGCTTTCCTGGGCTCAGCTCCACAGACACGTGACTGTGGTCTCCATCCAGCATTTGCTGAAGTGGCAAAAGAGCACAGCAGTCATTGTGCACGGTGTGCTGGATGTTTAAGCATGATATATATATATATATATATATATATATATATATATATATATATATATATATCATACCTTAGGGTTATTTTTATCAGGTATTGTGGTCACTGCAACATAGTAGTAACAGGTTTAGAACATAAGTATTCATGTGTCTCAATATCTCTGTTCCTCCATGCAAAATCTTAAGGGCACATCCCTAGTACTCACTTAAGGCTAGTTGCCATGGTAGCACTGGCTTTAGATGCCATCAGGACACAGGTACACATAGTCCAGACATAGAACTCATATGATAAGCATTTATGTCTTCTTCAGTAATTTTTGTGCATGTGCGTGTCCCCATCTGAAGTCTAAATGCATCCTTCCCAGATCCGCTCAGGCACTATGAGAACATCTCTAAAGACATCATTGGCTTCAAGGAGCATCCTCCGGAGGCAGCAGCCTGGACTGCTCAACACTGTTCTGCATATGGTAGCTCTAAAGTACAGCATTAAGGAAATGAGCCATGGTTGCTTCATGGCTTGGAGAACTCAGCTGATGCCAGGGAAAAGAAATTCTAGTTAGACATGGCCTGCCTCTATCCAGGAATGACTGAAATTGCTTATGTAATTAAATGCAGCATAAGGAAGGAGAGGGGGACCCAGAACAAAACAAAACAAAAACAGAGAGCAAGCATCAGCAAGCCTCGGAGGTGAATTTGGCTCTTTGTTTCTGCTAGTGAAATTGACAGAAGGAAATCCCCTTCTCTGTTTAATAATAGATGTCCATACATTTGTCTGGGGAAAGAAACTTTTACCATTCAAGGGGGAATTAATTGTAAAAAGTACTGGGAAATCCATATACTACAAGCTGTACTCTTACTAATGGTTTTAGAAGTGTTCAGAATAGTTTCTCTTTCTTTAGTGAGTTGAGTTTTCTGAATTTCCTAAAAGTGTGGCATCCCACATAGCTTGGCTACGATAAGTTTTCAGCATGTGGTAAACTGACAGGTGTAGAGGCCTGCAGAAAAGGTCAGGATCCTGGCATGCCATTGGCAGGTGGCCAGACAGAGGCCACAGGTGGGATGCTGCCTGGCCCTCTGTGGGGAGGTCACCAGTGCTGACTCTTCACCAGTCCCTATCTTACATGGTGTCCAGAGTACCATTGCATCAACTCCTAACAGATCTTTTGGGGACAAGATTAAACAGACACCATCATAGTTCAGTAGGGTGAAGAGCCACTGCGAATGCCGACACCTCTGAAAGCACTGTCAGCGTTTTTAATCCTCAGACATCAGCTTCTGGTTGCAGTGGGACTTCAGGGACTTCAGTAGTTTTTACCTTATATGTTGAAGACATCTGTGGACTGTGGCATTGTTATAGTGTCCCTAATATACTGGAGATGAAAATGGTATGGTGTATAGAATGGTTATTCTGAGAGCTGTAGACATTTGGGGAATTAATTACATCATTTGGGTGAGATATCTGAATCTGTAGTAATTTCTTCAGACAGTGGAAGCTTGAGAGAGAAATTGTCTGTGATCTCTGAAGACTTGCCATCAACCCCAAACCTTATCCAGAGTCACGTAAACCTCTGACTTAAGTCATGGGAATGTGGACCTCAAATCTCATGCTTAGGCTTCATGAAGAAGGGAAAGAGTCCTTTATAGCCACTGCCATGCACTGCGTGTGCTGACACAGTTCCCAGAGTCACACACCCCTCTGATATGAAAGGTGACACAGGTGACTCAAAGATTGCTGTAACAATCCACCAAGCCTCACGTGACCCTGGGTTACCAGTGTGGCTGACCTCATCATCTGCCCTAGCAGTAGTAGGCTGGGTTATTCCATTGGGTCACACTGGCCACCAAATCTGTCAAGTGTGCTGGAGAGCCTGGCAGACAGTTAGGGTGGTGGCCACCAACATCTTGCTGAAGCCGTAACAGTGCCTGCAAGCTTGGGCTCTCCCCTCTGTGAGCTTGGGAGACAGGTCAAGTGTTGCTCAGCCTCTTTGTAAGTTCAGAGTGATGATTGTTACAACAATCTGTGAGTCACCTGTGTCATTGTTCATATTAGAGGCGATAACCATACACTTGACCACAGTCGTGAGTGATGGTGATAGTCATACAGCACTGTCCACAGTCGTGAGTGATGGTGATAGCTGTATAGCACTGTCCACAGTCATGAGTGATGGTGATAGCCGTACGGCACTGTCCACAGTCGTGAGTGATGGTGATAGCCATCCAGCACTATCCACAGTCGTGAGTGATGGTGATAGCCATCCAGCACTGTTCACAGTCGTGAGTGATGGTGATAGCCGTACAGCACTGTCCACAATTGTGAGTGATGGTGATATTCGTACAGCACTGTCCACAGTCATGAGTGATGGTGATAGCCATACAGCACTGCCCACAGTTGCGAGGAGTAACCAACTACAGTGTCAAACATTTGCTCTTCCCTGCGTGCCTCTGGCATCGGCTGGGTCAATACCACATCAGTATTTGTTATCTAATGGTTGTGTTGTATTTTCCCCATACAGAAATGTAAGTTTACAGGTTATTGCTATAAAATTATTATTTAACTTTAATAATAGTAAACAAAACTCCTTTCCTGCCGTGTTTTAGTGATGGTTAGTACCTAGAAGGGGACAGGGCTCCAGCACAGACCAGATGCCACAGAGAAGGAAGCCCTCCTGACCCACTCCTCGCTCTGCTGCAGCACATAGACTCTGGGTCGGCTGGCTGATGAGCTTCTCTCTGATTGGTTTCACAGATAGCTTCTTGTCTACTCTACAGCAGACAGAGGGGACTCCTCTCTCCTCTCTCTGGCTCAGCATCTGGCCCAGGGTATGGCAGCAGGCAATTGTGCTTGTTGGTTTCCTGCCAGCACCTTGCCTGGCTCTGGGCCCCTCCTTCCTCTTCCTCTTCAGGTCTAGCTCACTGCTGACAGATGTGCCTCCTCTGTACTTTCCATCCCTTCCCCACAACCATCCTTCTTTGTGGAACTGAGTGTGTCCTTCATCCACAGGAAAGAGAAGAGCAGGACCTGGGTTTCACAGGTACACCATGCCTGCTACATGGCATCGCTCTGTTGCGTACAGTGTGTAGGCCCACACCTTCAGGCTTGCTGTCATTAAAGCTTCACACTCTCACTGGAGGACGCTCCAGAGTAAACTGGGGGTTGGACACGTTGACCTTCCATGCTGCTGTATGCACAGGGTTCTTATTGCAGACTTATCAGGATTGCCAACACACAGGGTGCTCAGTGAATGGCTGGTTGGATACACAGGTGCCCATGGCTGTGAAGGCCTACCTGACCGGTCCCCTGAAGGAACCATAGCTGCGTCACCCCAGTGACTGTGATCCATGCCACCCAAGCACCTTCTGCTCTTACAGAGGCCTCTGCTACTTCTGTGGGTCCTATCCAGTGAGCGTGTGGGCTCCGGGTTGAGAGCGGCATTGACTGGGCAGTGTAGATGCCATCCCATCCTATCCTATCCCATCGCACCCTCCAGTGCAATGCCCTGGGCAGGCCCTTTCTTACTTTTCAAGAAAGCTTTTGTGCTATTTTTGACATTTAGTTTGAAAACCTTTCACTATTAAAGAATTATTCCTTAGATTAACAGTGTACTCATAAAATGTACCTAGCATTGACCAAAGAGTTACTGAATATTTGTGGGGAGTTGCAATGTTTTCATTAAAAGCTCTAGAGATAAAAAATAGACAAAGGAG
Organism: Mus minutoides; assembly: GCA_902729485.2. Lineage (NCBI taxonomy): Eukaryota > Metazoa > Chordata > Mammalia > Rodentia > Muridae > Mus > Mus minutoides. The sequence continues at coordinate 1,245,284 of LR749778.1, read as the reverse complement.
GGCTGGCAAGATGGCTCAGTGGTTAAGAGTGCCGACTGCTCTTCCGAAGGTCCAGAGTTCACATCCCAGCAACCACATGGTGGCTCACAACCATCCATAATGAAATCTGATGCCCTCTTCTGGAGTATCTGAGGACAGCTACAGTGTACTTACATATAATAAATAAATTTAAAAAAAATAGGCAAAGGAGATACAAAAATATCAGAAGGAAAAACTCAAGCCTGATGCTAGACATAGTGGAGGGAGGGAGGCAGGGACGTTGGTGTCTGTGAAGGTGGATGCTGTGCTAGGGAGCAAAGAGGAGCTCCCTCTGTATACCAGGTTCACCTTGAACTCATGATCCTCCTGCCCCAGCGTTCCCAGGGCTGGTACACAAGTTTATGCTGCAAAGCCTTGCCTGGGGTCTTTAAGACCATCTGCCCGTTCTCTGCTGCAAGTCTTCAGGCCATTGCCTTCAGGAAGCGTGACTATGGCCCCTTCCCAAGAGCATGCTGATTATGTCATATATCAGCTTCCTTTGGGAGTTTCTGATATTAGACTTGGGCTCATGGACCTGACAGTCTTCTGATTCTTACCAAAGAGCCTTGTCATTAGGGCGTGGTAGGTAAACACAAGAACAAGAGCTACATGAAGCACACGGGCTTAATTAGGAGTAAAGATGTCACCTGGCCATCGAAGGAGTGTGCACAGACCCTCTCCTGGCATGTGCCTGAGCCTTCCTGCATGGACCCTCCCCTGGCATGTATCTGAACCTTCCTTGAGCCATTTGCCTGCATGTTCAAGTATCATCTACTGACGTAGGACTCGGATTTCCACCCCAGGCTTAAGCCTGGCATTGCACGGTAGCCTGCTGCAGCTGCTCCATTACTATATCCCACTGACATTGAGACACTAGAGGAAAGTGGTCTGGGGCTGTTCCCAGACTGGTGACAGAAGAGTGGGCCTTTCCAGAGGAAAGACTTCCCCAAACTAGTAGTGACTGACCACTGGCTTCTCTGAGGTTCCTTCTGCAGCCATGGGATGGAGAGACAGGGGAGGACATTAATCTGATGGTGGCCCAGTCCTCTCATGATGGAAAAGTGAAAATTAAAAATTTACTAATGGCCAGTTTTAGCAGCAGTACACTAAGCAGTTTGCTGGCCTAGTTCATTGCATGCTAATTGCATGCTTCAGAAAATAACACATTTTATTTTATTAAAAAATATTGTAAACTGGAGAGACAGCTCTGTGATTAAGAGCACTTGTCACTGTTACCGAGGACCTGGGATCAGTTCCCAGCACCCACATGGCACACGGAATCTCTAATTCTGATTCCAGGGGATCCAGTGCTCTCTTCTGGCCTCCTTGGGAACCAGACATGCATATGGTACACATACTTATAAATACATCTAAAACATAAAATATAAAAATTAAAAATGTGCTAATATTTGATTTCTTTTTATGTTTTTGTTAGTGAGGGCATGTGTACGTGTGGGCACACACCCACAGATGCGTGTGGCAGTCAGAGTTTGCCCTTCTTTCCACCGTGTGGGTCTTGGGAAATGAACTCGGGTTGCCAGGCTTGGCAGCAGGTGTTTTTTACCTGCTGAGCCATCTTACCCGCTCAACAACTGCATTTTCAAGCTTAGTTTTGTGTGGATTTACTCCACGGCAGGTGAGCACCTGCTGCATGGGAAACGGCGCACCAAGCGAGCGCCTGATGTTTACTTGGATAGAGGATGCAAAGTTGAGACTGAAAGTGTTTGAAATGTTGGAGCTCCTGTCATCATAAAGTGGGAGCAGGGAGTAAGATAGGTCAAAGCAGCTGTGTGTACCCTGTGCTCTGCACATGTGACAGATGCAGGAGCCATCCCTTGGCAAGTAAACAAGGTACAGAGCACCCAGTGTGCTTCGCTGGTGTTTGTTTCTGGGCAGGCCATCCGTCTGAGTATTTCTGAGTGCAGAGCTGCTCAGGCATTTGTGAAAGGAGGAGGCATGTTCAGATCAAAACGAGCTCTTGTCCTTACTTTGATTCGATGCTTTCCCATCTTGAGCTGGATTTTCCAAAACCTGGAAAGGAGAATTGATCTGAATCAGCAAAGGTTCCCTTTCGGAGCTGGACCACCACTCTCTACCTGTTGCCTTGAGAGCACTCCTCCAGTGATAGCACCTGCGAGGACCATCCCAATGAGGAGTGGCTTTGATTTGGGACGCTTCCGCCCACAGTCGCTTGGCCCTATTGTTCTGGGCCTTTCTTACAGACATGCCATTGTGCTGAACTCACAGCCAGCTGTCACATGTCCAGGAGTCTTAAGTCCCTCATGAAAATTAAATTACACAGATGAATAATTGAGAAAGGTATGTCAAGAGCAAAGGTAATCAAGGCCGGGTAGGAGCTTATGCTTCCTAACCCTGTCGTTAGCCTCTGTTGCAACTTCTGCTTTGGGAGATGCCCTCGGAGCCCTGCGGTTTGTAACACACTCATTCACGTCCACATGTCATGTGCCTCCAGAGCCTGGTGTGACTCTTTCCGCATTGCCTGGGCAGTGTTTCCAGAAGCAAGCACCAGGGTGCCCATCAGGTTCTGACTGGAGCTAAACAAGTGTGGCCTGCGTTGCTTGGCCTTCATTCAGTTCAATGTTCTCACCTGATGTACCTGAAATACAGTGAGCACACTGTACACATTCCTAGGTGAGCCCAGCCGGCTTCTCACTGGCAGCCTGGCTGCTTGTTGCTGCCAGTACCCACTGTCACCTCTACTGTCAGCTTCTTCGAGGCGATGTGTGTAGGCTGAATGAAGGAGCATCTTACATAAGGGATGTGAGCACAGTGGGGTATGGTACCTTGGGACACTGGGCACAGAGAGGCTCTTTGCAACTGTGTCACATCTCACAAGCACACAGGGATTCAGATGTAGCAGTCGGAGAGGAAATTGGCCCCAGAATTTTTAGTTTTGTAGATTACATTTGGAACTAAAATGTAAAAATTTATGTGATATAAAACACTGGGGTGGCTCTGAGGTTTGCCAGCCCAGTGAGTGAGCTGCCAAGTGCGTCCTCTCCGTGAGGATGGCGGTGGTGCTCAGGGATGGAGAGGTACACCACACCTGCTTCCTTCCTAAGGCAGAATGTAAGACTTTGTTCTGGCAGGAGGCTGGCTCAGGCTCTGCTCACAGGTGAACTTCCACGGGAGAGCTGAGAGGGAAGCTCGGTGCTGGGTGATGGGGTGAACAGACAGATGTCACAGAGAAGCAGGCAGGCAGGCGGGAGGAGATTGGAGCCTCAGCACAGGGGCCTGCAGCTGTTTCCTCTGAGGCTGGGACAGGACTCAGAAGGGCTACCTCAGCTCCCTTCTGGGCTGAGTGTTCAGAGGTGTCACATGGTTTCAAAGGACGTGCTGAGAAGCGTGGGTGTCTGTGGATCTGCCTGGGAATCAGAGACAGGCGTGACTTCCCCACTCCTACTCCATGTTGAGCCCTGCACTCGGCACATACGTGGGCTTAGCTTCCCAAGCCCACAGGTCGGTCAGTTGTTGTAAACACACTGGCAGTTGTGCTCTGGTCGCCTTTGCCTGATGTGGTAGTATTTTCTTCTCCTATAAACAGTCAGCCTCTGCCTCAGCTTCCTTCAGCCCTGGTAACCTCTGATCTACGCTTCACCTCTGGATTTGCCTGTTCTGGACTTAGAAATAACCTGAGTGCTTTGGCAGACGGTTCTGTTTCTATGGTTTTGGCTGGTTTCAGTCAGCACGGGGTCCACAGATTCATGCTCGAGCAAGCGAATGAGCGAGCTTCCTCCCTCTGTGTGGCTGACTGATAGAGGGATACACCGAACTCTATGTGCTCACCAGCCTGCAGGCTTTTACACCGTTCTGCTTCCTGCAGTTGTTGTGAAAAGAGAATTCAGCAGTGAGCATTTGTGAGCTTCTCTGGGGACACCCTGTTGATAACTGTTTTTCTAAACTGCACCATTTCCATGCCTAACAAAGGAGCAAGCCTCCATTATCTCTTCATTCTTCAAACATAACATAATATTGTTCTTCATAGCCATGAGCATGGCTGTGAGCTGTGGAGTCCTCTTCCAACACTATACTCAGACCTGCAGGAACTCAGGTCCATCAGTACAAGGACCTACATCCTGCAGCACCACCCTTCCCCACCCCCAGTACACCCTCTATGACCCATAGCACCCCACTCTTCCCACACCCTGCAGCAGCGCACCCAAACCAGTCCACCCCTGGAGTGCCCACACATAGCACTACTACCCTTGCAACACCCCCACCCCTGCAGTGACATCTGATTCCTCAGATACAATCACTTAAACTTGAATCCATTTTTCTCCAAGGCAGAGATTTTTCAACTGGGAGCAACTCTGCCCCATCCCTCCCATCCCCAAGACACTGGACCTGCATCTGGAGACTTTGGTTTCACTGTGGGGCATTCATCATCCATGGAGGACAGTGGTACACTGTTGTTGGTGCCGCCTAAGATTCTGAGCCTAGGAACGCTGTTGTGAGCCTCTGCCCAACTCTAGCAGACACCTATGTGTAATCCTAGCATGGCCCTCATGCACAGGGGCAGCAGTGGGCTGATTCCTGCCTTTCCCCTGTGCTGAGATTCATTGAAATCACAAGTAAAGTCTCCACCATCATAAGCAGCTCTGCATGTTACTTTTAGTTAAGGGAAAATGGAGACAGACACTTTCATTTGTTCTGTTAGAGGTGTTTCCTGATCATCTGGAAGGTCTGCAGTAGTTTTTCTAAGCTTTTCACTGTGGTTTTGTTTTTGTTTTTTTAATTACATAGATTTGTTTTTTTCCAACCAGATAAAAGGAGGTCAGTTCTGAAGTGAGGTCTAATTGTGCAGCATTGTGTTCGTTTAACAAGCTCTTCTTGGCAGTAGGCAGGCCTGGACTCTGGTAAAGGGGAATTCCAGCCCTGTTCCTCAGGAGGAACATAGAGGCGTGTCCAGGTGCCATCAGCACAGCCTGGTCAGTCGGTTGGTCGATTGGTGTCTTAGGTCTGCCTCTGAACGTGCCTGGATGAAGGGTTCTGTCTCAACTCAAACCCGACCAGATGTTATAGCCAGCTCACATGGAGCTGGACTCTTGTCTCCTGCTCAGAATCTGCAGCCCATGCCCTTCTGAGTCAGCACTGCCAATAAATTATTGCTTTGACCCTAGTTTGATAAAATTCCAACTGAGGTTTGAAATATGGTGGCCTACGAAAAACGAGAGGCAATTTTCCCAGAATTAACTTGAATTTATTCCTTCTACAGGGTGTGGGACTCAGAACAGCTTGTTTGTACCCAGTGGATGTGGCCTCAGCTGGATTTGGTGGCCTGCCCTGGGTCTGATTTTCTAGGGCCATGTGGCACAGGGAGCTACAGCAGCCAGGGGACTCCCGACAGCTTGGTCTTCAACCCCTGTGAGTGGTTTCAGGTCATAGGGTCACCTTCCACCATGTTCTGTGTAGGAGCCTGTCTTTCATGCCTTGCTGGCACAATCCCTGGAGGAAAATGGAGAGTGTAGCAGATAGCATCCTGTCGTGGATAGTTTCCTGTGATTGAGGCTGTGAAACCTTCTCTCTTCCAGCTTGGTTCAGGCTCTTGGTCTGGTCACATGGGAGGGGGTCTGACCCTTGCAGTGCTGATTAAGGATCCAGATCCAAACCCCATTTTTAGTAGGTCACCTCAGCTTACCACATGGTCCCTCATTGATGAGTTCAGGTAGTCAACTGGCCAGACAACCTCTAAGTCCGTATCTTCTAGGAACAAGAAGTTGATCATTCTCCCTTTGGAACTGTGAAGATATCAGAAGTGTTTTCTGAAACCTTGGTAATTCCAAGTCATCAAATGTGAACCTCTGATGAGCCAGCAGACACTAAAGTGCTGGCTTCCAGTAAACTGTAAAGAACCTTCTATGCCCCCTGAGAAAAGGGAAACCAAACAGAAAAAGCAAGGGAAAGAAAATGGCTCCACTGGGAAAGTGCCTGCCATACAAGAGAGAGGACCTGAGAGACCCACAGAACAAGCCCGGCTGCAGTGTGCCTGTACCCCCAGTGCTGTGGCAGCAGAGACACGCAGGGCCCGGGCTACACTGGCCGGCCAGGATAGCTGGGTAGGCGGGTTCCCTAGAGTCAGAGAGACTATTTCAAAAAATATATTCTGGACCTCCATGTGCATCCAAACATGTGTTTACATGTGAACACATGTGCACAAAATGTCAATGAATGGTAGGACGCACACAGTAGTAAGAGCTGGTCAGACAGGACAACAGTGAGGATTGCTATTGGGGCCAGAGGGCAAGTGTCATGTGAGTTCAGGGGCCAGGCCTTCTGGCCCTGCATGGAGGCGTGTACAGAATATCGCTCACCATGCCTAAGGTTACTAGCCTGCATCTGTTAGCTAGTGAGGCCTAGAAGCCTCTCTACATAGCACTGTTTGCAAATGGGAAAGGAGAGAAAACATGGATAGGTCTATTAGGGTTGTGCAAATAAGTCATCTGTTGCTGCTATGCAGTATTGGACACTGAATGAAAGGAATGGCCCTGTGTGTTTATCAATGCAGATAAGCTGTTATCTCCTTTCTGTTGATATAAATGTAATACTGTTGACAACATCCCAGCATGCACTGAGGTGAGGCCACATGAGTGAACAGGAGTGTCAACACAGTCCAGCCCGGCTGTAGACAGACAGAGCAGCATGGTGTGGCATACTCAGACTACAGGATGGCTGAGCTTTGTGGGCCAGGGTGAGAGTGGAAACACAGGGACCAGGGGCAGCAGCTCCATTTGCTGTGTTGTAATTCTTTTTAAAAGATTTATTATTGTATATATGTGAGTACACTGACACTGACTTCAAGAAACACCGGAAGAGGCCACTGGATCCCATTACAGATGGTTGTAAGCCACCATGTCATTGCTGGGAATTGAACTCAGGAAGAGCAGTCAGTGCTCTTAACCACTGAGCCATCTCTCCAGCGCTGTGATTTTTTGTGTGATTATATTTATTTATTATGTTTGTGCTTGTGGAGGCCAGAGGACAACTTGCAGAGTTACTTCCTGTCTACCATTTGGGAGATTGAACTCAGGTCGTCAGGCTTGGCTGCCGCTGCCTTGCCCACTAAGCCATCTTGCTGGCCTGTCCTGGCAGTTCTTAGAATGCATAATCAAGACAGTTGAGGTACAGACCTATAATCTGATCTAGAGACTGAGAAGAATTGTGGGTTTGAAGACAGCCTAGTCTGCATAATAAGACCCCCTTTCTAGCATCCCCTAACAGTACCCAAAACAAAACAAGACACCAGATGGTGTTAGCGTTTGTGCTCTGCCAGTGAGGAGGTGTGAGAGCTTGTCCCTTGGCGATTTTTTTCTTCACCAAGGAAGTGTAATGTATCACTTCAAACACTGGATTTGTGGGTTGGCCTGAGCCTTTGTATTTGACTGTGCCACCCTGGCAGATGTGGCAGTCTGTCTGTCCTCATTTTCCTCTTTTTGTCCAGGTTCCTTCACTGACTGCTCAGTCTCCTCTCCTAGGGGTCCTCTCTGTCCGTGTGTTGAAATGCAAGACTTTCCAAGGCCCTGGATCAGACCGCATGCAGTTAGCCAGTACATGCTCTCTGACAGGACTGTTGCATGGCACGGTTTGGATTCTTGGTACAGATGCTGGACCTCTGTGCGGTGTTTTCCCACCATCCCTCAAGTTGGGAAGTGAGCACCGAGCTGAAGTATGGTGTCTGAGATTGGGTGTTCTGCTCTGAGAGGCTGCTGGGAGGCTGCTGGGCCTTCCCCAAGGCTGCTGTGTAATGATCCGTGGGGCTGATCTACTCTTTTTGGCAGGTGCTGGAGAGCCCACCTCCATCTACACAGAGGCTCCAAGCCTGTTGGAGGAACTGTCAGACATCTTGTGCATGTCACACTAGCCAGAAACAGCCACAGTGGTCCTTCTTGTCTGAATTCATGTGTCCTTGCCGGCAGTCTCCATCACTGAAACAGCGACCTCCAGCTTCAGCTGTGTGCAAGGGAATGGCTAGATGGAGCTATAACATGCACGCACGCACAGTGTATTCATTGTGCTCCAGCATGATGCAGTGTGTGGAGGAGCCTTCCTAAAGGTTGATGCAGCTCAGACCCTGCAACCAGCAGCCTCCCTGGAACCAGCTTTCTCCCCGTCCCTGAGGTTGAGGAGACCAGAGACTTGTTTGAGAGCTCTCACTTCCCTGCCCCTGCTCTGGTGCCTCTGCCATGCCCTCTGGAACAGCAAACGTCCCTGCCATGGGGTGGGGGGTGGGGACGGGGCTCCTAAGGGTAAGGCTGGTCTCTGTGCTGCATACAGCTCAGGGTAAGGTAGGAAGTGGGGACCACTCACCCCTGGTAGCCTCTTGGAGAAACAACTGTCAGTTCATTTTAAACCTGTGGCAATCAATTCTCCCTCCCTTTTCCTTCTCTTCTCCCTCCCTTCCCCAGTTGTAGAGAGTGAACCCCGGGCTCACATACACTGAGCAATGCCCTACCCTGAGCTGCATTCCCAGCCTGCTTTTTTTTTTCTTCTAATTTGAGACAAAGTAAGTTGCCCAGGCTAGCCTTCAACTCACACAGCCCAACTTTTCATACTCCTGCCTCTGAGACTCCTGAGGTGAAAGGTGTCTATCACCAGGCCCAGATAGGCTTGCAATCTCAAAAGGTATTGATAGAATAAAACAAAACATCTTAGAAAAATCTTGGGACTCTTTACCTTGGTTACTCGGGACAGAGGTTGCCCTCAGCTATAAGGAGGAGTCTGAGAAACAGAGGCCTGCCTGCCTGCCTGTCTGCCACGCCCTTCAGGAACAGGTGTCCAGCAACGCCGAAAGCCCTTCCAGCTAGACCAGCAGCTAAGTTCTGGGGACATTCTTGTTTCTGCTGAAGTACTCTTCTGTCCCAAATCCCTAGGCCTCTCTGGCCCTGCCTTCTCCATAATGAAAGGCAGACTCTAATTCAGACACCTGACCCTGATGGATCCCTGGGCCATGGTGGCAAGCAGAGTTCCCAGGCCAGGAGCTGCCAGTGTGGAAGCCCCATTACTAGGAATGTCAGGAGAGAGATGCAGCGGGATGTGCTTGGTACTGTGGGTACATTTTCTGCCTTACCTAAAACCCCTCTCAGCCATTTCAGTAGGGTAAACCACTTGTATTATCCATGCTTGCCTGTTTCCATGGAAACAGCCTCATAGACCCAGCTGCCTTCTGAACTCTGCTGAGGTGTATCTCTAGCCCTCATAGCTACTTACCCTCTTCCCTGGGCGGAGACCTGCACATCCTGAGGTCTCTGAGGACAACTCACAGGGAGACTCCAGAGTGACCCACAGCCATTTCCTCAGTGCACTTGCCCCTGTTCCTTATAGGGTCCTGGAAGGAACAATGGGGAGCACTAATCAGAGGATCCACCCAGCAGGGGTTGCCCTCTGTCTCCTTGTGGGTTATCCTCAGAGCCAGGGCAGCCCTGCCCTGATGTGGGAGCTCTGATGCTCAGGGTGCCTTGGGCATCAGGGCAGTTGGCATTTGAACGGCAGGACTGGGACGTTTGACATCTCATGGTGTTAGGTGATGTACTGTGAATCATCTGTGCTAGAGTTGTCCTGAGCTGGTAACCCAAGTCACACAGAAAGCAGAAGTCCAATTCAGCCGGTTTCATGCACCCTATGTTCCCAGGGACACTTCTGTAGCAGGCATATGGTTCCCAGTTCTAGTGTGGCTGATGGGTCTTGTCGAGGGTTACCAAGGCCTGGGAAAGACCTGGCTAGGGTGTGACACTGAAGCCACTGTCCTCAGAATAGGCCTAACAGCCTGGCAGCGGGGGATACCACTGCCCATCCCAACATGTACAGTAAGCAGTCCTCACCCGGGAGTAGCCTGGCTTCCTATTTCAGTCTGTCTGGCACACATGGGAGATGGGAGCACCCACAGGTCCATGTTGAAGGCTGCCTGTGGCAAGGTTCCAGAAGTGTTTGCATGCAGTGCTCGCCTAGCCTGGATGTTTCCCTAGGTGTCCACCCATCTGTACTCCCAGCTCCTGTTTGTCCTTCAGATGAGGCAGCTACTCCCCAGTGGCAGGTAAGAGTGGCCTTGCTCTGTGTGGAAGCCACAGAGGAGGAGAGGGGAGGCTGGTCACAGGTGATATGTGCAGGAGCCTGACAAAGCCACAGGGCTCAGAGAAAGTGAGAAGCTGGCCCCACAGGTGCCACCCATGACACAGGGGCCCTGGCCAGGAGACTGTCAGGACCTGAGGCCTAGAGCTGGAAGGCGTCTCAGACCACAGATGATTCCTGCTGTGTCAGTGCAGAGTATACCCTAAAGAGCGCCCAGCATGGACTAGGCTTTCTGGGTGCCAACCCTCCACTGACCCCATCCTTTTTTTTTTTAGTTTTTCAAGACAGGGTTTTTCTCTCTAGCCCTGGGTGACCTGGAACTCACTCTGTAGACCAGGCTGGCTTCAAACTCAGAAATCCACCTGCCTCTGCCTCCCGAGTGCTGGGATTAAAGGTGTGTGCTCCCACCGCCCGGCTCACTGACCCCATCCTTGACCACTGACAACCCTAACTGGATCAGCTGTACCCATGGGCAGTGCCCGGCTCACTGATCCCACCCTGACCACTGCCAACCCTAACTGGATTAGATGTACCCTATGGGCAGTGCCCGGCTCACTGACCCCACCCTGACCACTGCCAACCCTAACTGGATCAGCTGTACCCATGGGCAGTGCCCGGCTCACTGACCCCACCCTGACCACTGCCAACCCTAGCTGGATCAGCTGTACCCATGGGCAGTGCCCAGCTCACTGACCCCACCCTGACCACTGCCAACCCTAACTGGATCAGCTGTGCCCATGGGCAGTGTATTGCTGAAGAGTTGGCCTGCTGCCTGTGTGAGGGGGACAGGTAAAGGATGGCTCATCTGTTGGTCCCAGCTTAGCCCTGTTCTTGTGGTTCTCTGGCTGACCTCTTCCCAGTGGCTCCAGCCTCTTCCATCTCCACCCTCTCAGGCCAGGACATCCTCAGCTGTGTCCCTTGTCCACGCTGGGCCTCCAGTGTTATAGCTGCTGGTTTCTGGTTGCAAGGTAATGAATGTCACCATGCAGACTGATATTCTTTATCCTCTGAGGGATGGGGTGGGTGCATCTGCAGGCCTGTGGCTCTGTTCTCTGACCTTCTCTGTGAGGTAGACCCAGCTGCTGTCTTCTCACCCATAGGCTATGGCGGAGGGCAGCAGTGAGGAGTGCCTCTAAGTGTGTCTGGCATCGCCTTACTGTGGAGGTGCAGCCCTTCCCCACGTTGTTACATGTGTTCTGGATGTGTGGGCCTTAGGACCCCCAGGAGGACAGTCCCTCCAAGTTTTGTGGGTGCCCTGACCAGGTAGCATCATCTGCACTGGGGAAAGCCTCAGCTAAGACCTAGGTGGAGCTGACGTCCAGGACCTTCTTTGGAAGTAAAAGGTCTGTCATTGCCTCGTCTGGTTATGCATTAAGCAAGTCTTGGCCCAGATGCCCCCTCCCCATCAGCAGAGAAGGATTCTGTGAAAGCCATGGACACATTTGCCTCCCTATGGTCTCCTGCTTCTTAAGGGAGGAAGCCACTGAATAGAAGAGGTCTGTGCATGGTGTGAGTGTTCCTGCCCTCTAAGTATGTCTAACTTGTCTGCTCCTCCCACTGGCCTGAACCCCACCTGGCAAAGAGGTAGCCATGGAGCCACATAATAAGCAGGACCGACTCCATGATGGTACCCCTGGGGGAGTGGGCTGCTTGGGAGAATGTGAGCACTGGGGCACCACAGAGTCTCGTCTGTGGTTGTCCTGCCCAGAACTTCAGGCTCACTAGGTGGTGCCTTTCGCCCCATCCCCTTTTATCACTCTTCATGCAAGTCATTTGGCCTGTTCCTTGTTTGATTGGCATACCTCAAGTGTGCTTGTATGACTACGTCAAGATTAAGAAATAGTCCTGAGAATGAAGAGGAAAGTGCTGGCATTTCTTAAGTGAACTTCAAACACAGGAAGAGATGTTTAGCCATACTTTCATGGTAAACAAACATTTTGTCATATTTTCATGGTGAATCATGGTCTTGGAGTGTGAGAACCTCTCATTCTTACTGAAACACACACTTACTTCAGAACAGATCCACTTGGCCAGCTTATGTGGGTGCTGCCAGATGCCAGCCAGCTGAGAGAGCATGGAGGCCTGAGTGTAACCTTTCCTTTCTTGGTGCTGAGATTCACAGCTCACTAGTAGGCATGAATGCCCCGCCTCAGCTGAACCCAGCTGAACTCTCACCTCAGGCGTGAGAGTAGACTTTAGAGATACACTGTTACTTTAGAGATACACTGTTACTTTGGAGATACACTGTTACTTTAGAGACACACTGTTACTTTAGAGATACAGTGTTACATTTGTGGGCACTGGAGGGGATTTCTGAGTATGAGATCCTTGGGAAGGTAGGTAGTGGTAGGCACAGCTGTCTCTTTACCCTGAAGAGTACCTCCTGTCTCCTTAAAGGTAGAACACTATTGTCATGGGGACCTCTTTTACCAGCTCCCCACCCACCTACCAACCCAGGAGAGCATGCAAAGGGAAAGGGATATTGTCTGAACCATGGCCACACATGTATGGGTATGACTCTACCCTGGCAATATGCCTGAGGTCAGAGACTTGGGACTGTATTCTTCAGTTTCTCTCTGATAAGGATGCTCTGAGGAAGTGGGAGGGGACATCACAGACCTTTCCCTCCTAGCTTCCCACTTCAGTGCACTGAGCCTCGAGTCTGATGTCTGTGGGCAGATGAGACAGAGAGAGCAGAACATGTATGGCAAGTGTCCTCTGAGAAACAAAGGTATGCTGTCTGCAACCCATAACACAGAGGCATGCATCAAGGCAGGGGGGGGGATCCTATGGGGGAAGATATGTAACTGCTTATCTTTCAGAGAGAGTCCAGAAAGTCCAGTTAGCCCACCACAGCCATGGTATCTATGAAGGACCTTTGGAGCTGTAGACATCTTCCCTGTTGAGTGAACTGTCACCAGCCTTATCTGCTGTGTGAGTGTTCTCACACCACAGTTACAGATGCAGTAAATGTAGATGAACTGTGACATGTCCTAACTACTACTACACCATGCTACCAACATAAGAACTGCCAGGGGTGCTTTGTATTCCTTGGTTCTTACATGCAGACCACTATCCACTTGGCAGCCTGGTGTCTAATGGTTGGTGTGCCAAGTGCAGTCTCTCCTTGGGTGCTGCCTTTCCTTCCTGAGCTGTCTCCCCTGTCTGTCAATACCACGTCTGTCTCATCATGGAGGCTTGCTTGGGAAGGATTTGAGGTGTGTGTATGCTTAACTAGTCTCCGGCTTCTGCACTCAGAGCGCAGTCATACCATCTTTGGCTTCCCATGCGCCAGGCTACATGTGAGTAGAAACTGTCTGCATCCAACTCAGTGACATGCCACCTGAAGGAAGAAGTGTGGGTGCCAGGATGTGGGGAGCTGGCTCTGGAAAGGGACAAGGCTTCTCTGCAGATCTGAGCCAGGACAGGGGACACTTTGCTGGTGTCCCTCAGACATGAGCACATGGTCTGAGGTGGTCCTGGGCTATGCTAGGTCATCACCATCTGTGGAGGTTGCTGTCTTGCTTAACTTAACTTCTTGCTCTCTGTGCAGTTTTTCCCTCCCAAGGCTTCACTGAGAATGGATTGTTTGCTTTCCTTTCCATCCTTTATATATATTTTTATGCCAGCCCTAAGATGTAGTTTTCCTCAGAGCTGCCTCAGGGCCAGTGGTGGAGGCTGCACAAACCTGCTTAGAGTTCCTGTCTGCTCAGCCTGGCTCGCAGCCCATGGTGTGGCCATCAGGCCTGTACGGTGGCAACCCTCGAAGCTGAGTCCCAGTCCTAGTACAATGTGGTCCCCAAGGTGGAGCCTGAGCTTTGGGCTCTCGGGGTTTTGTTGGTAATTGCTGAGCTGTCAGCAGTCACTACGTGTTGTCAGCCCTGTGTATTTTCACTATAAACTGTTTTGTAACCGCTGACTCAGCCCTGCCCTTGTCTTCATTAGATATAGATCCAGTGTTTTGTAAATATGCCCACAGTGCAATTGGAAGGTATATAATTTCGGTGTTTTAGAGCTCACATGTGTGCCCACACTGAGCTTCTGGGTTTGAGTTTCGACATGTTTGCTGAGCTTTCTTGCTCATTCCTCTCTAAGAGGAGGGAATCAGCTTTGGGAGGTAGATACAGAAGGACTTGATTCTCATGCTTGGCTATTCAGGACAGGGCTGTGGCTTTGGGATGCCTAGTGTGGGCTGTCGGTTTCACACCTGACCAGGTTTGCTGCTTTCAGAGCAGCATCTCCTACCAGACCACACACTAGGTCCATTTCTCTGTGCCGAGTCCTGTTGGCTGCATTGTTACTAAGGACAGGAAGATCTGTGGGTAGCGTGTCGAATGGTATGTGGGCAGGTTTGTATGTGGGGATATTGGTAACATTTCCTTCTACCTCCTCCTTTGCCCTTGGCTTTCCATCACCACCCATACCTGGCAGGCATTGGATAGGCCCATGCTTCTGACCTCAGACAAGGGCACCACCAGCACCAGTCTTCTAGGTTCCAATCCATCTCTGCTCTGAGGCCAGGAAGACAGAGGCCACAAGGCTGGAGGCCCAGGCTCTAGGGTAACAGAGGCCACAAGGCTGGAGGCCCAGGCTCTAGGGTATCTGTTATCTACAGATAATCAGGCATCATAACCTCCAAAGAATACCTTCCCCTTTGGCCATTGTCAATGCAATCTCTCTCCTGACCATGGAGGGTAAAGTCCTTGCCTCAGCTCTGACCTCTGACCTCTGACCTGAGCTCATCATCCTCTAGCGCCCTCTCCCTGCTCACCCAGCATGCAGCTGAGCCAAGTGAGGCTTTGTGTCCATGAGGTTTGGGGAGAGAGAGTGTTTGTAAGACACAGTCATATGGACATAGTATTAGTAACGTGCTTACTACACTACAGGCATGTGGCCCAGAGATATTCATTTACTTACATGGTTAAAACAGCTCCCAATTTTCTGACACTAGGCCNACCAGCTTCCTACCCAAGGCTAGAGGGAAGCTGCAGCCCGTTTGTACAAGCAGCAGTCAGGCCCTCCATTCATCCACTGTGTCAATCTTAGGAGGCAGTTGGTTATCTTGGCCAAGTGCAGTTCTCCTGGAGCTGTCTTGTCACTTGAAAAGCCACCCTCATCCCAGCATGCTTGCTGTTCTGTCCCAGCGTGCTTGCTGTTCTGTGTCACTCCTTCTGTTACCCCACTGACCCGACACCACCACTCGAGCTCCCAGAAGCTTGGTGCCTCCTGCTGCTGCTGCTGCTGCTGCTGCTGCTGCTGCTGCTGCTGCTGCTGTGCAGGTCAGGCAAACCCAGAGCAAGCCAAAGCCATTTGTGGCTACAATTTCTATTTCTATTTTGGTTCTGGGTCCAGGCAGATATGGCTTGTGCAGTGAGCGTTTAATGGTTTTCAGATTGACTATTTTCCAGATCAGGTGGGCAGTCAGTATACTTTTCTGATATAAATGATTTTATGTTTAGAAACCATGTTCATAGCAGAGAAATGCCCCATGAGCCTTGCAAATAGCCAGAGGGAAAGTCGGTGCTGATGAGTGTGGTGAGATGGATTTGGGGTTTCTGTTTCCTGTGTTTCCACAATGCAGAGCTACAGAGAAGCAGAGGGACCCCACCCTGAGAGCGCTGGGCCTTGAGCAGACTTGTTGGGCTCCCCTCACTGAACACCTTGGACCTTGGCCACAAGCCTAGACAGGAGAGGCTGGGAGGAGATCCTGGGCCAGGGCACTGGGCCACCTGAGAGCTGCATTTGTACTTACTGTACCTGAGGGCGTCTTGCCACCCCAGAGTGAAGAACTCCCTCTCCCCCTATAGAAGGAAAAGGTTTTCACAGGCACTGACCTGGACTCTGGGAATCAGAGGACACACTGGGGGGAGAGAGGAGAGTCTTCATCCCAGGATGTGACTGTGAGGGGACAGGCACAGGTGGGACACTGCTCTGACCCAAGTGCATGCTGTGTTGGGGCTATTGAACAAGGGAGTTTTCCATTTATAGCTATAAGCAGACACCACAGCAGACTGCCATTGGATACCTATAAATTTAAGCATTGTCCTTAGGAGGAACTGCCTCTGTCAATCGATCAGGAGTTGAGCTCAGTAGCATGTCTGTCCTGTCGCCACGGTATAATTTGGTTAGTGGGTTTGCTTGTTGCAGCTGAAATTCGAAGCTTCCATTAGGTGACTAACAGTGGCCAGATTGACTTCCTGTACATCATTTAAATCCCCCATACCTCCCACACCCTGTCCCTTTGCTAACTCCTCCAGTTGGATGGGGCAGCTGGGGACTGACTAGTGAAGGCGGGCTGTGGAGACATGGGCTTTGTGACTGGGTTGGTCTTCAGTTGGATTTTAGTCCCTGTGCATATTGTTCCTCCTGGGGCAGACTGCAGGGCAGTGTAAGGAGCTTCGCTGCCTCTCCACCCACCCTCTCACCGCTGTGACAGCTGGCCTCCCTCCCTCTCTCCACTCAGGCATCTCCTTGGGCACCCACTGAACTCAGTGAAATGCCTCCCTCAAAACTAATTTTTGGGCCTGGAGGTGCTGGCCCACCTTTAATCCCAGCACTCCAGAGTCAGAGGCAGGAGGCTGAGTCTGGGCCAGCCTGGGCTACATAGAGAGCCAGCCTGGGCTACATAGAGAAACACTGTCTCAGAAGATAAAACAAACCAAGAGCCAACTAGACCTGGTGGGGGAGGGCTAGAGGGAGGGCTCACTGGTGCCGCTCTTGCAGGGACCTGAGTTCAGTTCCTGGAAGGTCACAACCACATGTGACCCTGTCCCCGCAATCTCCTCTGAGGACAGGGACCTTCACAGGTGTCATCACCAAAGCAAAGTAGCCGCAAAGCAGACTGCTAACCACTTAAACCTAACGAGCGCTGGCTGTTTCCACCGTGGCTGAGGGAAGACAGCCTTTTCAGAGGGCTGCCTTCTGAGTGGTAGAAGAGGGATAGTGTCCACGCAAGTGTGGAAGAGCAGAAGCCCTTAGAATCCAGCCACACCTACGTAGAACATGGTGACCCTGTGGGCTGGCTTTGCAGAGATGGGACGACTGTCCAAAGACCCAGCAGTCTAAAGAGAGCTAAAGGTTCAGTGATTTGTATGTATTCACCCCGTCGTGCAGCTGTGACCACAGTCTAATTCACAGCCTTTTCCTCTCCATAAGGGAACTTATCCTTTTTCTCACTCTTCTTCCTATGCCCTGGTAGCCATTCCTGCATGGGAATGTTCTCTGCTTCCTGTCAGCAGAGCCACTCAGTTCCCACCTTTGGCTTACACCTCTTGCCAGTGCCTGTTGGCCCTTTGTAGCTGGCCTTGCCTGCCTGCTCAGGATCCAGCAGCTGACAAGAACATTCTACTAAGTTTTTCCTCCTTGGAGCTCCTGGTCACTGAGACACTTGTGTGCTTGCTGCCCCGCTGCCTGCAGGGACGGCACCCTGGAATGTCATCATGTGTTTCCTGTTACATCTCCTACAGTGTAAATACCGCCCTGGTTGGCTCCCTCAGGTATGCGCTGCTTAGACTCTGAGGGCCACAGATCCAGTCTGACTACATGACCCACGCAGGCAAAGAGTAAGCTCTGTCCCCTTGTCTGCCCTGCGTGGGTCCTAAGTGAGGGCCAGGCTGGCACACCGGTGACCTTTCCCCTGCGCTCTGCTCCGTGCTCCCTTGCCACAGCTCTTCCGTCCTGGGTCGGGTCCAGGGCTTGTTTCCCCCAGGACAGGACTCTGTGTGGAGGTGGGGGTGCGGGAGGAGGGGCACACTGAGGAGATTTAGAGTGAGTTGAGACAGCCCGTCTTATGGAGTTGGCTACACTGCCAGACCTTGAAGTGTTGCTGTCACTTCACTGAGGTTGCATGCAGGCCTTGCAGTGGGGAACTGAGCTAGTAGCAGTAGTGCTTGCCAGCACATCTCCCTGCGCATCTTTGAAGAGGACCCAGAACCTTCACTGTCTCTGGAGAGGGGAGAAGCGGCCAGGAATGCAGAGGACTGTAGACTTCAGGCAGTGCTCTGTGTGACGAGCAGGGTGCGAGCCGTTCCAGTGTTCTCCAGTGGCACGTTCTCAAGTGACTTCACTTGACTGAGCATCTTTGACCTCTGACCTGCCTTTACTTTTCATAACTGATGATAACTGGCTCTCTCTCTCTCATCATTCTCTTCATACTGAAGCCCAAGTATCTCTGGGCTTGGGAGAGAGCATGCCCTGTGGTAAGCTGACTTCTCTAAGAGATGTCTTGAGAAACTTCTTATGTTGAGAGATAGAGATGACACAACCCCAGGCTATATGCACAAGTGCACACAGACACAGTTACCCTGTGGTCAAGGTGAGGTATGAATCTGGTGTGTGTCTGTCAGAGGCCTGTGTGGTACCAAGGCCATCACTGTCCCTGGACAGCTGCCCTTTGTGGTCCGCAAGGTCTGCCTACAGATCCCATCCCTGGGAGTGAAGTGGAGGTCATCCTCCAGCCTGGGTTTCCCTCCCAGAAGAGACAAACCCAGTGGATGTTCCAGGGGCTCCACACCCACTGTCAGGATGGCTACTGTTCATGATTGTTCTGGAGAAAGAGTGTAGAGAGGAGGGCTTAAGGGAGCCTCTTCAGCCCTGCTTGAATGATGCCCCTCAGGTGCTGGGAGTACTTCAGTTCCGAGTGACCTCGGGCTTGAGGCCAGAGGAAGAGAGCCGGAAGTGCTACTTGTGCACTCGCACAGCAGGCCGAGGGTAGATGAGAAGTCGGCTTCCTATTATTCAGCCTCCTCAAACAAAGCGAGTGGTAGGAACTCGTTGAGATGTTGACTAGATGTGGATTTTAGGGCTCTGCTTGCATCTTTGTTTGAGCAGGGGGAGCCTGTTCAGTCTGATGGAAACCCAGTCCCCAGTCTTCACCAGGCCCACTAGAAGGAACTTCCCATGGTCTGGGTGGAGACTCAGATGTGGATGAGCTTCCCCTGAAGGGCTCAACCCCTGCCCAGACCATGGAGCTCTCTAGGAGGCTGAGTGTGGTCTAGCAGCCTGCCGTAGGTCTGTGATGTGACTGTGTGACAAAGATGTGTGGTCCGTCCACAGTTATCAAAGAAGCATATTGCAGCTCAGGTGGGAAGAGGATCCCAGAGACTTTGCGAGGGATGGAGTGTGGGCTGGGTCCAGCTGAAGCTGCAGAGTTCCAGCAAGAGGAGGGACACCGGAACATGATGACAGGATGTAACCGAGACTGCTAAGGGAGGTGACAAGTTGTACTTATGTGTTTTTAAAAACTCCTTCCAGTTTCTTTGAATGGTGGCAGGATGATGTCTTCCTGTTAGAGTGGCCTTGTCTTAGGTGTATTCTGGAACACTCCCTGTCCTCCTTGTGTGAGCTACACCAGTAGGGTCCTCTCTGTGCTTCACATGAGTCACATGATTGAGGCTAGACCACAGACAGTGGGCATCTACCCCTTAGGTATGTTAGGTCTTGCATGTTTCCGTGGCCTTCTGCCTCTTCATCCACTGCCCACAGTGGATGACTATTTGGAATATCTGTATTTTAATTTTTTTCCTTAAAAATTTATCTGGTACAATATATCAAATGCTAACCAGGATGGTTATTTCCACACTCCAGAGTTGGGTGTTTGAGTTGTTTTATAATGTCTCTTCCACACTCTTGAGTGAAGGTGCAGACTGTTGTTAGGAACTGTGATGGTGGGCAGGTCTTGGCAGGACCCCGTCCCATTGCCTCTGCTGTACTGGGCAAAGGCAGTTAAGGCTGACCAGTGAGCTCTCTGGGTTCCCTCAGTGAGTAGATGCGCTCCCTCGGCAGCTGCGGGCAGCCTGTGGCGCCCAGCTCTTCCTCGCTGGGCCCATGAAGTGCTCACTGGCCTCTGTGGGCTCAGGCACTGTATCCACAGCTACCTCTTCCAGGGTCTCTGCCTGCTTCACAGTGATCTGTGTCAGTGTCTTCCTTCCACCTTGTCCCCTCCCTGCCAACCTATTAGTCCCCCACCCCCACCCCAGTCTCCTCCATGTTGCACATGAGGGAGCCTGGATTCGTTTATCCATGGAAGTGCTGTCTGCCTCACTTGCCTCAGATTTATTGATCTGTTCTTTTTAGTACTTTATTAATTAGTCATGTGAACAAGGTCCTGTGGCTGGTCTAGACTTGAGTTGTTGCTAATAAGTATCTATTTGTTCTGGTGGGGCCCAACCCCAACAGCAGTCTTGTACCCTCAAGGCACAAAACTGCTAGCAGTCTTGCTGTGATCTGAGCCTCTGGTGGTCCGCCCAACTTGTCATTGGTCAGAGACAAGTGCTTATGGGTTTTATTTTTAAAAACTCAGGCAGTCAAGAGATTCCTAGGAGCATCTCTGACTCTTGGCCTTGGTCAGGAAGAGTAGGAATTAATATTTAACTGCCTGTGTTAGCACACTGAGAACAGAGCCTGGCTTTCAGTGTCTTGGCCCATGCTTCCCTGCGGATAACCCTTTCCTAGAGAGCTCCCTACAGCTCAGCTGAGCCATCCCCAGCCACTAAGCCTGGTGCATCTGTCTCAGCTGCACGCACAGCCAGGTCTGGGAATGAGACCTTTTTAGGAGGTGCATGATCTGAGAACCTCAAAGCAGCTCCGAGGAGCAAGATTCCCGAGGAGCTGTGTGTGTGGCCACAGGGATTCTCTTCAGGGCTCCTCTTCCACACACTTGCAGGTGTTTTCCACCCAAGCCTTCTCTCCTCCTGAGGGTGGACAGGAAGGTGCTAGTTCCCCTCTAAGTGATGCCCTTGAGGCCTGCTGTGACTTCAGCCTCTCAGTGGGGACTCAAGGATGCTGCTGAAGCTAAGTGCAAAGGTTTCTGGGAGTTTCACCAAGCGCTAGAAGGTATTTGTACGTCTTCTCTTTCCCATGTGTTTATAGCACTTATATCAGAGCATGTCTGTGAGCAGGGAGTGGAGCCCTCCAACTGTCGTGGGATATGTGGCCCTTACCAAGACTGCTCACCATCTCCTACCCTCAGCCTTCCTACAAAACTAAAGACTGTGCATGAAATCATCTCTTATTGGGAGGGGCTGCTGGGCCTTTGTTCTGACTAAGATAGTGCCTGCTGGGCAACCACTGTGCCTTAGAGGAGTCAGGGCACTGGGTATGGTGTCGTTGTAATGAGGGAATGCTTTTGTGGCTCACTGTGGGATGAGACCAGTCACTGCTCCAGGAGTGGTCATGCTGCATCTGACCCAGGGCTGGAAGTTGGCTCCTGTGGCAATGGTACTCACTTCACTCTGCCTGGCTCCTGTTTGAGCTGCAGTTTGAGCTGTTTAATCCGACTGCTGCACAGACAAAGCTGGTGCTGCAGAGTGTATGCCATGTGTGCGTCTTGTAGCATAGCACACTAGGGGACAAATGGGAAGGGCTTCATGGTCCCAGCAAGCAGGCGCCTGAACAGAGGGACTGGTCATGCTGAAGGACTAGAGAGAGCAGAGAGCCAGGAAGGAAGTGTAACGGGGCAGATGCACATGCTGGGCTGCCTGGCAACGCCTCTCCTGGCCTTGAACCACCCAGGAGGGGAGTGCCTTCCAGGCCCTCCTGTCTTCTGGGCCCAGCACCTGACCATATATTTTGTGTCCATTTCTACAATTTGAAATGCACAATCCTCCTGCCTCATGCTCTTTCTGCCAGTACCCAGAGATCTTTGGGCCTCCCTCTGAGCACAGTCTCTCACGGTGTCAGTGTCTGCCTGGGGAATTTGCTACAGAACTGAAGCCCCTTCTCACCCATAGGGCTAAGCCAGTCATGTGTCTGGCCATGGTAGGGAACTTGGGAGCCCCTAATGTGACTCTCATCAGAATGCACTTGGGCATGAAGCAGGATGGGACTGGGACCTCCTCTCTGTCGCAGCCTGACAGCGTTGTGGGGAAGATCAGCACTCCAGGCTTCAGGCACATGCTGACTGTGCTGCTCTTCTATCCACAGTGTGCAGGGGAAGAGAACTGGGTGGACAGTCGGACCATCTACGTGGGACACAAGGAGCCCCCTCCGGGTGCAGAGGCCTACATTCCACAGAGATACCCCGACAATAGAATCGTCTCCTCCAAGGTAGCCTCACTATCTGCTCTGAGCTGCTGCCTGAGAAAGGCTGCCACTGGGGACGGCCCCTTCTGAGCAACATTGGCGTCCCTGTACAGCTGCCCCTAGGGAGTCTCTGCTCCCCCAGGTGTGATGCTTGGCACTGCTGTCCCGGGCCAGGCAGTACCTCTCCACTCACGGGGTATCAGGTGTGCTTCACAAGGCCTTCCCCTCCTCACTCCTCTTGGGCCTCACCTCACTGCTGCCCCTCACCTGTCCATTGCCCGGCTCTGGGTCTGGCAACGGGGCCTGTCAGCAGGATGTGGAGATGGAGTCCGTACCTAGAGAGATGTGGGAATGTCTGAAAGGTGGGAATGAAGATCCATGGCTTTCCAGAACAGACATACCTGAAACACATGTGTTTGTATTCCATGTGTATGTATGCTATGTGTGCATTGCACATGTGGCATGTATGTGCTGTGTTTGCTGTGGGGCAGATGCAGATGTGTACGTCCAACCCAGACATTTAGAGAGATAGACTTGTATGGTGGGTCTGTTTAGAAACATTAGGCTCTCAAGAAGGAGGTCTCTGTCATTTATATCCAGGTGTTTTGTCATACAGAGCTCTCTGGAGGAGCCACATTTGTCACAGAACCCTGCATTGTTGAGAAGACTTTATGACCCAAAAGCTTAGCTTCTCACGGTCTTTTTTTTTTTTTAAGATCAGAGCTAAAATATTTACACTAGCTTTTGTCCAGAAGCACAGCTTAGGCAGGTAAAATACTCATAAGCAAGCCCACCACATGAGTGTCCCCTGAGGTGACACAGTGCTTGGTAGTGAAGAGACAGACAGAGAAACCCTGTCCAGAAGCACCCCTCCCAGCCCCTGTGCTCACGGGCTGCACTGACCTTCCTTCAGCTCTCTCTGAATGTGCCCACCTCTGTGCATGTGTGCATGTGCAGGAACACGTGTGCTCATGCTGTGCATGGCCGTGTATGTGTGCTCATGCTTTGTGTGCCCATATCTGTGTCCATGTGTGTATGTGTGTGCATGCTCTGTCTGCTGATGCTGTGTGGGCTCATGGAGAGTGTGTGTGTGTGTGTGTGTGTGTGTGTGTGTGTGTGTGTGTGTGTGTGTAGGTTCTATCCAGACTGTACAGGATGCCTGTGAAGAGCAGAGCAACCTGACTGATAGAAGCCACAGCCATGCTTGGAGAGATATAGAGCCTCACCCTCTCTCCTTTGCTTTTAGCCTTTCGGGGCCTGTTGTCCACAACAACTCTCAGGCTTTTTCTTATCTGTGTCCCCGGGGAACATGAACCACCACAGCCTCCTTGATTTCTGGAAAGGAAATCCACAGGGAGGGTGTGTGAGAATTGCAGGTCCCAGGGGTATTCAGAAGCAGTTTCTCCCAGGGAGGCTCCTTCATACCAGGAAGCTTTTGAGCAGAACCAACAGAGTTAAGTCAACACTCTGGGCAGAGAGTGGGCAGAGGGAGGCCAGGCCGGGAATCGGTAGAGCCGCTTATGCACCTTTCCTCTCAGCTTCCCACAGTGGCACCTGTGTGGACATCAGTGCCTTGGCTCAGTGACAAGGAGCCAGTGATGTTTCAGGGAGGGGATATATGTAACCTGGCCCCTCAGGAGGGAACGGTAGGCTCTTGGTCAAGAGGCAAGGGCCCAGGACCTTGACTGACACTGGGCTATTATCATTGGGAATTTATCATTGTTTTTGCTCAAATAACACCTCACATGCATGGAAAAGTACTAATTTGTTCAACAGGTATACAAAGGTTTTGTAGAATATGTCTATAGTAATATAGAATGTGTCTGGGTATCCAAGAAGTTTTGTTTCTATCGTAGACATGCCAAAGAATGCCTCAGAGCATATTAGTTTGATTAAACCAGGGATCTGTGGCAGTGTTTGTCCTGTGAAGAATCACAGGGACATTAAGTTGCAATAAGCCCCAACCTGTATGGCAGGTTTTCATTACTAGTGGTCAGTATTTGGCCAGAGTTCCCATTTTATCCATGGGTTCCCTGTCTTATGGAAGAAGAAAGATGAAAATGGCTGCCTGTATGGTTCTGCCTGGCCTCTGGCTTCACAGAAGTCCCCTGTTGCTGTGTCTGTCCTGGCGAGACTCTGCTCTCAGGAACAGTGACTTTCTGCCCACTGCCTTGTGCAGAATGGTCCTGGGGCATGAACTTCACAGGGATCAGTGCTTTGCCTTCAGGGGGTTCCCAAAGTAAATACTGGCTCGGTCTGCATTGTCTGCTCCCACCCCACACCCCATATGCTTAGGGAAGCTAGACTACTTTTGACTACTGTGAAACCGATTACCTTTGCTGTTTCATTGATGAGTATTTATATAAGTGACTTCCATAGCTACCATGTCACTTCAACACTGAGGACCTTCTGAGGCTACGACTTATGTACGAAGGAACTAAAGCCTAGGGGCAGGAACATGTCACTTCCTGCCACAGAAGGTAAGTGACCTGAAGCCAATTTGTTCCCTGAGCATGGAGGCCAGGGGCCGTTGTCCCCATGACTCCTTCCCAATCACAAAGGACAGTGATGCTGTGACTTCACTTGATTAAAGACCGGTGTCTCATCCTAGTGTTTCTGTGGGATAGTCAGGTACAGACCTAAGGGAATAATGGCAGAAGCTTTGGGACCTTCATCTTACTTCCTGGCTGCTGGCATCAGAAGAGTGCCCAGTTCTTCTTAGTGTGTCTCAGTGACTCGTGACAACATGTAGAATAGGTGGGACTTCTGTGAGTCATCCCCAATGCTAGCAACAAAACCAGAGATTGGCATACCCAGGGGAGGAGGAGGCTGTATGAACAGGAAACTCATATGCCAATGGGGCACCCCCTGCTCAGTATGAACAAAGGCCAGGGAACACCGTCAGGTCAGTGTGAACACAGAAAGGCCAGCAGGCACCTTCCGTTCCATGTGAAAACAGGCCAGTGGTCATCCTCAGGTCAGTTGAACACAGAGAGGCCATTGGTTCACTGTGAACACAGAGAGGCCAGCAGGCATACAATGCTGGGGATAACGGACAGCCCAGCTGACCCTGGCCCAAAGTTCGTGAGTATGAAGCAGAGCTTGTTCGCTGTCTCTTGAGGTTCAGTATGCATCAAGACATCTTCATGGGAGGGAGATGCTGTGTCCTCATTTTTCCCAGCCCTCTCACGGGTGAAGCAGCCACATTGTTCTTCCCCTTGGTCATTGATAACAATTTTCCAGGCTGGGATACTTGCTCTGCTGATATGAGAATGGAAATAGAACTTGATACCTGAGTGTGGATGACAGTGAGACGTGTGTGCTGGCCACGTGTCTTCACAGATAGCGAGATTTTTACAGATCAGCAAAGACAGAAGATGTGTGACTGACCTGCCACCATCACTGTGCCAATACAGGCTCTTATGATGAGCAGTTCTATGTATGTGTGAGAGCATGTAGGAGGGACACCTGTGTTCGGACAAATGAGCACATCTCTGCATATACATGTCAACGCCATAGGTCAGGGATGGGTGTCCTTCGTCATTCTCCGTGGAGTTTTTTGATTTTTGATTTTTGATTTTTGTTGTTGGTGGTAGAGGTTTTTGTTGGTGTTGAGTCAGAGTCTTTCCCTGAATGTGGAGCTTTCTAATTGATTAGATTGGCTGGCCAGCGAGCGGCAGGGATCTCCTTGGCTCCACTTTCTCTATGGGGTTGTTATTTAGTGCTGGGATCCTGAACTCTGGTCTTCACATGTGCATGGCAAGCATTTTGTTTGACTGGGACATCTCTCCAGGCCCCTCTGTTACCTAGGCACACCAGAGGCCCATGGTCTGTTCCTGATTTGGATCCATTTCTTTATTCTCAAGTCAAGCTTTCATTGACTGATGGGAGAGTGTGATCATCAGTGCATTTGTAAAGATTCTCTGGGCCTGGCCAATGCATAGCATGTATGTATTTACTTGTCATAATACTGAGACTTGAATTTCAGGCCTTGCACATCCTAGGAAAGTTCTCTGCTACTAAACCATGTCCCCATTCCCACCCCCATTTAAAATATACTTTACGAAAACAGAAACATAATAAAGCTCTTTTCATATGAGTGGTTTCGTCACCCCATGTTGGACTCTGTGCCCCCTACTTCACCTGTTTCTCCCTTTAGCCGCTGAGGTCATTTTAAAGGAAATCCCGATGTCAGGTGATTGTCACCTGTAAATATTTCAACAGAGGAAATATTGGATATTAAGTAGGAACTTTCCACCAATGTGACTTTGTTGCTAAGTAATATTTTTAAAGTTTTTTGTTTGTTTTGTTTTTGATAAGGTCTCTCTATGTAGCCCTGACTGTCCTAGAACTTACTATGTAGACTATGTTCTTGATCTCAGAGAGCTCTGCCTGCCTCTGCCTCTGGAGTGATGGGATCGTGTGTGTGTGTGTATGTGTGTGTGTGTGTGTGTGTGTGTGTAAAAATTTGCATATATGAGTGCAGGTACCCATTGCAGGCCAGAGAAAATGTCAAATCCTTTAGAGCTGCAGGTACAGGCAGTTGTAAGCCACTGGGTATAGGGTACTAGAAATATTTTGACTAACTACTGTGCAAGTAATGATTTTTTGGCTGGGTATAGAGAGAAATAAGGTTGACTTCATAGAATAGGGTCTTAAAATGATTCCATTTGACAATGACATTGTATAAAACAAACAGAAGGTTCAAAACCCAAGAGATGGGTCTATGGCCACCCCAGAACTGTGAGGCAGAGAGCTCAGGAAGGCTCAGTCTGCCACTAGAGTCGTTTTGTGTCTTTAGCGCCCCCTTTAGGAAGCTAATGGAAGGTATGGATGGAAGAACTGAATGGTTCACCAGAATGGAGAGAGAGGTAGAACGGCAGCCTCCATCATAGCCTGCTTTAGCCAGGGCTCTGGGCTGTCTAAGCCTCCCCAGTATGTTTCCACAGACAAGAACACTAACACTGGAGTCAGGGAAAACCGCACATCTGCAGTAAGAGAAATGAAAGACGCCTGAGCAGAGGGGAGACAGCCCTGCTGATGGGCAGGAAGATGCTGTTGCAAGATGGTCGGCACGGTTGCCCTGGTCCTCAGCAGCGACCCTGAGGGTCTCCTCATACTTGTGAATGTTGTGAAAAGGCAATGAGCTTGGACGGCAGCACAGTATAAAAGGCATGGGGAGAGAGCTGCTGTTCTCAGTAGATGCTGAGGATGGAGAGAAGCTGCTGTTCTCGGTAGATGCTGAGGATGGAGAGAGGCTGCTGTTCTCAGTAGATGCTGAGGAGGCCATTTGGAGAATATGTATTTTCTTACCCTGTAAATCTAGCAAAGGTCCTTTACATGTACCCATAGACAGATGCAACACCCTGCAGTGTAGACACCATGCCCTGCCATCAGGGAAGCAACCCTGGGGCAGCTCAGACTCAGTTCCTTCTGCTGCATCTCAGTTGTACCTGATAACAAAGCAGAGATGAGAAGTTACAGCCTCTGGCGTAACACTCTGTACCTGCAGAAACTGCCTGAGTGCTTTGCCCGCTGCCTTGACTCACTAGGCTGAGCAATCTGGACATGACTACCTTGGAGGACACACTCTGTCTTAGCAGCTTGTCTTAGGTGTTGTAAAAACCCTGACCAATGTCAGTAATTAAGCTCTGGTGAGTTTGTGTCCATACTTGCACCCCCTCCTGCTTATGCGCAGGAGGACACCACACACAGCGGCCCATTCTTGCTTTTGTTTCCTGCAGTACACATTCTGGAACTTCATACCCAAGAACTTATTTGAACAGTTCAGAAGAATAGCCAACTTCTATTTCCTCATCATCTTCCTGGTACAGGTAAGGACAGTCCTGGCTTTCTGTCGTACAGTCACTGACATCAAGGACTCGGCACCCTAGGTGATGCCATCCATTGTTGTGTTCTCGAGGCTTAGCTTGGCTGAGGACCGCAGCTCCTTCCTGTGGCCACTTCCCAGCCTCCTGAGGAGACAGGGCAAGATCTCCAGCCGCACCTGGCATCTCCACTTACTCCTTTCTGATACCCAGAGAAAATGCAAAGCAGCTGTACATCCAGAGAGGCAGGGGTACAGCAAGGGTGTGGGCAGATGCAGCCTGTAGAATGCACTTCCTAAACAGCAGTATTACATTTTTCTAAATTATTCTAAGTATGGCTATACATGACTTAAAACCTCCTACCATGAAGTCTGTCAGAACTAACTTACATATGACACCTGTAGAATGGACTAAATGAGACAATGTGTTCTGTGTCAGACTTGTGCCCTGGCCACACACTGACATGGTTTCCCCTTAGGGAGCCTCCCTCAGCATTATAGTCACTAGAACAGGGTGGCAACCCTTCTGTGCATGTCGCTAGGCAAGGAGGAACCCAGCAGTGTGTTGAGGTAGGAAGAAGCTGGGTTGGGAAAAGCCTGGGCTGGGCCAGCTCGCCATCAGGTTGCTAGGTGTTTCCAGGGTGACACCAGAGCTCTTTTCTCACCACAGTTGATCATCGACACACCCACAAGTCCAGTGACAAGCGGGCTCCCACTCTTCTTCGTCATCACTGTCACGGCCATCAAGCAGGTAGGACTTGGATACTTACTTGTGAGTTCTTGTGGTGATTGACTGTGTCCATAGTGAGCTTGGTGTTAGGTGGGTGAGAGGGTGACTGCAGTGTGCAGTGCCATCCTTGGACCTTACAAGTGTGTTAGCAGTATGACTCAGTGGGAGGATGTCAGGCAGACTCCATCATCCACCAGTGCGGAATCCAGCAGCTCCTTTCCTGGCTGTGGAGTAGGGTTTGCCCTTCCCCCTTTCTGTATTCTGTGCTTTGGAAGTAATTCCTAAGTGCAGTCTAACAGTTAAGTAGTGCAGACATAGGCTTCATCTGCTTCATAACCAAGTATGTAACAGTTAAGTAGTGCAGACATAGGCTTCATCTGCTTCATAACCAAGTGTGTAACAGTTAAGTAGTGCAGACATAGGCTTCATCTGCTTCATAACCAAGTATGTAAATTACCTCCAATTCTTATTCAAGGGTGATTTGTCTGATACCCTTCTACCTTTATTCAGGGGTTTACCAATATCAGCATGGATTTACAAATGTTTATTTTAAACTTTGGGCTAGAATCCAATAATGTTTAACTTGTTCTTGCTTAAGCCATCTCTAGTTCATTCCATTGGATTCTGTGTTCCTTTAGCATGCATGCCTTCCCATTGGGGTATTTATTTACTATTTTGTGTGCTGTAGATGGGATTCTCTTCTCACTCTCTGAGCTAACATTAACCATGAAACAGCATAGTAAAGACTGTGACATAATTTAAGTGCCTTGAAATGTACCCTGTTGTTTATCAAAAGTTTTATAATTTTAGTTGTTAATTTAGGTAACAATTACTATAATTTTAAATATGATACAACATATAAGCTAAATTGTATGTGTGTTTATTCTGCATGTAGATATTCAATGACAGTTAATGAAAGGCCATCTTTTCCCCATTTGAGAGTTTATGTCTATGTGAAGTTTGTTCAGCTGATACTCCCATCTCTAGGTTGTTTTATGCACTGACTTCATTACTATAGGTCTGTAGTACAATTTGAAGTTAAATGTATAAATGGGACAACTATACTATTTTGGACCTTTGACCCTTTGCATTTTCACATACATTTTAGGATTAAATGTTAAATTTTAAAAAATATTTGTACATTTTTAGCTAAATTAATTTTTTAATTTAAAAAAATAAAAGAGCTCACAGCCAGGAAGGCAGGTATCCATGTTACCTCCAGGGTCGCCTGCATTCTGAGTGAGTGGTCTAGTTTGTTTCAGCTAATTTATAAGGAAGACAGTAGAACAGTGGTTCCCAGCCTAATGCTGCAACTCTAATACAGCTCCTCATGGTGTGGTGACCCCAACCATGTTCAGTCCCCAAAGGGGTCATATCCCACAAGCTGAGAACCACTGCAGAAGAGTGGCTTAGCTTCAGATGGAAACAAGTTAGAATCAGTCGGTCACTGGTTTGGTGCCTTTGAGATGGAGGAGAAAGTAGGTCTCTCCATTCTGAGCCTGCCAGAGCGGCTGGATCCAGTGGACTGTCTGTCCATCCTCCCAGACCCTGCTTTACCTCCCCCTAGAGTGTGCTTCTGCCCAGGCTTGGCCTGCTCACCGTTGTGAGGTTAAGGGAGTGTCTTCTTGGTCTCAAAAAGGTGGCCAGAGAGTGTCTCTGGGAAAGCTGTCTCAGGACATGCTGTCCTTTTTGACTGATCTTGTTCAGGTAGCATAATGTTCGAAAGGCTTGTCCACACTCTAGCATATCAGAGCTTTGCTCCATGTCATAAACGAGACACTCTGGGGTCTGTGTGCAGACCTGATCAATTTATCCCACAGTCTGTGTGGAGCACTTGGCCACTGTTCATGTCAACCCTGGTGACATACACTGCTCAGAGCATTGGTGTGATGCTGGTGTGCTCTGTTCCTGACTCTTTATATATTTATTTATTTTGAATTTTTCCTTCCCCTTCTCCCTATGAACTTATTTTTAATTAACCAATAATAATTGTATATATTGTGTCAGGAGATAAATCAAGATTGATGGATGTGGATCCTTAAGTCTTGGGATATATCTACAGGTAAAATTGCTCTAAGCTTCTGAAGAGCCGGTTAGTCATCTGCCCTGTCCAAGCCAACCTTTCCTGTCTGGAGTCCACAGGCTCTGCCCCACATGCTCTCAGCCTCTCACAGCTGGTGGCCAAAAAGGCTGGGGATCTCTCCATAAACTTGAAGCCATTTGTAAACCTTTGTAGACCTGTTTCACATTGGTTACATCTTTCTGTAGAGCACTGGATGGCGTAACTTGGCTTTTCAGTATTTAGAATTCACCTTTTCATTCGAAATGTCTAGATAATTTGCAGAATGTCAACTTCTAAGTAAATTCTTTCCCAAGAAGAAGCAGTGTAGCCACCGAACAGCAGGTGCTTCAGGTGGCTGGCTTTGAAATTTACTTTACAATCTGACATGGTGTGTGTGTGTGTGTGTGTGTGTGTGTGTGTGTGTGTGTGTGTGTGTGTGTTGTGTTTAAGAGAGACCTTTGGCACCTGGTTCTTGCCATAAGATAGTAAGGATTTGTTGTTGTTGTTGTTGATGATGATGATGATGATGATGATAATGATTATTATTTTTGGAATTTTAAACAGTATAAAACTGAGGAATGTTTAAAAGTTATTTAATGGTAGGCTGGGCATAATGATACATACCTTGCATCCCAGCACTAGGGAAGCAGAGAAAGAGGACCTCTATGAGTTTAAGGCCTACTTCGTCTTAATAGTGAGTTCTAGCCCAGGCTCAAGCACGTAATGTTTCTATTGTTCTCTGTGGCTGTGTTAAAACACCATGACCAAAAGCAAACTGGGGAGGAAAGGGTCTCTGGAAGCTGTGGAGGAGGGCTGCTCACTGGCTTTACCTGTCCCCTTGCTCACCCTGCTTCCTTATGTAGCTCAGGACCACCTGCCCAGGCTGGCACCTCCCACAGTGAGATGGACCCTCCACATCAGTTATTAGCCAAGAAAATACTATGGGCCAGTCTCGTGGAAGAAATTTCTTGATGACTCTAGCTTATGTTAAGTTGCCCCACCCCAAAACAAAACCCAAACAAACAAACCAACCAGGGAGAGATCTTATCTAAAATAATAATTTTAAGAAAGGAAGAAACTCTCCTGGGCATATATCCAGAAGATGTTCCAACTGGTAATAAAGACACATGCTCCACTATGTTCATAGCAGCCTTATTTATAATAGCCAGAAGCTGTAAAGAACCCAGATGTCCCTCAACAGAGGAATGGATACAGAAAATGTGGTACATTTACACAATGGAGTACTTACTACACAGCTATTAAAAACAATGAATTTATGAAATTCCTCGGCAAATGGATGGATCTGGAGGGTATCATTCTGAGTGAGGTAACCCAATCACAAAAGAACTCACATGAAATGCACTCACTGATAAGTGGGTATTAGCCCAGAAACTTAGAATACCCAATATACAATTTGCAAAACACATGAAACTCAAGAAGAAGGAAGACCAAAGTGTGGCTACTTCGCCCCATCTTAGAATTGGGAACAAAATACCCATGGAAGGAGTTACAGAAACAAAGTTTGGAGCTGAGACGAAAGGATGGACCATCCAGAGACTGCTCCATCCAGGGATCCATCCCATAATCAGCCACCAAACCCAGACACTATTGCATACTCCAGCAAGATTTTGCTGAAAGGACCCTGATATAGCTGTCTCTTGTGAGGCTATGCAAGTGCCTGGCAAACACAGAAGTGGATGCTCACAGTCAGCTATTGGATGGAACACAGGGCCCCCAATGGAGGAGCTAGAGAAAGTACCCAAAGAGCTGAAGGGGTCTGCAACCCTATAGGTGGAACTACAATAAGAACTAACCAGTACCCCCAGAGCTCGTGTCTCTGGCTGCATATGTAGCAGAAGATGGCCTAGTCGGCCATCATTGGGAAGAGAGGCCCCTTGGTCTTGCAAACCTTATATACCCCAGTACAGGGGATTGCCAGGGCCAAGAAGTGGGAGTGGGTGGATAGGGGAGCAGGGTGGGGGCAGGGTATAGGGGACTTTCAGGATAGCATTTGAAATGTAAATGAAGAAAGTGCCTAATAAAAAAATTGGGAAAAGTTTAAAAAAAAAAAAAAAAGGAAGGAAGAAGCAGCTAATTGCTGTTGGTTTCTCTTTGTTTCTCCCATGGCAGTCACCTGGGAATGCAGGTTGGAAACAATGTGCCTTTGTTCTCAGAGCCCCTGCAGGTGAGAGTGGTTGGCAGACCAGTCAGTACCTGGGGACTGCTGAGCCGCCATGGAGACTGCAGAATCCTGAAGCCTGGCTTGTCTTTGACTGACTCGTTCCTTGTGGAGGAATTTTTCCCAAGCATAGGTCTTGGGTTTATAGAGAAGTCTTAATTACAAAGATTATTTCAGCTATAATTGCAGAAACATAAGGCAGCCTAAACACTGGTGTGAGAATGTCCGGCTATAAGGACCAGGGAGACGTGAGACCCCCCCATCCCCCCACCCCTGCTGGACCATGCTCAGCCATGATGGCTTTAAACACACCTTCTCTCTGTCTCTGGTTCTAGGGCTATGAAGACTGGCTTCGCCACAAGGCCGACAATGCCATGAACCAGTGTCCCGTGCACTTTATCCAGCACGGCAAGCTGGTCCGCAAGCAGAGTCGGAAGCTGAGGGTAAGACCCGCATGCACATCTCCTGCTTACCAATATGATTTTTCAGAATCATTTTAAAGGAACTTTCCAAAGCAGATTTGCCATTAATGCACCAGTTGTTGGATCACACTGTCCTGTCTTGATTTCGTTGGAAGTTTGAATGGTATAAGTCGTTGGAGTGGCTTGCCTTTCTGCCTGTACTGATGGTTGAAGGCACTTACAGAGCGTGTATGACAGAGAACAGCTGTTAAAGCTTGTCTCTGTCACATCCCAGCCATCACCTTGGTCATCACCTGGCTGTAAACTTGCACTCAATCTTTTCCTGTCACTGTCCCTCCTGATACCCATCCCATGCCTGAGCCTCACCTGACTCCACCTCCCTCACTCCCTCCTAGGCAGCTGCTCTGTTGTTACCTGTCCTGACTACAATTCAGCAAGTATGGCCATCCCCGGTACAGGATGACTCTTCTGTACCCAAGCCTGACATAGCCAGCTGTTCAGCTTGAGCTCAGAGGGTGTCTCAGGCTGTGGCCATGCCCCCAGCCACATACCGTGGGACAGCATCCTCTTCTAAGGACCACAGACATGTATACATGTTTGCTGGCTTCATTGCACTTACTAATCTACTGATGCATGGCTGTGTGCATGTTCATTTTAAGCATGTTTGATATTTGTATGTATAAATACTATTTCATGTGTCACTGCTTCCAAGAGACCCTTTTCTTCTGGGACAGGAGCTTGGAATGTTTTCCTGGAGTCAGGATTCAGAAGGCTCAGGCTCCGGGCTGTGGGCCGAGCTTAGGGCAGGCTGCCTGGCACCACACCCACAACGCCATACTCGGGGCCTAGCCCGAGTGCAGTCTCTGTAATGATGGGCTCTTTGCTGCAGAGTCTCCCGTACTTGTAGATAGACGTGACTCCATTTTTAAAAGCAGACGTAAATGGTGTCTATTGCAGGAAAGTGCTTCTACAGTGAAGTAGCCCCTGAGGAGTATCGCTTGCTTGATATCTGGTATCCAGAGTGTAGAAGCAGATAGCAGTAAACTGGTTCCCTGGGACAAGCAGAGGAGGACCAACCTGTTCCTGTGGTCTCTGTTCCAGCCTGCTAAACCATGATGCTCTTTTCTTAGAAGGTGCAGGAGGCTCTTGGGAAATTAGTCCTGTTCTCTGTGTCCCTTTATCTTTTATTTTGGATCACATGGTGTAAGCAGAAGAGGACACGCCCTTCTTTGTACTTACTTGTCTGTCTCTAGGGTCTGGTCACCTCAAGAAGGGTGTGTCCTCTTGGTCAGAGTCTCTTTACCCAGTCCAGGTCCCCAGTCTCGTCTGCTTCTGCATGGTGGACATCTGCAGTTCCTTCTCTCTTGCCCTGAGCAGAACCTTTGGTGTGTGTGCTGAGTGCACCCACTCAAACATCCAGCCTCTGCCACAAAACTGCCAGGAACTTTTGTGTGCAGGACTTTGTATGAAGTTTGATTTTATTTCTTTTGATCTAAAACTCAACTACTGGCCGAAATGTGGAGCCCTTTCTGGCTCAGGAGAGACCAGCCAGAACCTTCCAGAACGGCTGCCTATCCTACTTTGCTACCAGCCTGCCGGCGCCCAAGCAATTGTTTGTCTTTTAGCTGCTCTGTCATCCTGGTGATTAGGTTTATGTCTCCTGGGGCTATGTGTGCCTCTGCTCATTTTCTATCTGGAATCCTTTTATGTGAAGCAACAATTCCATTGCTTACTATTTTCTAGTGTGTTAGATGAGGCTCTTTTTGCTATCGGGTTTTGAGAGTTTGTGTCTTTTTAAGAGTATTTAGTTCAGTGCTAACTGTGTGTCCATCACTCTCTTCACAAGGCTTTCCAGAAGCAAGAATTTACAAAAGAGGAAGTCGCCGCTGCTTAATTTGCCCTTTAGGGATCTCAGTTTTGATGTTGCGGTTAAATACTTTTTTTAAAAAAATCTTTTTAAATTTACTCTTCTCTCATATATTACATCCTGGTCACAGTTTCTCTTCTGTGCTCTCCTCCCAGTTCCTCCCCACACTATCTCCCCTCTCCCCCAGATCCACTCCTCCTCCATTGCCCTTCAGAAAAGGGCAGCCCTCCCACACATATCAGCCATACATGGCATAGTGATTAAATACTCTTTGCCCAGCCCTGGAGTCCAAAAGTTTGCTGCTAGGACTTGTCTACTTTCTAATTTAATGTAATGTTTTCATCTAAGCTCTCTGAGTTTCTGTTGTTGTTGTTGTTGTTGTTGTTGTTGTTGTTGTTGTAAGGTATGGAGTTCAGTCAGAACTTCATTCTTAGCCATCTTACTTTCTTCCTGCATGGGGTTTCTCTTCCTCTGTTAGTGACGTGTACTCGGGCATGTGCATATGTGTGGATGTTTATATGTGTGAGTATATATATTCATCTGTGTGTGTGTTCATGTGTGTGCATGTGCATGTGTGTGCGTGTTATAAGACACACTACACTGGCTCAGCTCTCCACGATTGGGATGGTTGGATTGACTGCAGTTGGCTCCATTACGATGCTTCTGTATTCTGGAACCCATCCTTCCCCGTCAGTTATAGTCAGCCACTGTATTTGTCAAAACCCTTGTTATGATGAGACATGGGTTTCACTAAACCAAGGTCTTCATTTGGGAAGAGTGACTCTGGTCCTAGACCTTTAGAAATCTCTGTGAGCATGCCCGTGTCATCTCTCACTCTCATTTATGAGTTGATGGGCTTGGGATCCTCTGACTTTGCTGTCCAGACAGTGTTCAGACAGTTTCGTCGTCCCTCCAGCATGTCGGTGGGACAGACAACATCAAAAGTCCTGACCTTTCCCGAGGGGTCGACAGGATCTTTACGGATGTGACGACTTCTTTATTACCTTCTGTGTTTTGTTCCGCTGACCAAATCAATTACGAGTGTATTTTGGGCGTCAACTCGGTAGACAGAACGCACTACCAGGGCAGCTCAGTGATGGGCCACTGAGAACTCAGAGTGTGCTTGGGAAACCCCTTTCTGATTGGACACACACACACACACACACACACACACCCCGCCGCCACCTCCCCAAGGCCTACTTCACTCTCAAGCCCTTTAACCAGCATGAGCTCATCCTTCTTGCTCTGAGTTGGTGATGATCTCGTTAGCGAGTTGTCTGTGTTCTCACTGCTCCATGTTCTCTGCTAGTCACCCTGGAGCTGCTCTGCTCTGCAGTGGCCCCAGAGGCCCAGGGAAGCCTCCTTTCAGCACAAAGCCTCCACATGGGTCTTTGCCAGAATCACATCTGTATCCTAAGGCACTGTGGCACTGTACAGGATACAGTAGGAGAGAAAATTCCAGTCCAGGCTGTGCTGTCCCACAAAGGTGGCCTCTTGGTAACCATACTGTCTCCATGTCTTGCAGGTTGGGGACATTGTCATGGTGAAGGAAGATGAGACCTTTCCCTGTGACCTGATCTTTCTCTCCAGCAACCGGGCAGATGGGACATGCCATGTCACTACAGCCAGCTTAGATGGAGAGTCGAGCCATAAAGTAATGTGCCTGGATTTGGGGTGCAGCTCAGGGTCTCAGCCAGACTGATATCTTGGGTACAGACTGAGCATGTCTGGACTCTCAGAACTCACACAAGGGTCCTCCCAGGGTCATCCCCTCTGGCCCTTTCCTTTCCTTTTGCTCTCCCATTTTCACCTCTTTTCTTTCCTTCCTTAATGAGATGAGCAGACACACCCGCCATTATCCGGACTTAAGCAGATTATTAAAATAACAATGTTTTCATTTTCTTCGTACAAATCCATGTCTTTCCTCGTGTAGTGATAATCTTGTTAGAGAGTTGTCTGCGGAGGCAGAACTCCACAGATCATGTCTGTTACTTCAGTGTCTTGTTAAATTATCATAAGGCATTTTCTGGAATCATAATTAATTGTTTGAACTCCATATGGAATTCTACACTACATTTAAAAGCTATGAAAATTAGGTGAGCAAAAAATATATAGTACTGTTAATTTACAGGGTTGCTTTTTTAACTTAAAAGTCCGGAAACAGGAACTTCTGTGAGATTGTGAAAGCTGGCAAACCGGTGCTTCTGGCAGCGCCTTGGTGTCAGCCTCTGAGAACCTAGAACATTAGGAGTGATGCCTGCAGGTGCAGGCAGCCATGCTTGTGAGATGGGACACTTTGTCATGTGATTAGCGAAGGATGTGTCATCTCTGGGAGTCATCCTTGGCACTGTTGTGTACAGACCCGAGGGTGGCTCCATATTTTCTAGGGAGTGCATCCCAGGAGATCCACATCCTTCTTTAGGCATCCTTTTGGGGAGAGGCTCCTACTGACTTGAACTGTTGTACCTAGACAGGGCTCATGGCTTTGCCTGTAAGCCACTCTTGTGGACGTGTCTGAGGGCAGGACTCCATTCCAGGGAGCCTATGGTTCAGACAGAATGGCCCAATGCGTGGATAGATCTGAGACCCAGGGGCTTAGTTCAGTTCTGGGCAGTGCACTGTGGCAGCAGCTGTGAGCCTGGGAAGAGCTAGAGTGCCTGCTGCAGGCTGCACTTCTGTGCGTTTGCACGATGCACCTGGCTGGTCCCTGGCATCATTTCTGTACATTTGGTTTAGCTCTGGGGGCTGGAGTTATGTGGAACCTTTCCTTGAAAGAACAGATTGTGGGAAGGCTTCTACTGACCTCAGGGAGTCATGCCAGTCACATGACCTCAGCCTGGCCTTTTGCCCTTTTGGGACTTTTTACATTTCTGAAAGGCTGTCAAAACCCTGATTAGAAACCTCCCCCAGATTCTCAGTGCACAGCAAGAGCTTGAACAACACAAATGGTGATATAACCACCTGTACACTCTAGCCACATGGTGCCACACATCCCAACACTCATTATTAGAGCTGTAAGCAGAGACAAAGGGGCTGACCAGACCCTGGTACACATCTGTGTTCCTGTGTCCTCCTTCCTAGGTAAAGGAGATAATATCCCCATGTTTATCTGTGAATGGTCCTGCAGGTACTAGCTAGGCCACATGGCCCTGGACAGCAAGACATGCCAGCTGACATCTGTCTGGAAGTGCAGTTCTTGGGCCACCTGCTCAGACTTGCTACCCTGAGATTTAAAGGGTGACCTAACAGTAGTGGCTCAGCAGCCTCCTGGGGATTTGGATACATTTAGTTCAGAGTTGAGGGACCTTGTGGTTTAAACAGTTGAACAGCCTCAGAGAGCAGTGACAGGAGGACATTTGGTGGCAGTTTGGGAAATGAGACCAATTGATGCTTCTAGTGTCTCCTAGGAGCTGCAGTACTTTGCCTGAAAGAAGAGGAACACATGAGTGACTGACAGCTCTTCCCAGGGCAGTTGCATCAAATATCAGGTTTAAAGAAGTCACAGGCTTGCCCTTCATCCTGATAGTTTTAAGATGAGGGTGTTGAGTGAGCGTGGCGAGTCAGAGTTCCTGTCATCCACTAGTGGAGCAACAGCCAAGTCTCATCTTTCCGTGACCCCCTGCTTCCAGACTCACAGTAGGACTCACAGGACATGCAGGAAGATCAAACTCTGAGTGGGTGCCACGTGTGAGGTTCAGGGTGTGACTCGTGTTTTCTCTCCTCTGCAGACTCACTACGCAGTGCAGGATACCAAGGGCTTCCACACAGAGGCAGATGTTGACAGCTTGCACGCCACCATTGAGTGTGAACAGCCACAGCCTGACCTCTACAAGTAAGCCAAGCACACTGCCCAGGAAAGGCCAGGCGCACTGCTGGGAGGGTCACTCTGTGTCTGTAGACAGCACTGTGCAGACTGCAGCTTCTCAGTGCAGAAGGAAGCCTCACTCTTCTCTATGTCTGTGTCTTAAGAGATGTCATGTAAGCCAGGGGAGAAGAAGCACAGGAAATAAGGAGAAAGTAGGAGGAGCAGGATGGCTAAGCCACCGCCAGTCCTGCCGAAGCGTGGGAGGAGCTAGCTGTGGTGCTGACTGAGTAATGAAGTGAGCTCTTCTGTTGACAGGTTTGTGGGGCGCATCAATGTTTACAACGACCTGAACGACCCTGTAGTGAGGTGAGTCTTCTTGAGAGTCCAGGCCTTTATCCTCTTGGTTGTTACAACAGAAGTTGGCAGTTGATGAGTCCTGCCATGCTACTGGTGTAGAAGGTGGGATCCTGCCTCAGGAGCACATTCCACTCACCCACGCTCACTCTGGGGTTGTCTGCACGTGTTGGTGTAACACAGATCCTGTAACCTCACACATGACACTACCAGTGTAGAGCCTCTCCAGCTGCCCCAGGTCAGAAGCCTGCAGCATGACTTTCACAGGAGGGAAGGGCCCAAGCCAACTGTGAACAGTCCCCTCACAGGCTGTGAAGTCAGATGTTTCGGATACAAAGGCCTGTCTGACAGCAGATTAGCCTGCCTGTGGCCATACTGGGTTGAGATGCTCCAGGCCCGACTAGGATGAGGGGACCTGGCTGCCTGCAAGGAGGCACTGTGTGCTGATTGGCCTCCTGCTCCATCTTCTGTGCCTCAGTGCCTACAGTCAGGATGTGCAACGTCTAAGAGAGAACAGCCATTGGACACTGAGGAGCCCGAGAGAAGGGTGGGGATTGGCCCTGGGAAGGGCCTCACGTGCCCCATCTGCACCCCACATGCTGCCCTGCTGCCCAGGGGAGAGCTCTGTACCTCAGCTGTTCTCTCTGCTATGCTCGATGAGGAAGTGTTTGGGTTCATTGCTTAGGAACTTGGCTTCCAGAAGGTTCTGAAGTTGACCTTTGCTTGCAGTTTAAGCAACTCCAAATGACTGATATCCTGCTATCATTCTATGCTGAAAGGAAATGTTTGCCCAGAAAGCAGAGGCAGATTTCTTATGGGATAAGTACCTCGGAATAAATATTCACAAGATTGTTTCTATCTGGCCTGTGTCTCATGGGACGCAGTGAGGCACTGCTGTGAGGGGATAGTCCGTGTGCTTCTTAGCTTGCACTTTAATGGTTGGTTTGTTTGTTTCTTTTTTGAGACCTTATCTTGCTATTAGCTAGAGAGGCCTTAAACACCCAATCCTCCAGCCTCCAGCCTCCACCTCCCGAGTGCTGGATCACAGTCTGGGCCAGCATTCCAGGTCTTCTCCTGCTTTTGTGGTAATCACCCATCTGCAGGAGGAGTGGTGGAGGCGTGGCTTTTGTTTTCAGAGAAGAGTTCCTTATTGCTTTGGAGACTAGACTGTGGAGATCTGATTTATTTCGGATGAAAGAGCAAGTGAAGGGTTTTCTCACTGCCGACAATGAATCCATGGAAGCCAGTACTGCGGATGGTGAACTTTACACTGATACAAAGCTGTGGCCCAAGCTGGAGACCACTGTCCTAATACTCTGTATATTTTGATACTAGCTTTAGCTTAGCCTTTTAACATCAAAGTTGTCCAGCTTGTCATTTGGATTTTTAAGATGTTTATAAATATTTGGAGTAACACAAACAGGAGGCAGATGTTTGATTTTCTCAGTTTCCCATCCAGATTCCCAGTCCACTCACTTACATTTCTTCTTCCATCTGTCCACACTAGAAGCAAAGTATTTTGTCAAGTAAGTTATTTTTAGAGCTCTCAGAGACCCATTTAAGGTGAGGCCATTTGTTTTCATTAACGCTTGTGACATGAATTATTGTCAGCAAGTTGCTAACAGAAGCTGACAGCCCTGTAACACAGGCGGCAGAGCAGTGTTGTCATTGGCTGTCAGGCCAAAGGGGCTGCCCTTACCTGCTGCCTGGCTAGATGGGGTGCCTGAGCGCTCACAGGCTCCCCCCTGGCCTCCTGCAGGGTGCAGCCTGAACTGCGCTGGCCAAGCACACTGGCCCCACTAAGTGTATAATACTGTGTACATTCGTATCTCCCCAAAAGGACGGATGAGTCAGCACACAGATTAAAGGCAGACCGGTTCGACACTGGGGGCCATTGGGATGCTAACAGTACTAGAATTTGCATGTTTAGTTCACTCCTTTGAATTTTCCTTCACTGTTTAGAGGGAAGGCTTACAGCCAGCCACTACCTGCAAATAGTCTTTGCGTGCTGAATTTTCATTATTGAGGCCTGGAGTCCCAGCCTCCCTTTATACTCAAAAATGTGCATCAAGTCGGAGTCTCCATGCCTGAGGATGTGTGAGAAACAGCTGAAGGGTGAGCAGAGCTCGAAGTTTTAGCCTTTTCAGACCATTCTGAGGTCCCCAGCCCAGCCACCTCTCAGTGGAGGTGTGCTGGGAGAGGTTGCTGGCCCTGCCTTCAGGTCTCTTTTGTAGCAGATCTCAGTGACATTTCTAATGTCCCCTGGTGTGGCAGGTGGCACAGATAGGAGAGCTCTGTGGCCTTTGGTAAGGTGTCACTGACACATTCAAGCTCCTGGTTATGTGAGAGTGAGTTGGAGGTGGCCTACTTCCTGGAGGCCTCTCCAGTGTCACTGTGACACTTCAGTCCCTGAGAGTGACAGGTCAGGGGAACAGAGGACTGATCCAGCCCAGCAGACGACGTCTCCACCTCAGAGAAGCCCAGTGCTTATGCAGATGGACTGTGCGCATCTTCCCATTGAGCAGTGCACACTGACACAGCCTCCTGTTGGGAAGACTGAGTCTTGCACACTCCCCGCCCTTCACCCACCACTGTATCTTATTGCTTCTTGTCTCCTTGTCTTCCAGGCCTTTGGGATCAGAAAACCTGCTTCTCAGAGGAGCCACACTCAAAAACACAGAGAAGATCTTTGGTAAATATTTTAATTTGTAAACCACTGGCAATCTTTTCTAAACTCCAGGACACACTAAGCAAGCTAAACTCTTTCTCAACTCCCTGAGAGGCCATTAAGTGCCGTAAAGTACTGCGGATGTGGATTTAGTGCAGGGGCAACTTTTGCTAAGAGATAAATGTTGTTGTGTAACCAGAACCCACAGAGCCATTCAGTGAAGGCTACGACTTGTTAAGGACCTTAATGAGTGACTCAGGACATGAAGCTGTGTCCGTGACTGTGTCCACTGAGCACTGGAATGCAAGCGATTTCTCTAAGTCTGCACATCACTGTTAGCTCCTCCCATTGGCAGTGCTACTTCCTGTTTGAATGTACTGGAATAACTTTTAAGATATACATTGTACCCTGCTGTCAGATTACCCAATGCATTGACATTTGCATTATAAAAGAATATAGAGAATATAAAGTGCAGATTAGATCTTATGCAAGCTATGTCCCAGTGTGAAGAATCCAGCCAGCTCAGGAAACTTGCTTGCCAGTTAGGTTAGAAACGTGGCCTGTTCCTGTGGGCAGACATCTCACATTCTCTTCTGCTTCCAGGTGTGGCTATCTACACAGGCATGGAGACCAAGATGGCCCTGAACTATCAATCCAAGTCCCAAAAGAGATCTGCTGTGGAAAAGTAAGGCAATTCCCCTGCTGTTACTTCCCAGCCATCGCTGGCCCCTGTGGATAGAGTAGTATTCTCTGGGCCCACAGTGTCCTTGGGGGGCCACTCCTCCAGGGACTGTGGCCACTGACTCCAGAGCCCGCCACTCTGGAGACTTGCTTTCTTTCCTCCTGGTAAGATGAATAGC
This sequence comes from Mus minutoides, assembly GCA_902729485.2. Classification (NCBI taxonomy): domain Eukaryota; kingdom Metazoa; phylum Chordata; class Mammalia; order Rodentia; family Muridae; genus Mus; species Mus minutoides. Next base: position 1,202,388 of record LR749778.1, on the reverse strand, counting down.
CACACCCTCCTCTCTCTGCTAACGGGCTGCCTATGCTACCTGTAAGTCATTTCCAGTGTTGTAGTTCCCTGGATCAGTTAGAGATGCCCATATCCCCACTAACCTCACTGATCCAGGCAAACCTCAGAATGGGGGTGATATTCAGCCCCTTTAACTGGGGGACTTGATGGGAACCACGTGTGTGCCGATGTGATTTTACTGAGGTCACAGTGAGCAGAGTGAACATTTTCCTACAGACGATGGAGTCCTGACAACTGTCAGGATGGTGACTGGACTTATGAGAGAGTAGAGTCTGAGGTTGTGTCATCTCTGCCCCTTGTCAGAGCTGTCCTGTTTGCTAGTTAGTTACCATGTATGGGATGCTGGCAAGGGACTAGGAATGCTGTCCCTGGGCCTGTCTCTGCTGTGTGATGTGTGAAAAGGACTCTTCATCAGCCAGGATGCTCTGTATGGGCTTCAGCAGCAGACCTGGAAAACAGGACCTCTCCCCAAATCTACCTCACCTTGATTCAGCCCCAGGCATTTCCAGCCTTTGGGGCTTCTCTGGGTATTCCCTTCTCTTACTCCAGAGTGATGATCACTAAGTTCTAAGTTCCTTTGGTGGTGCCTGATGGTCAGCGAAGCTGGCTCTGGCTGTTCCTGTTCTGGAAGCAGGGGAATGCCCGTGGTTCAGAGAGGCTCATCAGCTACTTGGCAGCATGCAGCTTTTCTTCCCTTCCTGGGGCTCTGGTGTCCTGAGCATTGGCAGTGGCAGCTGTGAATGAGCTGGAGTCTTGTCTCACTGGGTCAGACTGGACACTGCCCACTAGGACATTGCTGGGTTCCCTGTGCTGTTGGTTGTGGTGAGTGGCCTCTGAAGGCTGGGCTCTCCCATCCAGGTCAATGAACACATTCCTGATCGTGTACCTCTGCATCCTGGTGAGCAAGGCCCTGATCAACACGGTGCTGAAGTATGTGTGGCAGAGTGAGCCCTTCCGAGATGAGCCATGGTACAACGAGAAGACCGAATCCGAGCGCCAGAGGAATTTGGTATGGAGGCATGTCCCTTGTGTAAGGAAGTGACCCTTAGGCCATTGTCACAAAAACATGATGCTAGAAAACTACAGAGGTGAACTTGCTTCAGGCAGGCTGGAGCCTTGCCAGAGCTTAGGACAGGGGCCCTCACTGGCAACTGGTGTAGGCAGGTCTGAACTGCCTGCTGTCTTGGGTACTAGAATGTACAAGTCTGGAAAATATTCTTTTCACAGGAAACTTATGAGGGCCAAAATCATTTTGATATTTCAGCATGCCACCATTAAGACAAATACTGTTTTTGTGGTAACTGGATAAACAGAAGGCTCTGAACTCAGAGCAGGGCAGGGTGCAGCAAGGGGTACTGGGGGGCTGTGTGCGAATGCAGCCCTGTGTGCAAGCACTCTCCCTGATAACTTCAAAGATATGACTGAGCTCTACAGAAGAGCCGTTCTCAGCTGAGTATGGCTGTGCAGGCCTGTAATCCCAGAGCAAGGATGAAGGTGGGGTGCGGTGGGGACTTCAAAATCTCTGTATAGGAAGCTCCCATCTCTCATGAGCTTGGAGGTTGTTACTTACAGAAGGACATCATAAATATCAAAAATGGCCATTGGTCCCTGCTTAGCATGGCCTTTCCTTATCCCTGATGGTGTATAGTATGAGCTCCTATCCCAGTCTCTCCTCAGAGGCACCAGTCAGTTAATTCTACTCTTGACCTTAACCAGACATGGCAGGCAAGGAGCTACAAGTTTCCAAGTAGGCCTTTGTCTTTGGGTTGGGAATACTTGTCTTTGCTTATCTGGCTGGGGTAACGGATGAGCTCTCTGAGGTTTTCTGTCCTTGCTTGGTGACCTACAGCTTCCTTATGTAACCAATGTTCTCAGTTCCTCAGGGCCTTCACCGACTTCCTGGCCTTCATGGTCCTCTTCAATTACATCATCCCCGTATCCATGTACGTCACCGTGGAGATGCAAAAGTTCCTCGGCTCCTACTTCATCACCTGGGATGAGGACATGTTTGATGAGGAAATGGGGGAAGGGCCTCTGGTCAACACATCTGATCTAAATGAGGAGTTGGGACAGGTCAGTGTCTCCTAGACACTACATGAGTTCTTAGCCCTGCATCAATCCACTGTGGCTTCGTGGTCTGGGTCCTCTTTGATAACTGCTAGTTCATCCGGGTCACGCATTCAGCATGTAGATAAGCTGCAGTGGGTGAAAGTCAGAAGCAGGAGTAGCAGTGGAAATGCATTGATACTTTACCCTTTTCCCTGAGCTACATAACAGTCAGTGTGGTTTTATACAACTTTACAATGTGAAGACTGCATTAGCTGATTGGAGTAACTGAATCCTTACTTATTCTGGGCCCTGAAGTTGAACGAGGGTGGAGCCCAGCGAGGCCACTGCCCCAACACTTGCTCTCAGGCATTGCTTTCTTCTTTTATATATGACATTTTGCAAGCAGCTGAGCAAACAGAAACCCTAAGGCAGTTTTCTGGGGTGGGCTGCTACAGAGTTAATGGATGCACGGTCTGCAGAACCATGGCTCCGCTAGCTCAGGATTGGGATGTTGTGGTCCATAGAATAAATAAGTAGCAGAGATCTGCCTGTCCAAACTGGTGCAGAATGAGATGGCAGATGGGTGGCCACGGTCACACTACCTGGGACAGCCATTCAGAGACCTAACCTGTGAGGACAGAACTGATGCACGTAGCTGATGTCCTGTGTTCTGTATGAGGCCACAGGGTCCCACAGAGTAAGACAGGGCTGATATGCACCCACATCTGCTGACCGCAGACCCCAGAATGGCTGCATGGAAAAGAAGACCCCAGTAAGGCTCGTTCCTTCCCTCACCCAGCCTCAAAAGGAGCCTCTGACCTTTCCCCAGCCATATGTCATGGGAAGGGGCATTTGGCAAATGACAGTTGATTAAATAAATAATTCATGTGGAACTGGACACTGCAGTCTGCCCTATGGTTGCCTGGCAATACCATGTCCACAGTCTGTAGACTGACAAGCACAGGTCCCCCCTGTGTCATGGGGGAAAGCATTTGTTACTGAAGAGAATACATACTGTCAAGGCTCCAACTTTCTGACACATTCCTCTAGAATATGTCATGTGCCACTTCCTGCGTGATGCATGTGGTCTGTTTGAGGAAGTGCTTTGTAAGAGGAATGTTAGGGGATGCTCTGGGGCAGGATGTCTCTCCCAACCTCACAGAATTTGACTCTGTCCTGTCCTGAGCAAGGCAGGCTGCAGCCTGGGTTCAGTAAACTGGGCCACAGAGGTGGAAACTAGCAATGGCTTCCGCAGCTGCCCAGGGAATATGGGTGAGTGTGCCTCTCAGTTTACACAGCAGAGCAAGATGGCAGTTCTGTCTGTGAAATGGGAAGTGCCCACCGCCAGTCTGTGTGTGAAGTAGAGACGACTGCCTTCCAAGTACATCTCAAACAGGTGCTTCGTGCATTTCCCGAGTTAGTCCCACCCCTGTGATGTCAGCAGAAGCCCAGAATTTGTTTGTAGCACAGCATACAGCCACTTATAACTGCAGGCCCAGAGATTGAACACCCTCTTCTGGCTTCCACAGGCACCTGAACTCAAGTATGTACACCTGTACAAAACACCCATATAGACACATAGTTATTTGTTGTCTAAAAACAGCTTTTAAACCTTTGTTTTAAAGTGGATAATAGTTTAAAACAAGGATAACCAAGGTAATATCCAGTGCCTGGCATAACTAGGACATAACAAATAAAATATCCATTGTAATCTTTTCTTATCATAGTCACAGACTCGAGAAATCCACTACCTGCTGGGTCCTTAGGGATGTAGCCTGCACACCCTCCCTGGCTGGGTGACCTGGAAGAGGTTCCCATGGGCTTTGGGCTTGTGTTCAAACAGCAAGTTTGTCTTAAATACGGTCTCGTAAAGCAATGCTCTAAGTTTGGTGGAAAGGGCATTTTCTGTTGGGGTTTATAAGAGGGTGTCCTGGGAAGACTCTTCATAGAGCATAGGATCTGTCTGTCCCCTCTATACCCCTACCCCCATTCATTCCTACACTAAACCCATCTCAGCAACCCCAGAGCTGTGGGATGGCTGTCCCTTCCTTTCCTCTGTCCAGTGGTCTCAGAAGCTCCTGTCCTGCTAGGGTTGTAATAGACTTGGGCTGAGATGTGTTACCTGCCTAAATGTGGCTTAACTTGGGTGTGTGGTACCCTCAGGTGGAATACATCTTCACTGACAAGACGGGCACCCTCACAGAGAACAACATGGCCTTCAAGGAGTGCTGCATCGAGGGCCATGTCTATGTACCCCATGTCATCTGCAATGGACAGGTCCTCCCCGACTCTTCTGGCATTGACATGATCGATTCTTCCCCTGGAGTCTGTGGAAGGGTATGTTGCAGCTCCTCGGGGTGGAGGGTGTGGCTCTGCCACATGATCTGTGGTGCTGTGTCCCCTTCCAAGGGGCAGAAGGTCTTGACAGTGATGTCTCTGGTAGAATTGACCTGGAAACCAAAATGAAAAAAGCAGGGCAAGTGGAGCAGGCAATGTGCTAAAAGTAATGTGCACATACACAGTCTGTGTGTGGAGAAAGCTGCATGTGCATGCACATGTGTGCACACGCACACCTAGACACATACTCTTGTATTTACATGCACACAAATACATGTATACATGTGCAAGGCATACACACACAAGTGCTCAAGTCATACTATCCCTGGTCAGGGTTCGATTCCAGCGCCTGTTGTCATGACCACAGAGCCTGAGGGACCCAGGGAGAGCCAAAAGAGAGTATTAATGATAGATGAGCTGTTCAGTCTGACCACTGACTCCTTCAGTGTGAACTCCAATTGGTATCATTTTCTCACAGAGGAGTAGATGCCCTGAAGGCATCCTGAAACCTTCCGGATCATCACACTCTCCTATTCCCACCCCACTTCCCATGGACCACACTGGTTGTCAGAGAAGCCTAACCCTTGGCTGCCGTGCTACCCCGCTACTGGGGACCTCAGAGTCGTTGGAGCCTTGACAGCACTGAGGAAGCTGCTCTGGGTCAGCCTCCTGTGACCTCATGCCCAATAATTCAGCTCTAGCACAGAACTCCTAGCTTCTGCTTCCAGGGCTGTTACAATAGAGCCTCAGGCTGCAGGCACACAACAGGAGTTAAGTCATGTGGAGTACAGGGTCCTTGGTTAGTAGCAGACGACCACTGCCAGGCAGGTCATGTGGCCAGGAACAGGAGAGTGCGGTGCTCAGGGGTGAGTGTGCCAACTATATAGGTGACCCATTTTCCCCATGCCATGGCCATTCTTGAGTGTGCTCAGAGCCATGCCTTGCTTGTTCCTTGGAGTGTCACGATGAGCAAAACCCTTTCAGTCTTCACTGCGTGTTAGCACTTCTATGAGTTGCCATGGCAACTCTGGAGCATGAAGGAGTCACATGTGCTTCTCCTTTGCAACCACTGAGACAACCTAAAACCAGTTTACCCCAGGAGGTTAGCCTCTTAGCCTCTGCTCTGTAGGCCTGTCCAGTCTCTTGTCTTGTTCACATTCTTTCCATTGCAAGCAGAGGTGTTACAGTTTCCCTGTCTCTGCAGGAACGGGAGGAGCTGTTTTTCAGGGCTATCTGCCTGTGCCACACTGTCCAAGTGAAAGATGACCATTGTGGGGATGATGTCGATGGTCCCCAGAAATCTCCAGATGCAAAATCCTGTGTGTACATATCATCCTCACCTGATGAGGTTGCACTGGTCGAAGGTGTGCAGAGGTGAGTCAGGATACTGGGCCTAGATTTCCGAGAAGGTTGGGGTAACAGAGTCTGCAACCCAACTCAAGACTGGTTCTGGATAACCCTGGTTTGCCCCATGTGACCTCAGGTCCCTTGCACTCTTTGTAAGCGTGGCTTTCCTGGCTAGTGGCACAAGCTCTTGTTGCTGGGTTTCCTGAGCTTGCAGCCGTCTAGACGGAGCCCCGTCTCCAAACCCTGCCATTGAGCCTGAGACACCAAGGCTAGCTCTCTCCATGCTTCCTGTCACCTGGTCTGCAGGCCAGCCTTTGGATTTGAGGCTCTTCCTGCCTCTGCTTTTGCTTTGGGCCGGATCATTCCATCTGGGGTGTCACCCTGATGAGGGGGTCTTCCTGGAGGTCTTTCTGCTTGCGGGAGGTGTGGCATGTTAAATAGATACTTAGAAAAGCACTCCAGACGTGGCATAGTTTCAGGTCGAGGACATCTCTAAGGCTCTCAGCTCATAACTCTTATGGAAGAGTAAAACCCTAATGTCCCCTCTTTGCTGCACTAACTAACGTGTGCAGTGTCCCCAGACTGAGGACAATGGGAGAGCATTCTTGTGCCTCTGACCTCTTGGAGAAGCACTGTGTTGTGACTAAGCACATCTGCTTTTCCTGCAGAGATGTGTGAATGAAGTTACCCTCACTACACACACACACATACACACATAGCTTTTGAGCTAGGTTTGAGAACATTTATAGCAGTAGTTCTCAACCTGTGGGTCTTAACTCCTTGTGGAGGGTGTCACACATCAAATATCCTGAATATCAAATATTTATATTATGATTCTTTTATTGTTGTTGATGTTGTTGTTTTGGGTTGTTTTGTTTTGTTTTGTTTGAGACAGGGTTTCTCTATGTAGCCCTGGCTGTCCTGGAACTCACTTTGTAGACCAGGCTAGCCTCAAACTCAAAAATCCACCTGCCTCTGCCTCCCAAGTGTTGGGATTAAAGGCGTGCACCACCACCGCCCGGCTATATTATGATTCTTAACATTAGCAAAATTACAGTTATGAAGAAGCAACAAAAATAGTTTCGTGGTTGGAGGTCACCGTGACATGAGGAACTGTATGAAAGGGCCGCAGTATTAGGTAGGAAGGCGGAGAACCACCAGTTTATAGGGTGAAGCCATGGGTGCTACAGGGAGTAAAGGCAGAGTCAGGCTGTCCCACCATCCCTGCCTGTGCCTCTCTGTCAGCTGAGGCCAGGTCTCACTGGGACAAGTGGCCGCTGTCACCCACAGTCCCGGCTCTTGCCTGCTCTGACAGCTGGTATTGGATTGGGGGTATGTTCTGTCCCATCCTTTGGTAAGCTGCTCAAAACCAGGCCCTCTTCGCTGTCCTGGCATGTGCCCATAGCTGGAGGTGTTAGTCTTTGCAGAAGAGGAAGGGTGGGGCAGGATTACTATGAATAGCCGCCATGGTCCCATGTCCTGTCAGATAACTAGGTTGACCAAGGGCAGACTGTCTTCGCTGCATAATTTATAAAACAGAAATAAAACAGACCCAGGATGGATTTCTCACAGTTTGGAGGCTGGGCCGTCAGGTCAAGCTACCAGCATCTCAGAGGGTTTCTTGCTGTGCCCTAAAATGATGGCAGCATAGAGAGACGAGAAAAGGGTAGGATTACTCTATGCATGAGGGGCCCTCTCCTGCGGTGGCCATATTCATCATTTCATGAGAGTGACGTGCTCCTGGCCAACCATTCTTGATACCTTACCAGGGTTCAGTTTCCAGCCCAGGGGTTTTGGTGTCTGTTCACACCATGGCGGATCGACTCCTGAAATGTGGCTAGACCAGGGAATGCAGTCCACACACCTGGTGCTGGCTTTCCCCCAGCTACCAGCACCCACAGAGGGCGCCGCTTCACTTAGGGGCGCATACTCTTGGGTCATTATCTGAGGTGGCAGATGAATCAGAACTCCTGTGTCCTGGCTTTATAACACACTGAGCACCCTGGCTCACTAAAAGTGCTTCCTCTACAAGAAAGTCTGCCTGTCTCCATGTGAGATGAAGACCTGATATCAGACAAGCACTGGCTTTGCCTTCTCTCTTGCAGGCTTGGATTCACGTACCTGAGGCTGAAGGACAATTACATGGAAATACTGAACAGGGAGAATGACATAGAGAGGTGAGAGGCTGTCTGCATGTTGTGTCACTGAAGGAGAATGAGGTGAGGCTCCAGGCCCCATGTGAGAGGCAGGTCTGCCTACCACAGTGCTTCAGAGACCATGTCTGCGCTGGCTCTGCACTCAGTGGTAACTCCACCTCCAGAGCCCCAGTGGGTCTCACTGAGAGGTCTCTTTTCAGACAGGGTATGAGAGTTGTACATTCCAAATGAGACATAAATATTATTACTCTTCGGGGAGGAGTCAGAGCTGTACTGACCTGGACCACTCTTAAGCACTAATCTCAACACTAGGCTAGAGGTGGACATTCTGTGAGGTCCAGAACATTCCAGGGACATGCACACAGACAGGGCCCACAGAGAGGTGGAAATGTCCCCTTCCTGGTGCAGCAGTCATTTGGCCACCATTCAGACTCAGCATCAATTTGGCATCCGAGACTAATGTCTCACTTTTCTGTTTCAGATTTGAATTGCTAGAAGTGCTGACCTTTGATTCTGTGCGGAGAAGAATGAGCGTGATTGTAAAGTCTACTACAGGTACAGTCCCCTAACGAACATGACGTGGTGCTGGTTATGTTCTGATGGGTAATTCCTTTGGATCATTAAGGGTTTAGGACATAAGAATGATTTATTCCACGTGTGTATGTACGCACATGTGTGCATTTGTGCACACATTCATATGAGTGTTTGTGTGTAGGCCAAAGGTCAGCCTTGGGTCTCACTCCTCAGGCACTGCCCCCTCCTTTTTTTCTAACTGTAGACAAGGTCTCTTGCTGGCTTGGAATTCACTGAGTAGGCTAGGCCAACCACCAGCAAGCCCTAGAAACCCCCCTGTCCCTGTCTCCCAGCACTGAATTTGCAAATGCATGCTACCCTGTCTAGCTTTTTTCTTACATGGGTTCTAGGAATTGAACCCAGGTCTTCATGCTTGTAAGACAGATTCTTTACCACCTGAGCTACTCCCCGTCTCCATTTATCCCGCTTTTAAAAGGCACAGGTAAACTCTAACAACAACCTTGGAGAGAAGTGAGTACAGGGCTAGGCTCTTTGTCATCTAAGAACACCCCACTGCTGCGCTCCACACAGTTTCTAATTGTATTTAAGGACATACAGTCTGAGTTTGCACACATTTTTATACTAGAGTTTAGAATACTAATTACCCTGATCTTTCAGCTGGCTGCTGTGACAGTGGATCTTTATTTGGAATCTGCACGTTCTGGTCTTAAGGTTAAAGGGTGGGATGGTGCAGGAGTGGGCACAGTGGGGCCCCTTGACCATGTGATCCTGGCTGACTTTGACGTGTGACCTCCATGTGAATGGGCAGCTGCCTCTTCCCCACCATGTAGCTCTGGGTCAGCTCCTTCCTGGCAGCGTCTTGCCTAGAAGGCCTTGAGTTAGTCATGTTCTCCAGAGGAGTGCCCACAGAGCAGATATGCACCTCATCCCCAATCCCTCCCCACCCACCCCCACCACCCACCTTCACATTGGGCTGGTCGCTCCCCAGAGCTCACAAGGCTTCCCCTGTAGCCACATAGCTCTGGTGCCAGAGTCTCAGTGCTGGGCTCCAGGGCTCCAGGCACTGGAGTGTGTCCTCACTGCACTGTGGGTGTGTCCTCAGGTCCTGCCTTTACCACCCAGCTCCTTGCCTCCCCTAGAGACTTGCCCAGCTGTTTCCCCTTCCTGGATCACAGGGTGAAGTGGCAGCTCCCTCCCCCTGGAATGCCTTCCTAGATACCCCAGGTATCACAGCATTCAACTGGGAGCTGCCTCTATTCCTCCTGCCTAGTGCAGACGGTCGGTCCCTCCTGGGAGGCCCCATCACTCTTCCGCACCTTTCAGGAGTCACTGACTGAGCAGCAGTCGTGTCTGTTGCCAGTGTTTTCTCTATGTAGGCATCTTCAACATCCATACTTCCCACAGTTTGGAAATAGGGAAAGTGGGTGCCTGTCAAACTGTTGTGCCTTGGAAACTGATCCCAGTCTCGAGCCCAGAAATGTGTCCGTTCTTCGTCCCACTCCATCCACTTCCAAGCATCCTCAGTGTTAGGGGCTTAGGAGCCTGTCTCGCTAAGAGATCCGGGTATCCTGCTTTCCTGGGAACATAAACCACGTTACGTCCCTTCTACAGCTTTGCTGCCATTGAGATGCACAGTGGTGTTTCTTTTTTGTTGATGTTGTTATCGTTATTATTATTTTGGCTTTTTGAGACAGTGTTTCTCTCTGTAGCTGTCACTCTGTAAATCAGGCTAGCATCAAACTTAGAGATATGCCTGTCTCTGCCTCCTGGGATTAAAGATGTACACCACCACAGCTAGCTTACTGTGATGTTTCTGTAGCTACACCCAGACATTGTATTCAGCAACAAGCTGCAGACGCTGCAGCTAAGAGATTGCAGTGTTGCTGAGCAGGATGACCGAGTGTGGGCCTCCTCGCTCAGCTTGTGTGTCACAGAGCAGGGCAGCTGAGGGCTGGACGTGAGACAGATTGCAGAGCACCTCGATGGAGCAAGCCACAGCAGAACAGGTTTCTCAGTTTGCTGTCTGTTAATGTCTCTGACCTGGAAGGAGAAAATTCTTTGTGTTGTGAAAAGGAGCACACATAACCAGCACAAAGGTGCTCAGAGCCCTGAGGACAAGGCTAGAGATGTGCAGGCAGATAGTCTCCTATGGCCCTCGTGAAACAAAAGGATGGGCTGTCCGTGGAATTCCCATGGCCCTCGTGATACAAAGGATGGGCTGTCCATGGAAGACCCACTTTTGGGAGGAATCACACTTTCACCGTCTGGTCTTTCATGAAGTTTGAACACTCCCTTCGGGTCAGCAGCACAGCCTTATTCTGTTAAGCTCACTCCACCTGCCCAACCCTAGTTCCAGGCAGTATTTTGCTTCTCACTGGGAGTCTGGACATCCGGAGCCCTCACTGTTCCAAGGCAATAAGAATCAAATGAGGCCAGTGTATCCCAGGATCGCGCTTCTGTTAGGTCTAAATGTATTAGCTACTCCATTGTGATGCCTTTAAAATGGTCTCCGCAGTGGACTTGCTTGCTTTCATTAACAAGTTGAAAAGCTGGGGAGATGCCTCAGTGGTTAAGAGCACTGTCTGCTCTTTCAGAGGTCCTGAGTTCAATTCCCAGCAACCACATGGTGGCTCATAACCATCTGTAATGGGATCCGATGCCCTCTTCTGGTGTGTCTGAAGACAGCCACAGTTTACTCATATACATAAAATAAAAAAATTAGTCTTTTAAAAAAAGGAAAAAGAAAAGTAAAGTAGGTTTGTATCCCCATGTAGTAATTAAATTCAACATTATTTTCCCCCTCATTTTTCAGGAGAGATTTATCTGTTTTGCAAAGGAGCAGATTCTTCAATATTTCCCCGAGTGATAGAAGGCAAAGTAGACCAGGTCCGGTCTAGAGTGGAGCGCAATGCCGTGGTAAGTCCCTCTCTTCTGAAGACTACAGTTTCTGACTCTTGTTGGAGCCACAGTGCTTTCTGATATTAATTGCCTTCTTGTTTGCTGATTGGTAATGGGGCTGGAGGCTGTTCTCCTGCTGAGGCAGCTTCCATCTGGCTTCTCAGACACTCCTACCAATACTGAAGAGCCAAAAAGACCCTATGCCTGGAATTACATGGCCTTCTGCCTTAATCTGTAAATCTAGGCTGTGCTACACAGACATTCCAGATACAGCGCTGTCACATTCCCTCAGAAACAGTCCCCACAGGGTGCCACAACAGGCATGCGCTGAGCATCATTAAACTTATTAGGGCAAACTTCTTGAATTCCTGATGTTAACTCTGATTTCAAATGGGCACATTGGGGATTCTGACCCCTTCTGCCAAGGGTCACCCCCAGAGACTGGAGACACGTTTTGTGCCAGAGAGCACACTGCCATAGTCCATGCTGCGTTTATTTTTTCCTTAAAAGAAGTAGTATGTTAATTATGATTAAAGTCCATCTTTTTTAAAGGCTTTATTCAGCTATAGTCAATAAACATTAATGTGTTCATATAGAAGATATAAAAGTAGGTAAGTTTTGACTTACACTTGTAGAAACATTACTGCTACAGTGTCCCAGGAACCTTTGCATTCCCCTCCTGCCAACTCTGCCCCAGTCCACCACGGTTTGCTCTCACTGTGGATGCGGTCTTACCTTCTGGAGCATTCTTGTTCAATAGAATCCCAGGTTCGTTTCTTACCAGGCTCTCTCACAACACACAACCTTTCTGAGATCCATCTGCATGGGTGTTCATTATGGCATGGTGCTCCTCTTCTGGCTGAGCCACCCATTCACTGATGCCCAACTTCCTCATTTGTTTGCCTGCCAATGGACATTGGAGACAGACAGACAGACTGCCAGTGTGAACTGTGGGTCTGGCGTAGACACGCCCCCTTTCATGGGTGCCTCCTTGCCATGGCTGGGCTTGCTGTCCGTGTTCATCTTTTTTCTGGTTCTTTTCCCATGGATGAAATCTGGTTGTGGTGAGTGAGTGCAGCAATGCTCGTACTTTTTCTGTTCAGGACTCTGAAGTGTAGTCTTGGGCTTTTACCAAGATTGGAAAGTTTTCAGTAATGCATTTGCAATGGCATGTGTCCCCTCTGCTGTCTCCTCATTTGTCTGCCAGAGCTGGCTAGTTGATCCCTGTCATGTGGACTTCGTCCCATTGCTGGTCACAATTGAGAACTTTCCCCATGGGCTGCTAGATCTTTCACACTTCCTGTAGATCTAGAATTTAATCAGAGATGTGGTCGAACTCCTCAGAAACCACTTGTTCCTTCAAGCTGTGACTCTGTCATTCGCTGATTTGCAACAGTGCTCTCTGCCTAGGGCCCTTGGGGTCACTGGGAATGTGCTGTCTGCCCCCTCTTGAACGTTTGTGCCTGGCCTCTGGGCCTGTTCATCCATTGTCCTCCTCCAGATCCTTCAGTGTCTTTGATTGTTTCTGCATCTGCCTTAGTTAGTGCTCTATTATTGTGGTAAAACATTTTGACCAAAAAGAACTCTGGAAAGAAAGGTTCACTAAGGCTTAGACTTCCCAGCCACAATGCCCAGTGATGCCTCAGAATTGACATGTGAGACACAGATTCTTTTCGTTGTATGTTCCCTTCCTCCTTAGAGCAACTTTCTTTCCTTCTAAGCAGCACAAATCAAGAACTAAAACAGACAGGGAAAGTCCAGATCAATCCTAATACTAATTATGTAAAAGTGTTAATATGAAAATGTTCACATCCGTCTTCAAGCACATCACCAAGCCGAATCCAGAAGCACATTGACAGTAGACATAGACTGAGCTCATTTTGAACCCAGAAACAGATCATTTCATACATGCATTCCACTCGCACAGTCACACTAATAGACTTGAGATAGAGAAGGGACCTGGCAAAAATCAGTGTCTGTCCTTAATTTTGAAATAACAAACAGTATGAGTAGATGCACGTTTCCTTAGTAACAACATAGACCCTGCTCCCAAGGCAGCCTGGGCATCAGTGGGAGCACTGGAGGTATCCTCATTGATGCTGGTGCAGAGAGAGGGAGTTTTCACACCTCAGTCACTCATTGAGAAAATGCCCCAGAGAAAATCCCTGCCTACATACCACTCAGCAATTAAGAAATTGATGCCAAATGTAAGATTTTTTTTTTTTTTTTTTTTTTTTTTTTGGTTTTTTCGAGACAGGGTTTCTCTGTGCAGCTCTGGCCGTCCTGGAACTCACTCTGTAGACCAGGCTGGCCTCGAACTCAGAAATCCACCTGCCTCTGCCTCCCAAGTGCTGGGATTAAAGGCGCGTGCCACCACACCCAGCTCAAATGTAAGATTTTGAAGACTTTACTCTCTGTTTTTTTCTAAACTTTATAATTTTAGCTGTTGAATTTAAGACATTGATCATGTGTGGAGCTGTCTTATTTTCTGTTAAGTGGGTGTCATTTTTTGAACCCCGTTGTTGAATGGCTATTTTGTTTTGCTTTGTTTTCCCTGTTAAATGATCTTGTTTCTGTTGTTAAATAATCTGGCCAGAGGTTCCAGGATTTGTTTCAGGGTCTCAGTTCTGTCCTGCTTCCCTCTGCCTTTCTCTGTCTGTCTGCACTTCAGTTCTGTGCACTTTGCTTTACTGCCATGTGCTAGTAAGCTCTGGAACGAGACTGTATGCATGGCCAACTTTATTCTTCCCTAACCCTGCTGTACTGTTATGTGTACCTTAACATTCCCCTGGAGTTCCTGCGAGGTCACCAGTGGGAGTTCCACAGGATCACAAGACTCCACACATGGCTTTGGGTAGTGATGTCATCTTAACAATAAGAAGTGTAGCAATCCATAGAAGCTGATCCGTTTCTGTTATTTGGCTCTTCTGTAATTTCTTCAGTGGTACATAGTTTTCTGTGTGTTAGTCTTTTTTCTCCATGGGTACACACATTCTTAAATATTTTCTTTCTGATGCAATTGTGGGTAGAGTTTTTAAAATTTCTTCCCAAGGTGAGTGTGGGAGTGTGTGAGAGGCAGCTGGCCTGCCTGTGCTGATGTCACAGCTGTACCATTAGTGCAGTCATACAGTCAGTAGCTCTGGGATTTCATGCATGGTGTGGGGGGTGTTCTTTATGACATCTGGCTGTAAGACCTGGTCCTCGACAGATTGTGTTGCTGAGCTGTGTTCAGCCTACGTGCAAGGCAAGGCATCCTGCTGCTCTTCACTTTGGAGCAGTTTTGGGGGAGCCACTGTGAGGACACTCTGGGTTGCTTCTGCAGTTGTCAGTTCAGAGCATCGCTTAGGCCTTCCTCTGATAACGGCACATGTTATGTTACCTTAGCCCATTTCCTACGCTGAGTCAGGCTGCCGTTCAGGGAGGAGTCCTGTTCACGGCATGCGGACCTTTCATAGCTGTGGGTTCCGTAGGCTCATGCTGCTGAGGATTGCTTCCTCTGTGTTTATCAGGGCCAGCACTAAGTATGACTGTGTTCTGTACAGCTTGGTAGTGTTTTATACAGGACTTTTCATCACATTTAGCAAGAGGCCCCCATATCACCACAGTAGAAAGTCCCCTGAATACTTGTACAAACAAAGGCCACTTTACTTCTGAAAGCTTTACTTACTGCTCATAGCACCCTACATTCTGGACAATTCTAGATCATTCTCTTTAGAGACTCTTCCTGTCTGATAATCCTTCTGACTTGTTAATGAAGCAATGTACTCTGCCTCTGTGCCTCTCCCTCCCTCCCTCTTGAGGGATTATAAGAACCATTACCAGTGTGCGGTATGTCCTTCGCACCAGTTAGGAGACCTGAGAAAGAAAATTGTGACTTGAAGAGCTGAGAGAAGTGCTGACAACACAGGAAACAGCTTTCAAAATCTAAAATCCTGAGTTTGAAATGCTTGCTTAGGAGGCCTCTGAGTACTACACTGTTGTACGTGGATTAGGATGAAGGAGCAAGAAACTCCCAAAGAAAACCCCACCAGGGGCTCCCACCCAGTGAGAGTTTGCTGTGTCTTGGCAGGGGGAGGCACAGTGGTGGGCCTGTGCACATGTTCCACATGTGTTAGGTCCCCCATCCCTAAGGCTTATTTAATCTCCCCTGTGCCCAGCATGAGGGTGAATCACCTTGCAGTCTGCCATCTCCCAACTTCAATACACTACTACCACATTACTGCCAACTGTTATCTCTCAAAAGCTCAATTGAATTCTGTATCTGTTTACAGAATCAGAATCTGTTTACAGTTCTATAGTGCACATGATTGTCCATATGGACCAGGTGTCATAGGTTACGGTTCTACAGTGTACATGACTGTCCATATGAACCAGGCCTGGTAGGTTACAGTTCTGCAGATCACGTGACTGTCCATATGAACCAGGCATGGTAGGTTACAGTTCTGCAGAGCACGTGACTGTCCATATGAACCAGGCATCGTAGGTTTCAGTTCTGCAGAGAATGTGACTCTCTATGTTTAAAGTAATTCAGTAATCCCTAGAGGGTGGCTGGATTATGACTCATTCATTCTCTTCAGTGATGGGTATAATGACCTGAGAATGCATTCAGCAGGTGACATGAGATTCACATTAGACACTGACTTGTGTTAAATAGGAAGGGCTACGAACTCTGTGTGTTGCATACAAGAGGCTCGAGCCAGAGCAATATGAAGATGCTTGCCGACTGCTCCAGAATGCCAAAGTGGCGCTTCAGGACCGGGAGAAGAAGCTGGCAGAAGCCTACGAGCAGATAGAGAAGGACCTCGTTCTGCTTGGTGCTACGGCTGTTGAGGACCGGTAACGCTATGGGTGGGGTCAGATGGCATATGTGTCCTGTGCCAGTGTGCTCTTCTCAAGGGCAAGGCACCTCTGTTTTCCCTCACAGAGAGTGACAACCAAGAGATTATTACTGGGTGATAGGTTACTGACCACAAATGCCTGGAAGGACATTTTACCTCCATATAGTGAAGGTAACATCTTCCCTTTGCGACCCATGTGGAGGACCGGTTTCCTTTCACGCCTTAGAAAGGAGTCATAACCATTTTCCCAGCTGAGCTGGCTCCTCTGAATCTGTGACTTTTATAGCTCAGTGTCCTCAGCATGATTGTCACTGTTGAAGACAGTCACAGTAATGAAGTGGGCTGTTGTAAAAACCTGTGAAGTTGCTGAGAGCATTTCTGGAATTCTCAGTTACAAGGTGAAGCCCAAGGCACAGCGCAATGACCTGAGGGCAGGCAGGAAGGGGAGCTGCCCCTGGCATAAATGGATGTGCTCTGGCGGCCTCAGAACCTGGAGGCTCAGCTCCCAGGAGCACAAAGGGCTGAGTGGTAGCAAAATGAACCTTTCTCCTAGAGAAGCTTTCTCTGTGTAGCCCAGATGGCAGACCATGCATCCTCCTGGGATGACAGATAGTATCCTGCTGAAGTGATGTTTGATCACAAGCTGCTTTTTTCAAACCCAAGCCAGCACATTGGTAAACTTTCTTCTCTGGCACTCAGGTCCCTTCCTACTGTTTCAGAAAATTATAAGATTGGAGGTGGCTTCCTCAGCTGTGAGGCTTTAATAATGGGATCTCCACACCTCAGGCCACAAACTTTCGCCCAAGGACTAGTCTGACTTTGCAGGATTCCGTAGAAGTGAAGGTTATATCAGATTTCACACAGTGCTGGCACATGCTAAACCACTGGTAAATATTAGCTGTGGGGCCATGGGCATCATTACCAGCATCTGATAGATGACTTAGAGCCTGGATCCCTATTTAATAACTAGCAACATTAGAACACACAGCACCAAGAGAAAAGATGATGCCTTACTTTCCAACTCCATTTTTCCATTCTGTTTCTGGTCATAATGATTCTTCTAAGTGGAATGATGCTGGATTGTAGAATGTGAGGCTCAGCCAAAGGACACCACACAAAGCAGCCTCCTTTAAAAGCAGCACATCCTGTGTCCACTTGGACCTTTGGGAGCAGGTTCCGGTCCATTCCTTAGACCCTCAGCCACTTTGCACATGCTGTTCTGTAGAGCTGAGTCTTATGATCGCGCCATGCTTCTTGAAGTTGTGTATTTTGGTGCCTTTTGGATCCTGATCTCATGGGTTCCATGCTCTTAGGCTCCAGGAGAAAGCCGCTGACACAATTGAGGCACTACAGAAGGCAGGTATCAAGGTCTGGGTGCTCACCGGGGACAAGATGGAGACAGCCTCCGCCACCTGCTATGCCTGCAAGCTGTTCCGCAGGAGCACGCAGCTGCTGGAGCTGACCACCAAGAAGCTAGAGGAGCAGAGCCTGCACGATGTGCTCTTTGACCTGAGCAAGACAGTGCTGCGCTGCAGCGGGAGCCTGACCAGGGAATCCTTCTCGGGGTACGCGGCTGCTCCCACCTCGCGGGGCCTCACTGAGGCCTGCATCCCTGTGGGCCAAGTGGATGCTGTGGGGAGACCAAAGCCTTCTCTCCACAGCCGGGGATGCCCAGGCAGCCAGTGTCAAGCTTCTGGGTAGGGAATGTGGAACGATGCTTTGATTGAACAGTTTCCATCTGCTCGTGTGCCCATGGGCCCAGTATGGATGCCTCAGAGTGCTGCCAGGAGAGCCAGAAGGCAGTTGGCAATAATGGAGGCTACTTTCCTAAGATAGCAGGATTGCTAGGTTGAGTCTTTCCAATAATATCTGTGGGTTCATTTGTGCATTTCACAGGAGCACCCCTACCACTGTGGGCGAGTCACCTGACTCTGTAATGTCATCTTACATTTTTATTTACGTGTTTATGTTGTCAGCTTGCAGGTGCCACAGTGTAACTTGGAGATTAGAGGACAACTTGCATCAATACCTTCTCTTCTTACCCCATATATAGGTTGTAGGGGTGAAACCCAGGCTGTCAGGCATGGAGCAGACACCCTCACGCACTGAGCCGTCTCGCTGGCCTGTCTGAAGAGTCATATCAATTGGGCAAAACAAGTCAGCTCTCTAGGCACACACAAGTTTGTGTCTGTTTTAAGAATGGCACAGAGTCATTTCCATGTTGATCTGCAGAGTTTGGGGTCACAGATGTGTTAGTGACCCTCTGGCCTAGCAGAGGGGCGTGGAGACTGCTCAGTGGATAAGAGTGCACTGCTCTGGCCAGGGCCCAACTCTGGTCCCCAGCACCCACATCAGGCTGCTCCCAACAACTTGTAACTCCTGCTCCTGGGAGATCAGCTCTGCTGGGCTGGGTAGGGGTGTGCCCACAGATACATACATATTTAAATTATTAAAAATAAACCTTAAGCTGGGCAGTGGTGGCACATGCCTTTAATCCCAGCACATGGGAGGCAGAGGCAGGCGAATTTCTGAGTTCGAGGCCAGACTGGTCTACAGAGTGAGTTCCAGGATAGCCATGACTATACAGAGAAACCCTGTCTTGAAAAACCAAAAAAATAAAAAAATAAATCTTTAAAGCCCAGCGAAAGGAGACTTTGACCATGTTCAAGCAGTGAGGTGACCAGGGCAGAAAGCCAGGGAGGTTAGAGACCTGCCCTCCCACAAGGCCCTCCTTGTGATGTCTCAGTACTGAAAGTTACACAGACTCACAGCAGGCTGTGGCTGCTTTGCCTAAGCAAAGAAATTTAACTAAAATGTGATTTATAGTATAGTCTAATAGGTGGATCCAGGTGTAAAGACTAATGAAGAAGGAAGATCCGCAAGCATCCTGATCCATGGACCGGCACGGTGCCAGCCTGTGTGTGGTGTTGTGGATGCAGATTCAGTGATTGAGTGGTTCTCCCTTTTGTGCTCTAAAGGCTCTCCACAGATATGCACGACTATGGTTTAATCATCGATGGAGCGGCTCTGTCCTTGATAATGAAGCCTAGAGAGGACGGGAGCTCCTCAGGCAACTACCGAGAGCTCTTCCTGGAGATCTGCAGGAACTGCAGTGCTGTGCTGTGCTGCCGGATGGCACCCTTGCAGAAGGCCCAGGTCAGGAGCTGGCCCACCCATGGGCATGGATGTCAGGCATGGGGAAGACTTGCTTAGGGCTCACTGTCTCTGGTGGCTAGACGGTTGGGGAGATGCCAGCATTTAAACCCGAGGCTTAGATCTTCCTTGAGGTCAGGCTTGAATGGCCCCTCCTAGCCAGGCCCTGTAGTGCCTTTGGAGTCTACTGCAGGGATGGGAAGGAAGTATGCATTCACTGCACCTTCTGTGTGCCAGGGTCAGTCGGGACTTGTCTCCCTCCCTTTGGACTCCACACAGTCTCAGCACTCTCCCTATTCTTGTGAGAACATAACCCAAATTGTCTTCATAATTAGGTCAGACGTATTGTGCAATGCATATATGAGAATGGTACCTTTCTGGAGTTCATAAGCCTGAATGAGGTGTAGCTTCATTGTGGCCTGCTTTGAACTGCTTACAAGGCAGTTGGAGCTGTTGTGTGGCCCAGCCAGTGTTGTTGTTGTGTGGTCAAGTGCATTCTGCACAGTCTGAGAGCCAGGCTCGAGGACGTGCTCGCTTGCACGTGAGCTTGCTGCTCCAGTTAGCCGGTGTCACTAGACACAGCCAGAATGTCCCTGGGCAGTGCTCAGAGAAGACAGGCTGGGGTGCAGGTACTCCTGTGCATCCCCCCCCCCCCCATGCTTGACTCCATGTAAACCTTCTCTCGTCATTTCCCTGATGGCAGCCTGGGGTTTCCAGTGCTGTTTTTTGATCTTGAGTGATTTTATACAAATGCAATCTGTAGTTTCCCTTCTTCCCAGTCTCATATCCTAATGCATTATACTTAAGCGCAATGCATGTAGGGAAGTCTATGAAGAAATCAACTTGGAAATCAAGAAGTAAAGAGAAATCATGAAGGGTACACATTGTATTAAGTTGACATATTTGATTTTCACATGTGACAAGTTTCAAAATTAAAGTAGTATTAAAAACAACTTTTTAGAATTGTTTGATAATAGGTGGAATGGGATTTCAACACCTTTGTGCAGACTACAGTGCTGGCATTCACCCCAGGCTCTTCGATACCTGAACATAACTCTAACTTTGTCTTCATATGTTTGTTAAGTCTTGTCATTGACCATATCTTAGTTTTTATGAGATATGTCTGACCCTCTGTGGAGGAAATCATCTGAGAGCTGTAGGCAAACAGTTTCCCTGTTTCCTACGCCAGCTCCATGGCTTGGTTGGTTCTGCCCAGTGAACTACAAAACTGAAACAGAGAAGGTAAACTCCATGTTTCCTTCTTTTCCAGATCGTTAAGTTAATCAAATTTTCAAAGGAGCATCCGATTACCTTAGCGATTGGTGATGGTGCAAATGATGTCAGTATGATCCTGGAGGCCCACGTGGGCATAGGTAAGCCATTGCTGCTCCAGGCAGACAGAGGCTGGGTCATGTGTGCAGAGGGACCTTGGGCCTTCACCTGTGACTTGTACTTCTGCAAGGGGACATACTGGGCAGTGGTCTGCTGGGCCTAGTTGGCTCTGGCTTACCAGCCTGTTTGCCCTTTTTCTAGGTGTCATCGGGAAAGAGGGTCGCCAGGCTGCAAGGAACAGCGACTATGCAATACCCAAGTTTAAACACTTGAAGAAGATGCTTCTTGTTCACGGGCATTTTTATTATATCAGGATATCTGAGCTTGTGCAATACTTCTTTTATAAGGTAGGAAGTATTTCTTTCCTCCTCTCACAGTTTCAGTAGCCTGAGACCTTTGTCAGGTAACTTAATGCTTCCAGGGTCATCTTTCACAAAAGGAAGTGACCAGAAAGAGTGGGTTGTTCCTGTAATGAGAGGATCCCGTGCAGCCAGACGTTGGCGACTTTGTGGGTTCTTCCTTCCACCCTCCCTTTCACCTGCCTAACATTAGATAGAGGGGAAAAGAGATAGAGGGGAAAGAGGGCGATGTTACTGTCAGACTACTTCCTGCTGATTAGGATTGTTGACTTCGTTGGGGTGAATTTGATCTTCACCATCAGGGCATCTAATTATTTCTTCTCCTCTTCTTCCTCTTCCTCATCTTCCTCCCCTTCTCTTCCTTCTCCTTTTGCACTTCTTCCTTTTCTTTCTCTTCTTTTCGACCCACAGCAAACATCACACAATCACAGAGATTGTCTGCCGCTGACAAAATCACGCCCCTGCTAGAGCACAAGGCAAATCATAGTCACCAGCTGTGGAAAATCCCCATATCTCACACCTAGGATTAAAATGAAAACAGTCCTTTAATATTCCTATGTTTTTCAAAGAAACCAAACTTCTTTCTACAATCCCTGACACTTGTTGAACCCCGTCAGAGTGTAACACAGATGTCTGAGGGCAGTGTCTTCAGCCCTCCCCACACAGGCAGGCCCTTGCTGCTGACTCTGTTCCCACCATCTTTGCTCTGAAGCCAGTGCAGCTCCCTTCTGCTACCAGCCATCACCAGGGCCACTATAGATGTATACCAGGAGCTTTCCCAACACCTGTGAGGCTGCTATGTAGGATACTGGGCCCACTTGGATCAATCCCCCAAATGAAGCATGATGTGTTGACAGTGGCTGGTGATCCCTAGGCAAGCCTATGCACCTCTGCGATGCCCTTGAACTAATGGCTGCAACTTATTTTTCAGAATGTCTGCTTCATTTTCCCTCAGTTTTTGTACCAGTTCTTCTGCGGATTTTCACAGCAGGTCAGTCTGATGCCATAAATTGGAAGCTCATTCTTTCTTCCCAATGGGGGGACCATGGTGAGGGAACAGTCCTCAGGAAGTGCAGACAGATATCCATGCAGACAGACAGACATCTGTAAGGCTGGTGGGGCCCAGGTGCCAGCCATCCCGCTGCCCCTGGGTCCTGTCAGTAGACAAAGGTGAAGGAGCTGGCTGCAGAGCTGAGGAGTTGCTAGCGCCCAGTCATGTGCCATGACTGGGTATGTCCCATGAGGCTGGGTATGTCCCTAAACACAAGCCTGTAATGGCGTAGCCAATGGGCACTCTGGACTGAGCTGTATGATTGTGTTGGCTTATACATACACTTGAACCTTCATTGGTTTATGGGTCATCCTTGAAGTCTGAAGCATTGAAAGATGCAGGATGCAAACCTATGTGACCTGGGAGATGCATGCTGCCTGGGCAGACACTCTCCGTCCCCATGTACTCCAGTGGACAGTGGCCAACAGCTTGTATCCAGAACCACCAGGGCCAGGCACACTGAAGATGTGAAAGATTTCCTTCATGAAGTTTAAAATCTGTCTCAGTGTCTGTCTCTGTAGAATGGTGGCTTTTATGCATTTTAGGTACATTTTCTATATATTTAAGTTTTTTGTAAATTAAAAAGTAGTATATTCATGGCCTAGGTAGATGGCTCAATTGATAAAGTTCTTGCTGAGCAAGCGTGAGGACCTGAGTTCAAATCCCCAGCACCCATGTTAAAAGCTGAGTATAGCCACATAGTCCTGAATTGCTGGTGATGAGAAGGTAGAAGCAGAGGATACCTGGAGTTCATTGGCTATCCACTCTAGCTGAGTCATTGCAGACACATGCGTGTGCACACACACACAGAGTGATATGCTAAGTCATGAGTTAAAGCCACCTTGGAGTGCCACTCAACTTGCTTCTTCTTGCAGACTTTGTACGATACTGCGTATCTGACTCTCTACAACATCAGCTTCACTTCCCTCCCGATTCTCCTGTACAGCCTCATGGAGCAGCACGTGGGCATTGATGTGCTCAAGAGAGACCCGACCCTCTACAGGTGTGTGCCTCTGTCCCTGTGCACATGTGAACCTCTGTCCCTGTGCACATGTGAGTCTCTGTCCCTGTGCTCATGTGAGCCTCTGACCCTGTGCTCAAGTGAGCCCCTGCAGCTCTTCCACACAGCACAGGGAACAGAGGAAGTGGAGCAGACTCCTCCAGTCAGCTCCTGGTGGTGGTATTTCAAGGTCAGGGTACACGTGCTTCCACGGGATGGTAGTTAGATAGTCAGAGGGTGTCTTGGAGTAAACTCCATAGGTGATGGGCTCTACACTAGGCTTGAACACATGTGTGAGCCTCCTCTGCACCTCACAGCTTGATGGAGATGTGAACCTCTTCTGCATTCCATTGCTTGATAGAGCTGGGAAAACAAGGCATGTAACCGTCACTGCTCTGCTCCATTCTTAGTATTAAGGCAATAGCTTTTCTGCTATTTCAGAACTGCCTGGATTTTCTGACAGATACAACGCTTCTTTGTAGTCTTTTTCCATCTAAGGCATAACAGGGAGCTTGTTGTGCTTTTGTCCAGGTTCTCCAGGTAACAGTGAGTTGGATGCTGTAGTGTAGCCATCAGCCAGCATCCAGGTTGTCAGTCTTCACCTACCTCATTCAGTTGGCCCAGGGTCTTGTGTCTTATTCATGTATGTGCACACGGGTATGCACTCATTCCTGTTAGGTCTTTTCACCTGTTTAGTTTCAGAAGCCACACAATATCAGACAACCTTCACGGGTCCAATTCCACAGGCTTTGGGATCTTTATTACAATACCTTGAAGCTAGAGGAAATAGGTGTGTGTGCTTGTGTGTGCATTCGCATACACACACACACTTCTGTTGACATACTTACTCTTATAAAATGAACAGACATAGAAACTCAGTATAGGTTGGTAGCAAACTCAAGTCCTCAGTCTATCAACAGTATGTCAGAGAGTGTGCTGTTGTGTGTTAACTACATTCAGAAGACGAGAGAGCACCAGGTTCTTTGACAATATTCTAACTGATCTGAGAAAGAATATTGAAAAGCCAGTGGAGAACACTGGACACAGCAGTGTGAACTCTGAGGAGTGTGTGGGGTTTACCACTCTGTTTGCCAGTCACAGTTGATGCTGCGTAGGAGCATGTGGGCAGCGGTGATGCCACAGAGAGGGGCTGGTCGGGTGGACCTTGGGCTGATGTCACAGTTCTCCCCTCTTCTTCCTAAACAGAGACATTGCCAAGAACGCGCTGCTGCGCTGGCGGGTGTTCATTTACTGG
Organism: Mus minutoides; assembly: GCA_902729485.2. NCBI lineage: Eukaryota > Metazoa > Chordata > Mammalia > Rodentia > Muridae > Mus > Mus minutoides. The sequence continues at coordinate 1,178,059 of LR749778.1, read as the reverse complement.
ACGTTCCTCGGCGTTTTTGACGCTTTGGTGTTTTTCTTTGGTGCTTATTTCATATTTGAGAACACAGCCGTGACCATCAACGGACAGGTCAGTACTGCGCATGACCTCATGCTTCATTGCTTAGTAATAAGCCCCACCGTGTGCAGTCATTGTGTGAGGACAGGTCGGCCTGAGGTTAGGTGAGCAGCGAGCGGTAGGTGTGATCAGAAGGTAGCTGAGCAGAAGGGACGTGTCACACAACATTTGCCAGCTGTAGGGAGTTAAGGTCGGTCCTGAGGTTTTCCTGACTGGTCCCAGGGGCTCAGTGGTTTCATCCAGCTAGTGTCCTTTTGTATGGGAGTTAGGTTGTGTGAGTGGCGCTCCACGGTACATGGGCGTGGCCCCTTCACAGTGAGCAGCTCTATAGTTCCCTGGTGGGCTACAGCCTGTTGCCTACTTTCTGGGGTGTGTTATATCCGTATCTTGCTTTTTTCTTTTTGCCACTTGCTTCCTTCCCACCTCAGATAATGACCACCAGCACAAGCATGGTAAGACACTGTGGGTTTGTCCTCTCTGTGTTTTTGGAGTGCATTACAAATAAAATATTTCTTGAAAATATTTTCAAATGTGACCTCTTCTGTGTGCTTTGTGGGTAGAAAAGCTATTAGCCATTCCTGTCCTCTGCTGGTGTCAGAGCCGCCTGACCCTGCCAGGTGTCTTCTCCCTGGGTCTCTGTCAAGGCTTCTCTAGAAGGGGAAACGGCTGTATAGGCCTGCATGTCACTATAAACTAAGGTCAGGAGGTCTAGTGGGGACCTTGCATTGGTGATGTACCTCTGCCACCTGGTGCCACAGAGGCACCTAGTAGACCCTAGATCTTGTCCTCGTAATCTCACAAGTCCCAAGCTTAGCGTTCAGCCTGGCTGAGGTCACTGGTTCTGAGATGGCTGTTCAAATAAACACTGCAACTGACATCAGAGAAAACCCCTCCTAGACATCCCTCCCCTCCAGGGAGCTTGAAACAGAAATGCTTCTCATTTCTCGTTGAAGCGACTCCCTCCTGTCCCCTGCTGTCTTCCCCATGCTGACCCCTCAGACTGTGAGGCCACAATGCTAGTCTGGCCTGTGTCCTGGCAGTTTGTCCCCCTGTGCATTTGTTTCTGTTGCCTCATAACTAAAGGTACTGATCTCTCGTAGTATAGCACACGTCATTCTTTACTAAATTCCACCCTGCAGATCTGCTGAAGTTCACATCACTGTGTTAAAGCTTTTAAGCATCTCTAAAGCTTACTGTCCTCTCTTATTTCCGTCAGACAATGCCTGCCCCTTAACATGGCGCAGTCATCAGAATCTTAGGTGGCTTGTACTCTCTCCCCCATGAGTCAGTCTCTAAGAAGCATCTCACCATCTACACGTGTCTTAAACACTCAGGCCTCAGCACTCAGCTTTCTGTTCACTGTCAAGCCTCATCTTGCCATTCAAGCACCCTTCAATGATCTGGTGGTCACGGGCGTAGGAGGTTGAGGAAGGAGCTTGCACAGGCTGGGAAACTGGTATGAGGTCTCGCTATAACTCAGACCCTGACCTGTACCAGCATGGCAGCATGGCTCCCTCCTCCCCAGCCCATGGAGTCTCAGTGCTTTGGAGTAAATGCAGACACTCTGGGCGGGCTATGGCTGACATGGAGAGCTAGGGAAGAACTCTGAGGGGCTCTCGATCTCAGAAAGACAGCAGCAGCGAGCTCGTTCCCCAGGCTGTCCCAGAGACTTTCTTCAGTGTCTCCTGCCTCTTAGCACACCCCTGCCAGGCCCTGCTGCTGTGTGCAGTGACATCTCTGCTGCCTGTCACGGGAGCTCAGGATTCCAGTGCTCCTTGTCTCCCACCCCTCAGACAGTCCTTGAGGCCTTGTGTGGGTTACTAGGAAGATGATTCTTGGTGGCCCTGCAATGTCTCCCCTTCCTCCTGCCTTAACCTACAGGTCTGCCCTTAACCATTGTTAAAGTGTTCATTAGGGGAGGGTATAGGGGACTTTCAGGATAGCATTTGAAATGTAAATGAAGAAAATATCTAATAAAAAATGGAAAAAAAAAAAACCAACTAGAAATGAAACTAGAATGCAAGCGTCGCAGGCAGAAACAGACTCGCCTGAGCCACCTGCAGGCTCTGCCACTAAGAAGGGCCTTGGTGGCTGCCTTTGTTCCACAGGCAGGCTTGTCAGTAGAAGCGTAGCATGTATGTTACATGTCTTGACACAAAAACCAGTGCTTGCCAGGACAGGCAACAGATTCACAGAGTTTATACTCAGAGTCAGGTATGATGGTGACTGTACTCTGGTCAGGCTGTAGAGCTGAGAGACCAGAGTCACCTTGACATCCCTTCACATGTATTTCAGGATAGACAGTGACACCTAACAATGAGGCTGGAATGGAAGGATTGGGATGATCAAGTCCACACTACAGATTGGGGAGGCCGAGGAAGAGGTCTGGTTTTCAGTCATGCAGACCACCCTCGCCCTCCACCTTGGTCCAGGCCTCTGAGAACCCCTACTCAGCCTGGGTTAATCTGGTGTTTGGGGATATGAGGTATGAGAATATTAGATTTCCAGGACTCAGGTGCAGGGTGACCTCATGGTGATCGTCCCAGGTCTACTCCCATGGATCCAGGACACATCTTCTAGATACTTCTGTTTAGAAGCTCGTTCTGTTGACTGCTATTAAAGATTTCTCTAAAAAGCTCAGCAGCAGTCCATGGAAACATTCATAGGTCTTATGTAGTGTGAGGACAGTGGAATTATGAATAGTTTCTTAAAATTTACACCGACCTCAAAGTCCATTATTATTAATAATAATAACAACAACAACTCTTCTTCTCTCATCTTCTTCTACCAAAGCAATAATAATCACCATACTCTAGCTGCCCCCTGGGATGTTTCTAGGCTGGTATTTAATTTGGAATGTTACAATTGTCAGGAAAGACCTAGTGGACAGCTTAGACAGTCACCCATGGAGAGTGGTCACATTTGGAATGTTACAATAGTCAGGAAACACCTAATGAGCAGCTTAGACAGTCACCCATGAAGAGTGATCACAGCACACAGCTGACAGATGGGACGTGGAGCTGGGCCAAAGGGGTGCAGAGGTGTTGTGACTCTGACCTTAGGAAACCAAGCTGTGATGTTATGGAAGAGTACTGCATATAAAAATTAAGTTGGTTTTGTTTTAAGGCTTTGGTGAACAGAAAATACCTTATGAGAATGCTCATCATCAGGCATAGAAGTGGGTCTGCTCGGGGACATTCCTACAGGGCTGAGGCTGGCTGAAGTCAGTCAGACCACAGACGGGTACATTGCTGAGTTATATGTCTGTCCGCTGAACAGCGAAGGTACATCATTAAGGAGGTAATTACTCAGACCGTTCCTTTAGGGATGTTGTTGCAGTATGAGCCATCAGTGGAGGTGTGTTGTTTAGGTGTGAGCCATCCAAACCACATGTTGGTTTATTATGGAGATGTAGGCCGATTAGACATCAGTGGAGGTGCGCTGGCAGGTCCTGGGTAAGTCGAGCTCGGCTGGACAGCTATAAAAGTGACACCTGGCCAAGGGGCTGTTGACTTAAAGAATCTAGAACATACTGAGTGACTCTGGGTAGGTGACCAGAAGGTTCCTACTGGAAACAAAGGAGGAAATGAAGGTTATATGTCGCAGCCCCAATCTCTGACCAGCAGAGAGTGGGAATAAATGATACTGACTCCAAAAGCAGGTTCAAAGCAGCTACAGCCGCTTCTCTTTATTCAGAGGTTTCTCGCAGCTTCAGTCTTCAATCATCAATTCTCTCATCATTCTGTCAGTCAGGCATCAATCCTCAATCATATATCATCCTCTGGGACTGTCCACACTTATCCTCTTCCATTCACTCACGTCACCTCACACCACCCAATCATAGATGCACACATCCAAGGCAGCGTGCAGGATTGGCTGATAGAATGGTATCTCGAGATGTTGCACTAACCTCTCCAAGGAGTTACACGTGCTGCTTTTATTGTGCATGATTGAGACTGAGGTAAACAAGCGAGGTCACGGGGCTTTAGTATAGAGCCAGGGTGCCATCTTTGGCCCATGCATCCGCGCCCATTCCCCACAGTTATACAGACAGGGAACTGTGGCCGTCTGTCTGTTCCAGTGACCTGACACTCGCTGACCAGGGGCCATGAGCACAGGGAGGAAGGTGATCTCACATTTAGCCAGTTCCCAGTTCTCATTTGAGATTATTAGGCTTCACCTGCCTATTGAAGTGAGGGTGGTGATTCTGTATGCTGTGGGGACTTGGGGCCTGGTGCCCCATCATGCCACCCAGGTCTGCCATCACCCACAAAACCCAAGGAGACTTGGAGTGGGGGAAGGGCACTGTCCTCCCTGTAGCAGGTGTGGGAGGAGCAAGTTACTGGGTTTACCGTAGCTTGGGGTGTGGCTCTGCTGGAGTCTGCTTGCCCCCTTGCTTGTCCCCTGTTTACCCTGTGCCCATGTCATGCTGACATCTGTATTTTAAAGAGTAGTCTCACTCTGTGTCAACTGATGGGACAGAAGGTCTGGGGTGGAGGCAGGAACTGCCTTCTGCCAAACCCAGCCTTTGCAGAGACAAAGCTTCCCCACTCACAGCAGCCCACCATTCGACTAACACCTATAGCCTCTGACTAAACAAACCAGCGCTTGCTCCCCAACACCCTGTTAGGTACACACCTTCATTGCTGCTGCAACTCTGCTGCCCCAGAGGTAAAGCATGTGAGAGTGCTTGTGATCTCTTCCATCAGTCCTGCACTCTCTACACTCTGGGCTCAGAGTTGGCTTTCTCCCTGGGGGCCCAGTCCCTCGTGCCATGCAGCATCTCTGGATTCTCCCCACTAACCGCAGCAGTAGCCACTCTGGAGTGGCCGGTGGCCCCTGGCTAGAAGCCCCTCTCATGAAGGTATAAGGGTTTCTATTGGTGCTGTTTCTAAGCCCAAGGAGGAAGGCCTTTTTCTAGTAGGGTGAAGAACAGGACTTGGTGGCATCCCTGTACAGTCGATGTCTCCACGGAATCCTGATGCTTCTCTTCTAGCATGCTTCATGTACCTCCTGGTCTGATGCCCAGGGCTCCTGCAGGCCATGGAGTCACAGAAACCCAGTTTCAGAGTATTGTTATAGGCACATCTTTGATTAAAACTAACCTTAGGCAAAAGTACTGGTATCGCGTAGCCTTTTGATTCTTTGTGAAATAAACTTTTTTAAATGTTCTGGGAACATTCCTCTGAGAGGTCCAGTTCCCAGAGCCCGACAGTGTCCAGCTCATGTTGTTTGTAGGGAGCGTTTCTTGCAAAGGGCCTGTGTGGGCCGGCTTTCCTGAGAGAAAGGGCTCGCAGCCACCGACCTCACGTGTGTCTGTCTGGAGTTGAGAAATGTGTTGGCTCTTCCAGCATGTGACTTGTGTCTGCACCTCCCGTCGTCCTGCCCGAGTTCCCAGGAGAAGGAGGGCAGCCCACGTGTGCTAATCCTCCTTCTCACTGGTCAGTGTGAGCAGCCGTGGCAGTGGCCAGGCCTGGCCGTTGGAGGAGTAGCCATTGTAGCCTTTGTCTAGTTTGTGCCACCTGCCCACTTCCTCCTTGTCCTGAGGTCTCCAGAGAAGCCCTCCCTGATACTGTCACCTCTGTGTTCTGGTGTCTCCTCTGGCTGTCTCCTGCAGTGTTCTAGCAGCTGTGCCCCTCAGCCATGGGCATCTCTGTCACCAGAAGCAGGTTCCCTGAGTGTGTTCTTAAGCAAACAGGCAGAGCAGACCTGGGGAGTACGGTAGGCATATAGTCTCTTCTAAAGAGAGCAGCCTAGCCAGGGTCCCAGTCTGCACCATGCATATCGACTCCCGCTATGTAGTCTCTCCCTGCTGGACCTGAAACCTAGTACCCAGCAGGGCCAGTGTCAGGCCAGTAGGACACTACTACATCCTTGACCCAGGCTTGGCCATCATGCTGCCCCAGGGCCATCTGAACCCTTGCCTTCTCCAGCTCAGGAAGCTAGTCTCCACACCCTTGGGCTGAGGTGCAGAGACCATAGGTCATACTCTGCACATCCATGTTCGGGATAAGGGAGGAGAGGTGAATGGCTGCAGGCACTCACTTAGACTCTTGTCTTCACAGATGTTTGGGAACTGGACCTTCGGGACGCTAGTGTTCACTGTGATGGTGCTCACTGTCACACTGAAGGTGAGGCACAGCTCTGAGCACATGCCAGTCACGGCCAGCCTGCCTGCAGCTCTCCTTCAACTCTTGGAATCTTCAATCCAAGCTGGCACTGACACCCCCATGCTAGGTTCCCTGAGCTGTCTTCAGTTCATACCCAGGTCCCAGCAAGTGAACACTGTCTAGCATATGAACTTCAGAGTTACCCAAAGGAAAATGAAGAGCTGAGTAGTTAGAAAAGGGGAGTAATTGAAACTCTCTAGGGATCCAGAGCCCTAGCCCCGAGAGAACTAATCAGCTCTGGTTACATAAATCAATGCATTTAAAAATTTTTAAATATCTGTTTTGTTTCTATTTCTTTTATGTGTATGGGTGTTTTGTCTACATGTATATCCATATACCACACGGGTACCTTGTGCCCTTGGATTCCCCTGGGACTAAAGTTACAGAGAGTTGTGCACTGACATGTGGGTGCTAGGAATTGAAATCAAGTCCTCTGGAAGAGCAGCCAGTGCTCTTAATCACTAAGTCACCTCTTCAGCCCCCAAAATTAAGTTTTTTAAAGTCAAGTTAGATTCTGTGAAGAACCTCATTATGAAAGTCCCCAAACCTGCTACATTGGGTCTTTAAAAGTATGCAGACTTCTCATACTGCCTTCTTAGACAGCAGTATGTCAGCATGAATGATGCTGCATGATTGTGTACACACACGCACACGCGTGTGCCCCAGCTGCCTCCTCCTGAGGAGACATAGGTTTCCTCCTGTAGTGTGCTTCTCCTGTGAGCTCTTGCAGGCACTGTGCCGTCGCATTTTGGTTTTGCTCACTTTCCTGGTCTTCTGGCCCCATCTCCACACGCTGGGACTGTGGCAGTGCTCACGCACCCTTCTCTTGTAGCTCGCACTGGACACGCACTACTGGACTTGGATCAACCATTTTGTCATCTGGGGGTCGCTGCTCTTCTACATTGCCTTCTCCCTGCTCTGGGGAGGGGTTATCTGGTAAGAACTCTGAGCCCCATGTGTCCCTAACCCTCCACCCCTGCACAGCACACAGCCTCCCACCCTGGATCTGCTGTCAGAATGTCCATGTCCCTGGTGTCACAGTACACTTTTTGGAGCTCTAGCAGACAAGTGGTTCATAGTGACTGGACAGTGGTAAGGTTCTGGGGCTGGGCCTCATCGCCCTCTCTAATGCTGCCACAGGGACCCAAACTCAGACCCTCAGCTCAGCCTCATTACCTCAAAGGGCCATTTATAGAACTTGGGTTTGCTTTCCATGTGTGTTCTCTGGGGACACTTTCAATCCACAGCTCTGAGATATAGTGTGAGGCAGGATCATATGGCCCGTAGTGCTGTAACATTCTCAAAGGACTTCAGCATCTCAACATGAAACCCCACCTCCTGAAGGATGCAATGTCCCCTTCAGCCGAGTTGGCCAAAGACCCTGTGACCTGAGAGCCCAGACCAGAGAGCAGTGACAGGGGCAGCCACACAGAAGTTTGAACTGTCTGCAGCACTCTTCACTGGGGTAGATTGACCTTGCCCTAGTCCTGGCCAGATTATAAGACCCAAAGCGCAGTTCTCCTCACTCTGAGTTATGGTCCCTGGGGTGGGGCAACCTTAGACAAGACCATCCTAGCCTCCTCTGTCCCAGGCACTCAGGCAGGGAAGCTTTGTGAAGGCTCCTGGAGCCCTGCTGAGGCAGAAAAGCTTTGGGCAGCCTCCAGCCACCGCCCCTAACAAGAAGTCCAACCCAGGTCCTAGCAAGCTCCTGAATCACATGGCCTCTATACCCTCTCTTCTGGGTTCTGTGTGAGCAGCGTGTAAGCTCTGGGCTCCCTGTCTCTGACTTCCCCCTCCCCTACACTCACTCCAATGAGCACTGTGCCCGTATGCAGGATATGTGCCCTTGGAGGGAGGGCTTTTCTCGATCCCTGGGCTGTCCATAGTGCCAGGAAGTAGAAGGTAATTCCCAGGTCTGAGACAGAAACAGGGAGCATGGAGCCGAGGAAGCTATGTCAGCTAACAGGAAACACTCTGTTCCTCCGCCTCCTCTGGAGGCATGCGTTCAAAGCACTTGGGCCTGCAGGCCAGTGCCCCACCAACACCCAGGGGTATACTGCTGCTGTGTGAAGATCAGGCAGACAGTGAGCCTCCGGGATCCTCATGCCTCTTTGGACAATGGGCTATAGTTGCTTCTTTCCTTTCTCACTCAGAAAACTACAGGAGGCAGACTCACAGCATGCGGGTGGCGCGGTCAGGCCCTGGCAGCACTGAGAATGGCACCTTTGGGGAGGGCTATGGCATTGTTCCTGCCAGGCAGAGTCTCACCAGTTTCCTTCCTGTCCACAGGCCGTTCCTCAGTTACCAGCGGATGTACTATGTGTTCATATCTATGCTGTCCAGTGGGCCTGCCTGGCTGGGTATCATACTGCTTGTCACGGTCGGCCTCCTCCCTGACGTCCTCAAGAAGGTCCTGTGCAGGCAGCTGTGGCCCACGGCAACAGAGAAAACTCAGGTAAGGAGTCTGCCTGGCCAGGCCAGCACTTTCCCCTGTTAGTCTTAGGACTAGGAAGTTGCTAAGAGATCTCTCAAAAGGTCTGGGCATCATAGAGCTGAGCAGCCCACCCCTTAGTCTTCAGTTCCGCAGGGACACACGTTTTAAGTGTTCTATTGGTAAAATTCAAGGTGAACAATGTTTAATTTGTTCTTTAGACCAAAACAATCATCTGAAATAAGAGAACAAAGATAAATAGAAAAAATAAGTTATTTTCTGTAGCCCACAAAAAAGGTAGTTGTTCCTTTGATCATTGAGTTGTGGTCTGATCTGGTGCCCCGTGATCTAGGTACCCACTTGGCATATGCAAGACCCTGGGTTCATTCCCTAACTCTGAATGGGGAAAAGATATAAGTTATGCCACTTTTAAGGGTATTGAATTTGGCTCAAATTTACCTTTACAAGAGTAAGTGGTGGGTATGGGGGAACTCTGTTTCCCACTCCCAAACTGGCCAGCAAGCTGAATTCTCAGCAGGACTCTGTCACCAGGCCAGAGCACGAGACTGTCTCTGTGGCTTGCCTGAGAGTTCATGAAGATGCAGAGTTTCAACTTTGCCTGGGAGAGTCTTAATCTCTGAGTGAGGCGGGGCTGTGGGATCTGTAATTCCAGCAGCTTCCCCATAAGTTGTGGTGCCACAGCTTGACAACCCAGAGCCCCTGTGCAGAGAAAGACTGAGCTCCTGCAGAGGGAGAGAGGTAGCTAGTAAGGAGCCGAGGTGGGGTGTAGGTTCCTTACTACCTGGCTATACCTACCCCCCGTGTATGCGGCTTGAGTCTAGAGTGGAACAGCTGGCCATGTTGGGGGTGGGAAGCAGATGTCCCTGCCTGGGGGCTGGCGTGGCTCCACCCCAGCATCCCACGCTCAGGTTGGTTCTGTCTCGGGACTCTTCATATCACCAGTTCTTTCCTACTCCATGCCTCCTGCAACCGTGATAAAATCTCTTGTCAAAATCTTACCCAGGCTCTGGTCATGGGAGTGTACATGACCACTCAGCTGTCAACGGTCCCAAGTCAGTGCTTCTCAACAAATGACAGCAGGCAGCACTAGCTGTAGAGCTTGGGGGCCCTCAGTTCACAGTATGGAAGTCCACCTGCCACTGGTCACCTCACACAAAGCTATTAGTGCTCACCTGTCCTGGTTCCCATGGCAATGACAGTCATTGTCCCTAGCCAGCAGCCCAGCCTGTGGAGAACTGGAAAGCGGTCCCTCAGCTATCTTCACACACTAAAGCCTTTGCTCGTCAGCAGTACAGCTCTAAGGCTGACGTGTACTTTCCTGACACAAAGACATAGTGGACACACATGATTGTGAAGATTCCCTGTACCCACAGTTACAGTGGACAAGGTGTTCCCAATACCAGGGACACTGGGTGTATGTGCTCGTTGGGATGCCCTGTGCAGAGATGCTATGATCCTGACAACATCCCATGTATAAGAACAGAATGAGCACTCCCTGCACATGGGATGTGTGAGGACAAGGGGACACATGCTCAAAACAGCACTGTGTAGAACATAAGAGAGGAGCACAGCTCAGGATGTCGCCTGATCCCCTGACTATACTCTAACTGCTGTCACAAAAGCACATTGGACCTGATTCCCAGATGCTGGTGGCTGCTCGGCGTTTGGCAACATACATTTGAACAAAGAGTTGACCTCTGCAGCTAGCAAGGGAACCTCCCCACTAAGGGAGTCCTCCTTAGGTTTGCTGTGATAGGGGTTGTGGCTTCCACAGTAGGGACTCTGCTTTGCAAGAACCTTCTGGAATGCCTTGGCAGGTGGATGGAAAAGGCTGAGAGGAGCTTTTCTATCCCCTCCATAGTGGAGAAAGCCCCTTTGCTGTGGGGAGATTTGAAGCCTATAAGGCTCTTTATTGCTGACTGTCCCCAGCTACAGTGCAGGAGGCATGGAGCTAGGAAGAACCAGGGATGGGCCTGGGTAGGAAGGAGCAGGCCAGTGGTCCTGGCCTGGCAGCACCCAGGAGCTAGGGCAGTGGTGTTACTGTGTGCCAGGATGTTTGCCTATAACCAACTTACCTCTTGTCTCTCTCTCCTGCCTCCTTTTCCGTCTACTGCTTTGCCTAAATAACCACTACTTGTTCAAACACTCGGCGCGTGTGGGCTCCGGACTGCGGCCTGTAGGCCAGGAACAAGTGCCTTTCTGTTGAGCAGCCCACCGTCTTTATGCTTTCCCAGACCGCCAGTAGTCTGAGTTTCTGACCAACAGGTGACCATCTCTGCCTTCTTGCATGTTGGGGTGATGGCCACAGGACCAGGTGGAAAGAACTTAGTGTTGAGGCCGCCCACCACACTCTGGTATTGTCAGTCATCACCATTACCTCATCAGGTAACACGGTGACGGTATGCCACCTGCGAGGGGTACACTAACAACGGGCTTTGTCTTCCTCCAACAGCTCATGGCTGCCCCCCGTGCCCACCATGGGGTGCAGAGCCTTCAGCATTACTTGACACAGATGGCTCAGCCCCTAAGCACCTGACAGTCAGACAGATCACACACAGTCAATCCAGCTTGAGCAAGGCGACGCCATCAGCATGGCCCCGTTCTCTCTCCACAGTCATGATGGTAGAGACCAAGACTTCTTCCCACACAGCCACCCTGAGAACTCTGTGAGGTGGAGACACACTAACGTGACCTCTACTTACCAATTCCTGTTCTACTTTTCAAAATAAAGACCTGTTTTTAGAAACTTCTGTGATGTGCTGCTTTTAACGCCCCTGTGGCAGCACGGAGCTCCGCCCACTGTGGCAGCAGGGACCTAGCCCTAGGGCCCTTCCCTTGGTGGCTGCTATAGCCAGTACCTGCTCCTCAGCCAAGAAGTCAGGAGACAGACAGCAGCATGTAGTGCTGTGGTATTTTGGCTGAGTTTCCCTGTACCCCAATATGACACCCATATGTGCTCCTCCGTGAGATTTGGAGGATTACCTGCATGGGGCTCCTGCCTTACTGGGGCTCCTGCCTTTCCAGGGCATATGCCTAAAAACACCCAAAGCAGACAAAAAAAAAAGCAGTTACCTCCTATCCTATGGAGGAAGATGATACATTTTGAAATAATTACAACCAAAATATTTCTAACTTAGTGCCATAGAATCTGTTAGAATAAATCACATCATTCCAGCTGCCCTTACACTCTGGAAAACATTTTTGGAGGAATTTTTTAGGAAGACTACAATGTCACAAGTACTTTGTAAAACATTACATATGCCAATTCAGGCTGCAAATCCTGTTCCCTGCTGATGAGGTCCACTGGGGTCCTGTCCCCTGTAGCCGGAGTCTCAGCCCCAGGCATCACAGTGGACCACACATGCCCATAGGCATGCTACTGCACTGCAGACACAGCAGACAGACACACTGCGCTGCAGAGCACCGTGGATCTGCAAAGCTTTGGAGGAATAAACATTCACAGGCCTCAGTGGGGCAGATTTGACTTCAGATGTCTGAGGTTTACTTTCAACCTGTTCCTAGTACAGGGCAAGCGTGATGGACACTAGGCATGTTATATATATCACGTGTGTGTATATATAACATAGTGCATCTCCCTCCGCACCAGCCTCTACGTCCACACACTTGCAGCAGCCTGCCTGCCCGCCCTGTGCCTGTGTGGCCAACACCACCACCTCTGGCTTCTCCCTGGACACTGGCCAGTTCTGCCTGCTCTGCTGCCATCCGGCCCTGTGCCCCTTCCACTCTGAAAGCTCCCCCATTCCTCGGCGCTGAGGGACTGGTGAATGAGGACTGGAAATGTCTAAAAGCTGTGCCACAGCAGGCCAGAAGCCAGCAGCCTTCAGGACATGGCCTGGGAATGTCCTGTCTGCCAGGCAGGCTGTGCAGAAACACTGCTCATGTGTCAGTGGCTCTGCAGAGAAAGCGACACAGCAGGGCTCTGTGGCAGGATGCAGGTTTTACAGTTCTGGACATGATCCCTCTATGTTGGCAGTAGGACCTTGTTAGGACCTGCAGCTGGTGGCCCTCTCCTGTGCTGCTGCAGCGTGCCCTTTGACCTCGCCACTTCTTCTCTGGGTGCAGACTTCTTCAAATACCCTATTCCCCTAGAGGGGTCTTTGCACACACTGTGGAAAGCAGCCAGCTCTGCCCACCTTGATGGCATCGTGACCGATGCATGCAATCCCTGCAGTCAAGGCTGCCGTGGCTGAGTGTGGGGATGGCATAGTGTAGGCGTGACCTGTGCCCGCAGTCACCAGGACACAGGTGCCAGCCTCCATCGCTGGCCTCTGCAGGCAGCAGCTCAGTGTCTTTCCTCGTCCTTGCAGCAGAGCACCCGACTCAAAGCATTGGCCGATGCCACCTCGAACAGCGCCAGGCCCCTGCTGAAGGACTTCTTACCGCAGCCAAGACGTGTCTAGCCCAACGCTAGGTAACGGTATGGCTGCCTGCTGGGCGCTAGGCCAGTGTGCTGTGACTCTCACTGTTCTTCCTCCAAAGTTTTGCCGTGTTGTCTGTTTTTTAAACTAGTGATTTTCTCTGAAAACAAACTATACCATTTTTACATATGCACACACACATACACACAGGTAAGTAGCCTCCGAGAGTGAGCTAAGCACGTGGGGAAATGCTATAACACATGCCCAGTGTTGCCTGACAAGCTGGCCTCTGTCCTTGTGAAAGACACAGCTTCACTTAAAGCTGCAGGGGATAATCCTGTCTGGGCACTGGAAGTAAAATCTCACACAACAGCACAGGACATGAGCCCAGGTAGCTGAAACTGTTGGCTAAGCACACAACTGTGTCTGGACAGCCCCGGGGCTCTGAGGCCGCTCCAGTATTTGTGGATCCAGCCTTACCTAGTGGTGCTCACCTGAAAACAGTACAGTCTAGGATTGTCCCCCAGGAGAGCAGATCCACACTGCAGCCTCGTACCCTGCAGTCTGGGATTGTCCCCAGGAGAACAGATCCACACTGCAGCCTCGTACCCTGCAGTCTGGGATTGTCCCCAGGAGAGCAGATCCACACTGCAGCCTCCTACCCTGCAGTCTGGGATTGTCCCCCAGGAGAGCAGATCCACACTGCAGCCTCGTACCCCTCCCTCCTGGCTCTAGGCTGCTGTTTGTGCATGCTCTGGTCTTTCTTACAAGGCAGTGCCAGCCACTTCTGTCTGGTAACTGTAAGCTGAGGGCATGATAGCTTGGTGTGGTCAGCATGATATTGACCCCAGTCCCATCGGGCTAGGACATACTAGCCTACACAGGTGAGTCCTGTCGTCTTCCTGGGGTAGTGCTAGAACCCTAGTTCAAGGATGTCTGGGACCTTTGATCACTGCACATGACCATAGTGACAGGGGAGATACTCAGTGTGTTCAGCACTTTGACCCCTACCCTCCTATGTTGTCCCATATGTCTGTGGCTGGCACTAAAACATAGTGTTGATCCCCAGACCAAAGGCACATTGCCTCTGGGCACGGCACGGTTCCCATGGGATGGGCCCACTTACCTATCCCTCAGGGTGATATAGTGGTCCAAGGTAGGCTGGCAAAGCTACAGGTGCATTGGTTGTTAGGGGTTCCTCAGAGAGGTTCTGTGACTGATATGGGCCTTCTGTTCTTTTGGCAGAACATACAACATTGGGACAGCATTTCAGAATTCACCCCTCTGGCCTCTTTGCAGAGCTGGGGTGCTCAGGGCAGCAGACTCTTGGCTGCCCAGTGCAGCTCCCCCTCTGGGAGAGTTGTGTGCTCCAGGTGGGAGAGCGAAGAGTATCCTGTGCTCCCTCCTCACCCAGGCCTTCCCCACAGGGCGAGGTATGGGTGCTGTAGGTCCAGCCTGGAGACGCCCACTTGATGGACAGACAGCCCCTCTGCCTCAGCTGCTGAGAGCTCTGTTCTTGGGCACCTGTGTGTGCCTGCGCCTGTCCCACTCTTCATCCTCAGGGAGGGGAGGGGGGGATCACCGGTGGCCCACTCAGGCACAGCACACTGCAATCCGGACCGTGCGTGGCCGGCGGCGTCATTGTCCCAGGCCTGGGACATCGAGTTGGGCTCTGGAAAAGGACATTAAGCCTGGCCTCATCTTAAGCACTGTGGCTTGAAGCTGGCCTGGCCCCTGAGTATCCACCCTGCTGCTATTGTCACCTCTGCTGTCTCTTGAGAAGAAGATCCTATCCTTCTGTCTGCAGCCTCGTGCTTAGCACATGGCGCTCGGCTCATACTGTATCCCGATGTTCCTGCCCATGTGTTTTCCTGTGTGAACCGCACACACTTGCCCTGTCAGACACCGAGTGATGTGTGTCTCCTGGACCTGTGGTCGTGCTGTGCTCATGTTCGCTGTCCCCTCACAAAGCCATCTTCCTAGATCATGTCTGAGTCAATT
Source organism: Mus minutoides (assembly GCA_902729485.2). Classification (NCBI taxonomy): domain Eukaryota; kingdom Metazoa; phylum Chordata; class Mammalia; order Rodentia; family Muridae; genus Mus; species Mus minutoides. Next base: position 1,162,982 of record LR749778.1, on the reverse strand, counting down.
TGCTGAGACACTAACCCTATACGTCGGAGCCTTCCATGTCAGCATCCCCGTCCTGTCCCCAGCTGCCTATGGAAGATGACATTTATGTATACGAATAAGTCACACTGTTAGCCAAGTCTCTCAGGAGTGTAGTGATAGCCACCACACTCTGGAATGATGTCAGCTAAACATATTGGAAAACATTTTTTACAGGGGTGTGGGGAAAGGGGGAGGTTTGGGCCACCCAGGCAGGTGTTTTATCTCACCCAGAGGTGAGTCCCAATACCCACGCTGTCTGGGGCTACTGTGGATTCATCCGCTCCAGTCTGCTGCTATGGCTGCCTCCTACTGGTGCCACACAGATCCCATCCAGGGCTTCACTTGGAATGAAGAGGCCATCAGAAGGCCACTGGACTGTGAATCTCTGCTGCTGCCCGCACTGGCATTTTTGTTTTCAGCAACACTCCCGACAGCACTGTAACGGGCCTGACTCAGAAGATGGCTTTTTAGTGTGATGCAGCCTTTCAGAAATTACCAGGCAGAGCCTGGGAGGAAGCCAGCCCCATCCCTGTGGAGTCATGTGGTGGGCCATGGTGAGGGTCTCTGGCACTTGAGAGCCTGTATCCTGGGAAGCACAAATTTTATAACATGATTACACAAGGTTTCCCTATAAACCGTGTGCTTGAACTGGGGACCAGCCAACAGTAGGCGCAGTTACTGCACCTGGCAGTTGGGGGAGATTGGGCAAACATAAACACCACACCAAAGATGGGGAGGGGGTGGCCTCGAGCTTAGAATAGACAGGGGATGTCTAGCTCTGCTGAGGGCTGTCTGTGCCTCCACACACTCTCATGCCATTCACCCACCTGTGTCGCCATGTGTCAGTCCACACTGGCCCTTAATTAGTAGTGTGTGCATTTTTACAGCCCCTTTTAAAGAACCCAAACGGGTACAAATATAATACCTGTGGGGAGGGGCAGATTCTCTCTGTGTTTAGTTAACAGATTATTTGTAATGTATTTTTTTAGGGAATCTTAAAATTACCTTTGCACTAAAGTATTTTCATAGCTGTTTCTATATCTTACTCATTTGTTGATGCACCTTCTGATTTTTAAATATGTTTTTAAAGCTTTCACTTTTTAAGTTNCTTCCTGCAGGGCCTTGATTCTGCAGCCCTCGCTGGGTGTGGGGACACTCTCCTGCACCCCCACCCCCCAGTAGCTGAAGTTTACGAAGGAACATCCCAGACCGAATGCACACTCCAGTGTCCTTTAAAATTGTGCTTAGGAAATTACCAAATGAAGTTTGCCTGAGAATTTGAAGTAGACAATGGCACAGGTGAAATGCAGAGACAGAGACCAAACACGCGTGCAGAAGGCCGTCCACCTCACCTCACAGTGGCTGCGTTTGCTTTCCTTAAAGCAAGGAACTTCAACTCAAATTAAGCATCTTCTTTTCTTAATTCAGTTGCACAAAAGAACATCTGTGGCTTACTACATTGGCCCAGATTCATGGCTCCACCCCTACAAACAGTTCACATCTCCCATATGTTCCAGGAGCCCTGGCTGCATATGTGTTCTTTTACTTTCTGCTCCACACACACTCATGCCATGTACACATGCGCGCACACACACAAACACATGTGCATTCTTCAAGACCATGTACCAGCCTGCTTTCTGACAGCCCTGTTCAGAGATGTTGCCCTCTAGAACATCAGGCTCCTTACACACACACACACAGGTGCACACACTAGGAAGGGCACTTGGGCTGTGCGAGTGCACACTGTGCTAGACTGAGCTCTCCCCTCCCAGGGAAGTGTACCTCCCAGTTGGGACTTCCCCTTGCTCCTCAGTCCAGCAAGCAGGACCCAGGCTAACCGAAGCTGCATGCCATCCAGGTGCCTGCCCCCCCCCCGCCCCCTCCAGCTAGGAAAACATTCTGTTCCTCCATCCCAGCGATCCATTCCTGAGCACAGGCAGACCAAAGGCCCCACATAGTGGGATGGCACAGCCAGAGCTGGAACAGGGTAACTTTTGAGTGTTCCTACTGAGCACATTTCCCAGGATCAGCAGCTGAATGTCCCGAGTGTGCCATCACGGCCACCCAGGTCTCTGTGCATCACCCAGGTGTCTGGTGTTCTGGAGTAAGCCCCAGCCTGGGTCTCTAAATCTCCAAGTTCAAGGCATATCTGCACTGACTGGTACTGGACTCACCCATCCATTTATTTCATCTTACTGTAGTTTATTGGCAATGCCATAGAACACTAGCCCCTTGCATTCTGCATTTCTTTTGGAAGTTACCCATTCATGACTACAAACAGGAAAATGTCACTTGGTGAATGCAGTCTTTTTGTTTTAAAGCCTAGAAGTCGGGTGAATGGAAAGGGGAGAGGTTCTGATACTGTGTCTGAGCAAAGCTTTAATGAAGATACATATGTTGGAAGTATTATGAAAGTGTGATTCTAATTTTGCAGGAAAAAATGTCTATCAATTTATATAGCTTTATTTTTTACCTTGTCAAGAGATAGAGAATTTTAATATGCATATACTGTCTGACTTAGAATCATGTGTGTCAGCATTATCACTTAAAACGTCCATCTACTATGTCATGTATGAATAAGAGAGAATCAAAGATGTATCTAACATGAATGGTTATCTGTAGCTGTCCTTGTCATAAGAACTGGGATTTATTTTAAATTATCAAATATAGTAAGTACATTAAACATGTCATTCTCCAACACTAATGTCTAACTGAGAGCCCAGTAACCTGCTTTGAAAAATTGTGAATTAAACGGGATCAAATGTCTCCCGAGGTTTATTTTGCATGCTGCTGATCTGCCTTTGATTTCTGCCGGCAGTCCCACTACACCAGACTTTTCTGTAGGAGACTCTGTTTTCTTCCCAACCTGTGTGGTAGTGCATTAGATGCACACACACTTTCTGCCAAGAGAAGCCATGGTTAAAGACTCCAGGCACGCCAGGCAGTGGTGGCACACGCCTTTAATCCTAGCACGTGGGAGGCAGAGGCAGGCAGTTTCTGAGTTCGAGGCCAGCCTGGTCTACAGAGTGAGTTCCAGGACAGCCAGGGCTACACAGAGAGACCCTGTCTTGAAAACCAAAAAAAAAAAGATTCCAGCCATGTGTCTTTCTCAGGCATGAGGACACATTGTGTGGGTGTTGTGGGGAACAGAATGTCACTGAAGGAGGCAGTGGGTACTTCACATCACTTCTGTACCTGAGCATTTGAGGGCCCTCTGAAGCCAGAGTGTAAAGCCACACTGTGACAACCCTGGCCAAAAACAGTACACCTGCTGAGTCTACCTGGGACAAGAAACTTAGCAGCAGATTCCCTCGTATCATAGGCTTCCTCACTAGGTCCTCTAATCTTGTGCCCCACCTCTGGGACACCTCCTCTCCCCTTTCTCTTCTGCCAGACTTGGGGCTCACCAACCCCAGTGTCACTATGAGGCAGTTAACTGCCCTGTGCTGTTCAGTTGAAGCCTACTCTACCTGCTATGTAGGGAGCATCAAGAAGGCCCAGGAGTCTGTTGGCCCTGCCACCCTCTGCTGCTGGATGTCCTGGATGCTGGCGCCTGGACAAACCATATGGATACTCGGCTCCTTTCCTGAGTACCTAGGTCCCAGCACATGCCCGGGCTTTCAGAGTAGGTCCCCTAAGAGCTGAGAGGGACCGTGGAATGAAAGGCCACTTTATTCACTTGAGTGGTGTCTCGTAAGCATGATCTTCAGGCTTTGGTATGATGTGCCGATCGATGATCAGTTCCTACTGCATACTCAGCTCCTGGCCAACCAAGTGCTTCGAGCTACATACAGTTCACAATCCTGAGCTTTAGGACTCTCCCTTTGTAGCAGCTCGGCCATGCCTGTGTATTTGTGGACCAGAGAGAAATCCTGAGCAGCTTGGCAGAGCTGAGTGCCCAAAGCCCAGATACACACTCATTGCCCTGCCTGGGAAAATGAGACTCACATACTGATTCCCTGCCTAGAAGGCAAGTCAGGGATGTACCCAGCAAGTCCCCCTGCAGGTTTCCACCTGCTAGAAGTCTTGTAACTAAGAAGCTCTTGGTTATGCCCTCGACCTTCTCAGCAGACATATGTTCTAAGCAGGTGTCGTGGTTTGAATATGCTTGGCCCAGGGAGTGGTACTATTTGGAGGTGTGGCCTTATTGGAGTAGGTGTGTCACTGTGGGATGGGCTTTAAGACCCTCATCCTAGCTGCCTGGAAGTCAGTCTTTGACTAGCAGCCTTCAGATGAAGATGTAGAAATCTCAGCTCCTCCTGCACCATGCCTGCCTGGATGCTGCCATGCTCCCACCTTGATGATAATGGACAGAACCTCTGAACCTGTAAGCCAGCCCTAATCAAATGTTGTCCTTATAATGTTGCCTTGGTCATGGTGTCTGTTCACAGCAGTAAAACCCTAACTACGACAACAAGCATCAAGGTAACCGATACAGGCCACAGATGCAGTTGCCTGGGCCAGTGTCCTGCCTCTGCTCTGCCTAGCTCTCCTGTCCACTGGGTCCATGGCTTTCTCACCACATATCAGAACATCCTATTTCATGCTGGCTCTCCCACATGGAATTGAGCAGTAAATAAATAAATAAATAAATAAATAGATAAATAAATAAATAAATAAATAAATAAATAAAGTGTCCTGCCTCTGCTCTGCCTAGCTCTCCTGTCCACTGGGTCCATGGCTTCCTCACCACATATCAGAACATCCTACCTCATGCTGGCTCTCCCACATAGAATTGAGTAGTAAATAAATAAATAAATAAATAAATAACTAAATAAATAAATAAATAAATAAATGCACAGTGGAGGGCAGTAGATAGGAACTCCAGTGGAACAAGGCCAGGTGTCCTTTCTCTGTGTCCAGTGAGGCTTCTCTGACTCCTGATCCAGTCTAGATAAGGGTTCTTTTGGAGGCCCTGGTGTGTGTCAAACTCTGGGACACACTTTGGGTTATCCATTCTCTTCCATTCAGACCTTGGCTGAGGAGTATTTTAGTTCCCCTCTCACCACTGACTTATCCTGTATGTGGCACAGAACACCCTCAGGAAGAGATAACAGGGGAGCATGTGTGAAATGGTCACATCACGCCATGTACTCGCCTGTTCACTGAGTTCCAGGGCTGCTCACCCACTGCAAACTGTGAGACATTGTGGAAGAACCTACCCTCACAGTTCAGGAGGACAGGAGTCTAAGGTCATAGTGTCCAGTCCCTGTGCCTCCCGGGCTCTTGCTTGGGAACTCCATTCTGATCTCCTAGCTTTCCTCACCTGGCATCTTCCTTGGCCTGTGTCCTCCCAGGCCCCTGTCCTATTGAGTTGGATCTAACCCAAGGATGGCTTCACACCTTAAAGGTGTGCCTAGTGAACTGGAGGTGGTCCCACACCCCTTGGGAAAGCCAGGGGTTTGGTCAGTGGATGCTATGGCAAACCTCCTGGGACTTCCTTTGCACACTCAGAGAAGCATCTGACTACAAGCTGACCCTTTCCACCGGCTGTTGTCTTCAATGCTAAGCAAGCTTGCTTATTGTGTATGGATCTATATCTGTCTGTGTTTCTGTGTCTCTCTGTTCTCCCTCTCTCCCCTCTGTCTCTCTCTCTGTCTCTCTGTTTCTCTCTCTCTCTCTCTCTCTCTCTCTCTCTCTCTCTCTCTCTCTCTCTCTCTCACACACACACACACACACACACACACACACACACACACACTTCATGAAGGATCCCTGAACTGACTTGATCTCCTGAGCTTTCTGCCTCCCCCTTCCTTTGAGATGCTAATTTCCTGTATCTTGCCGGGGACTCCTTGGGGCTCTTGAAGCCCACAAGCACAAAAGACTTACCCAGCTAACAAGCCTGACACCAGCAGGGAGCTGCCAGGATGTGTAAAGGGACCGATGGGCTTTGTTCTTGGCTGCACCAACTCCCTTCGTTGCCTCACTTGAGTCGCAACCTGAATGGGGGAAAGCTTGCTCTCAGCCTCCCAAAGCAGAGAGCTCTCCAAAGAGCACAGCTCCGTGTGTGCTCCGGCTCCCCTTGTTGCCAGAGGGCCTGGCCAGGGCTGTGCCAGTCACATTTTAGGCACTTGAGACACAGTTTTCTGCTTGCATGGTGACATAGACAAATGTTATAGTGACGTCGTTAGTTAGGCCTTGAATGAGAGGCCACGACTTGTGTGGGGTCATGGTTGTGGCACTGGCCACTTCTGGTTCTGCACTGGTAATGATAATTATTTGTACGTCCTGCTGAAACTTTGTGTGTGCACACACAAAGTTGTTTTTTTGTTGTTGTTGGTTTTTTGTTGTTGTTTTGTTTTGTTTTTTTAATTTTCTAAAGCTTCCTGAAGGTCCAATCTGACCTTTTTGGGTATGGAAGCCTTCAGGAAGGGAACCCCAGGTCTGCCTCTCAGTAGCTTCTGGCACTCAGTTCAGGACAGCAGTTCCTTCTCCCTAGCTAACTAAAGAACACTGCTTGCTCTGCCAGAGAACCCAGGCTCATTTCCTGGTACATCCGTGGCAGTTCACAACCATCTGTAACTCCCACAGGATCTTACATGCTCCCTGGACACTAGGCACGCAAAATCCCCAAACATACGTGCAGGCAAAACATCCATAACATCCATACGCACAAAACAATTTAAAGGAAAGTCTTTTTTTCTTTTTTTTTTTTTTTTTTTTTTTGGTTTTTCGAGACAGGGTTTCTCTGTGTAGCCCTGGCTGTCCTGTAACTCACTTTGTAGACCAGGCTGGCCTCGAACTCAAAAACCCACCTGCCTCTGCCTCCCAAGTGCTGGGATTAAAGGAGTGCGCTACTACACCCGGCTTTAAAGGAAAGTCTTTAAAAGAATCTAAATATAATAAAGAAAAGTCAAGCAAAAGACTCCAAGGGCTTTCTTTCCAGTCCTTCTCAGCTGTCTCTTCCACACCAGCGCAGCCTCCTTTCCTGCTCCTCTGATGGCTTCTCTCTGTTCCAGATCCTTTCTCTGCCTGTTCCAGGACAAGCTCCTGCAATGAGGGCTGGGCTGGGCAAGTGGCCAGGCCTGGAGGGAAACAGACTGCTGAGGCTGGCCCAAGAACACCCACCCGAGGAATGACATACCCACACAAGACGAGGGTCCTTTAGTGCAGTCACCCCAGTCCTTGTCTACCCAGCTCAGCTCAAATCCATTGCCACCCCTCAAGTGGGTCCAGCCATGGCTACAGTTCCCATGCTTGTTTGGTTTGCTTCCCTCTTTCAGGGGCATTCTGTCTATCCACAGAGACTCCCCACTTCTACATATCCAGTGGAGCCATTTGCACCCCCACTCCCCATTCTAAAAGTGTACATCTAGTAGCACATTTACGATGACGAATGAACACTTGCCCTGGAGCCTTGGCAGATGCAGGTTTAAACAGTTTGCCCTTAAAAACAAAACAAAATGGGGCTGGTGAGATGGCTCAGCAGGTAAGAGCACCCGACTGCTCTTCCGAAGGTGATAAGTTCAAATCCCAGCAACCACATGGTGGCTCACAACCATCCATAACGAGATCTGGCTCTCTCTTCTGGAGTGTCTGAGGACAGCTACAGTGTACTTACATATAATAAAATAAATCTTTAAAAAAAAAAAAAAAAAACAAAACTAGCTGGGCGTAGTGGCACACGCCTTTAATCCCAACACTCGGGAGGCAGAGGCAGGCAGATTTCTGAGTTCGAGGCCAGCCTGGTCTACAGAGTGAGTTCCAGGACAGCCAGGACTACACAGAGAAACCCTGTCTCGAAAAACCAAAAAAAAAAAAAAAAAAAAAAACCCAAAAAACAAAAAAAAACCTAGTTTACCCTTTGGGTGTTTTCTGAGAGACCTGAGTTCGTCTCAGGGCACAGTGCGCTTCCTGCTTTGACACTCAGAAAGTACATGCGCGCTGCACATGTACATGAGAGACTGACCCCTCTTGCTTTGGGACTAGCGAAAAGGGGGCGTGACCATATAAGTCTTTCGGGGTGGGGGTGGGTGGAGGGCCCTGAGTGCCCCTGTGTTTAGGTGTATCCTGGCAATCTACCGTTTGCAGTCGCGTTTAGAGTTCCCTACAGGTGGCACTCAAAGAACAGAACCTCAAGTGATCAACGCGAGTGGAGGAATGGAGCCTGCTCCTCCACCCTCGGGTCAGCAAAGGACAGAGGCCAGAAAGGCTTATGGAACGTGTCTGAAGTCAAAGGATTCCCACTGGCGTCAGTTCTGCTGCCTGGAAGCAGCAGAGAAGGGTCTTGGGAGAGCAGGCAAACCCACCCTGGTCACCTGGGACTTCGGAGTGGACACAACTTCCCTACAGTCCAGTTAAGAAGCCTGGTGAGGACCCCAGGGCAGATCCCGAGGTATGGGGAGTTAAGGTACAGGTACACCTGGGCTAGGTTCAGAAAACCACTGGGGAGAGCGACGCTAGGGATGCAAGCACCTCCCTTCTTCCGGGCCCGCCCCTACCCCGCCCTTGCCCCACCTCCTCCTAGGACCCCGCTCTTGCCCCCTTCCCTTGAGTCCCCGCCCATACCCCACCTCCTCCTCCCTTGAGATCCCTTTCCCACTGTCCCGCAGCAACGGTCGCCTCAGTCCCCAGCGCCGCCGCCCCATCCCCCACCCTCGCTCCCGCTCCCGCCTTCTCGTCTCCTCCCTCCCTGTCTCAGTGGCCCCCAGATCGACCGGCGGGCGGAGTCTGGGAGCGTGGCACCTGCGAACAAGTGAGCTCTCTGGATGAGAAGACAGTCCCCAGCTCAAGCAGGTGCGCGCAGGGTTGGGGCGACGAGGGACAAAGGAGAGAGGAGGGGTGAGATACCGAAAGAGAAGGGTTACGGGAATGAGGGTGGGGGTGGCAGAAGAAGGGAGTGGGAACGAGCTCGCCGCCCAGACCATTCCTGTCCGGATCTCTTTGCTACTAGACAGGAATTCTCTCCCCTACGTTCCACCTCCTGGCGGGAACTCCGGCTCAGAGCAGGGGTGTCCGTAAACGTTCCTACTGTTAGGAGTGGGGTTCATCTCACTCCCCCAGTGTCACATGGAAGGGGAATCCCATCACACACTAGGCTAGGTGTCACCTGCTGGAGGCGGAGCTCTTGCCTCCCTGGGCAGGTCTCAGAACCACCCTCCAAACTCTCTCCAGCTCCTTCCAACCTACTGATTGGGCCGGTGTCCAGGACAGGTGCCACAGACAGAGCGGCTTGGACCAGCACCCAGTTCTCTGGCTGATCGCTGAACTTGCCTGCTTGGCCTTTTTACCAAGAGAAGCTTAGGCTGTAGGCTACAAATAATTCTGTCACTTTCTCTGCTCACTCCAAAGTCTCCCAGCAGGAGTTACTTTTTAATCTGGCTCATGGCATGGTTACCCTTGACCCTCTCACGCCCTGAGTGCCACCTGGCTTTTTTTAGAAGCCTCCTGGTCATTGCCAGTCCTGCCCCCAAACAGCTGCAGAGCCTTGGGCCAGTGAGGGTTACAATGCCCAGCTGCCCAAAGGATGTGCTTCGAGGCTGTGGGAGGCCCCAGGATGTGTGGCCCTGGCAGCAGGTCACCACCAAAATAAAGTACCACCCCTTCTCCCTGGTGGCTGGGGGTGGGGTGTGCATGGTCCTCTCTTCCAGTCAGCAGGATACCACTTGGTCAGGTAAGAGTGGGGTGCTATCCTGGAGGAGGAGCCTCTGGGCTCTGGGGAGCACTTCTAAAGTAGAATCCAGTGGCCTGTCTGTCCCAGAGCTGGTTTCAAGACCTAGGCTTGCAAAGGAGGGTTTCAAAGCTCTGCCACAGCCTTGGTCAGCTTCAGCAAAAGGACCTCCACTTTGTTCTTGGCCTTTCTGGCCTCCAGAGCCCTGCAGGCTAAGTAAGGCGAGGCTGTATTTTAGCTTGTCACCTTGCTCTGCATGCAGTTCCCCAGCCGAGGCTTGGGACATGATCACTCAGACTCTCAGCCAGTGTGGTCAAGAGGCACTGCTCTCCGGGAAGATGGCAGAAGCCTGCCCCGGAAGCCGCCCATAGGCCTGAGCACAAAGTCTCAGTGGCGAGGACCCCTCGTTTCTGTGTCAGACATCTCTGACCCTTCTGACCCGTCAGTTCTCTGCAGAGCTGCCTTAAGTTCCTTTGGGGGAACACGAAGGGGGACAAATGTCCCCTCCCCACACTGCCAAGGCCTTTTGTGGGTATGCCCTTCTCATAGGTACTGGACCAGCTCTGTTTGAGAGTCCCCCGAGAAGTCATAGGAGCCTTTCTGTATGGGACCTAGCATTTGGGTAGAGAATGGTTGCTGCTATATTCCCCTTGGAAAGAGCCCCCAGAACGTGGATACACGAAGTTGGGCCTCTTTGGAGGGGGGCAACACACCTGGAAGAAAATCTCTGGGCCATTGCTTGGGATGGAGGTGGGGGAAGCTGCTTGGGATGGAGGTGGGGGAAGCTGCTTGGGATGGAGGTGGGGAAGCTGCTTGGGATGGAGGTGGGGAAGCTTAGTCAACTTCCCGTGGCTTCAGGCTGCCCCAGGACTGGGAAGCTGAAGTGATACCTCCTCCAGGCCCTGTCAAATGGAGTTCTCAGAACTTTGGGGCTTTAATAGGTCAGCAAACACACCGTGGCTAGATACCATGAGACCCTCAGACACCCAAGAGGGCCAGTCACCATGAACCGAGGATCCAGAGCACAGAACACAGAATGATAAGTAGCTCAGTCATCAGTTGTGACCACCACAGTCAGCTCCGCAGAGCCACAGGAAATCACCCCTCCCTCAGAATGTTCAGGGCTGCTTCGGAACCCTAAAGGGCAGATGTTCTGAGATCTAAGAAAATACCAGCCACAGAAAGCTACATTTCAACTGGGGAAGCTCTAGGGCTCTGACTGACGATTGACAGTGTGCAAACGTTACCAAATTTGCCAAAATGGATAGGAAAAACTGAAACAAATCTGCCAGGGGAGTGACAGCAGACACAGGGACAGGGACTACGCCCCTGCACACAATTTCTCTGTCGGAGGACAAACCAGCCTGGGAGAGGCTCTGCATGAGGAGACAGAGGGGGAGGGGGAGGGGGGAACATGTGTCAATGATCCTGAGTGGCGGGCTGGAACCAGGGTCACTCATGTGAGGGATGCCTCTGCGCTTTGTTTCCGCTCTGTGTGGGCAGCAGGCAGAGCCACCAGGGCCCAGGCTGCCAGTGACCTCTCCCTGAGGGTGTTGCCTCCTTTGCACGCACTGGCACCCAGTCTTGTCTGGTGTTGCCTTCTGTGCCAACCAACCACCAGAAGGCAGAAGTTGCTCTGACAAAGACAACAGCAGGTGTGTAATAAACACCGGCCAGCCGACCAGTGAGTCAGGATGGGGCTGTGCCTCACTCCGTCTTTACTGTACATAGCCAAGCGCCAACTACCTGGTGACTTCAATGCTGTGGTTTCACCTCACCTGTGTGTGTGTGACACCTATTGAGGCTCCAGAGTGCAGGGACCTGAGACCTAGGCTACCCATGCTGGCTTCTCATAGTGGACAGAGAATACTCGAAAGCTGTTAGACTCCCATCTAGCGTCTGGGGTTGTGCTAACCTTGAGATTATAAAACTGAGTCCATATGGATGCAGTTGGCAGAGCTGAGCTTCTATGCCCTTGGTCAACACCAGCTGTTGAAAGTCAGCTTGGTTTCTTGCCTCTCAAGAAAACCACCACTGCCGGTCACCCTTCTGCTGTGCCCAGCCTCACTCTCAGCCTGACTGTGAGCAAGTCAGGCCGTTTTACCCCACAGGGGTGTTCTTACACAGTACTCTAGGGTCTGCTGTGGAAACAGTGTTGCTGGAGAAAGGTGGGTTTGAGCAGCAGGCATGCGGAGCTCAACCATCCTTGGGACCTAAGGATGACCTAGGGGGTCAGAGTACCCCCAAGCCTTGCACTGTCCCTCACCATTGCTGAAGAAAGCACCCCGGATCCTCTCAATTGTCCTTACAGATAGAAAACACATGGTTTTCTATCAAGAGAAGCACAGGCTCTGGGCAGCCGTGAGGCAGAGGCACCCCAACATACTTTGGTCATTCTCTCCCCAGAAAAGTGTGGGAGACTAACACCCCCCAACACAGATTAAAATTCTCTTCGCTATAATTTACAAGACTAGATGGTTTGCATGTTGGTGTGTTTGCTTGATTGTTTATTTGCTTGTTTTTCAACCAGGGAAATTTCCCTTCCAACTTTTTATAGTCGTAATTTGGTTCTGTAGGTCTCTAGTCAAGGGTGACTTCCCTTGGAATCCTGCCCTTCCGAAGTCTCTACAAGCTGTGTATATGAGGTGCCACATAGAGAACACCCACCCCAGGCCCTTCCGCCCCCCTCCAAGGTCTGTCCCCAGACCATTACAGGGACAGCTTGAGAAACTTCATAATAAACAGACATGCATAGGGTGACAGGATACAGCGGGCAGCATTTATAACCACAAAAGGACTTGTTTCTTGTCAGATAGGCAGATAGGTCTGTTAGTTGCCCATACCCAGGCCTGTTGGGAGCTGGGGAGGAGTTAGCGGGAGCACAGTCTTGGCTGGACACTCTGGGAGCACTGCTGCTTACTGGACTATGGCATTCCCTGGTCAGGCTGCCTGTTTCCTCCCTGAAGGAGCCACACTGTGAACAGAGGTTCTCAGGCCCTAGGCTCCCAGATCACATTTCTCAGGCCTGACATCTCCATATAAATCTTTACCCACCACCAGTCAGACCCCAGGAGGGACAGGCAGCTGAGCCAGAGCGAGGAGATGCTTCTGATTCTGGTGTGGGTTCTCTCTGAAAAGAGGCCGGACCTGTCCTGAGAAGGAGGTTGCTCAGGAATTTTGAAGTTGGAAATCTTTTTTTTATTATATATTTTTTTTATTTACATTTCAAATGTTATCCCCTTTTCTAGTTTCCCCTCCATAAACCCCCTCCCCTTTTCCCTTCCCCTCCTCCTGCTCCCCAACCCACCCATTCCAGCTTCCTGGCCCTGGCATTCCCCTATGTTGAGGCATAGAGCTTTCACAGGACCAAGGACCTCTCCTTCCATTGATGACCGACTAGGCCATCCTCTGCTACATATGCAGCTAGAGCCATGAGTCCCACCATGTGTTTTCTTTGATTAGTGGTTTAGTTCCAAGGAGCTCTGAGAGTACTGGTTAGTTCATATTGCTGTTCCACCTATGGGGCTGCAAATCCCTTCAGCTCCTTGGGTCCTTTCTCTAGCTCCTTCATTGGGGACCCTGTGCTCTGTCCAATGGATGGCTGTGAGCATCCACTTCTGTATTTGTCAGGCACTGACAGAGCCTCTCAGGAGACAGCTATATCAGGCTCCTGTCAGCAAGCTCTTGTTGGCATCCACAATAGTGTCTGGGTTTGGTTTATGGGATGGATTCCTAGCTGGGGCAGTCTCTGGATGGTCATTCCTTCAGTCTCTGCTTCACACTTTGTCTCTGTAATGGCGGTTAGCATGTAGAAGAATGCGAATCAATCCATTCTTATCTCCTTGTACAAAGTAGATCAAGGACCTCCACATAAAACCAGAGACACTGAAGATGGAAATCTTAACCATCCGACCTGTCCAGGAAGGAGTCTCCTGCAGATAGTGGCCTCTTCCGGGATTGACCTGGGGAAGGAAGGGCTGAAGCAAGGCGTCTGTAGCCTGAGGCAGGGGGACTTAGAGCTCAAGGGCAGGCTGAGAGGATCGGCACTGTAGAGGATAGTTCCTGTGGAGAGTCAAGACAGTGGAACCTAAAAGTGTTCCACTCTTCTCTCTGGAATGTGCTAAGCCACGGAGGAGTCCTGTGAAGCCCAGGGAGTGGTCACCTGGGGCAGGTAAAACTAGCCATGGTGCCTCTAAAGAGCGATACTTTCCCTTTAAATTCAAGATCACTTCTCCAGAAGCTTCCCCAAGCAAGGGGTTTGCCAGATCTCCCGTGGAGGAAGAAACACAGTAATGTTTGTCCTGGACCTGAGAGCCTTTGCTTTGCTTAGAGGATTTAAAAGTGTTTTATCTGAAGAGCCACTGGCCAGGCTTTGAAAGTGAGGCGGACACGGAAAGCCAGAGAACAGGCACTTTTGTGTCCTTGAAACAAGAATCTAAATGTCAAGGAGATATTCTAATTCCCACCCCCCTCCTTTCCCTTCTTACCCAGAAGTAAGTAGTTTTACCTGTACAACCCCTAATTCAGTATTTATAAGCAAAAGTTGTTATGTTTTTAACTGAATATTAAAACAGCTTGCAGGCCGGGCGTGGTGGCACACACCTTTAATCCCAGCACTTGGGAGACGGAGGCAGGTGGATTTCTGAGTTCAAGGCCAGCCTGGTCTACAAAGTGAGTTCCAGGACAGCCAGGGCTACACATAGAAACCCTGTCTCAAAAAACCAAAAAAAAAAAAAAAAAAAGTTATAAAAACAGCTTGCTACAAGCTGTTGAAATTCAGACAATAAGCTTAACTTCATACATCTTACATCTGTTTCAGAATAAATGCTAAAGACTGTAGGTAGTGGTTTTGTTCTTGTCCAAAGAAGCAATCCTTGGACCTCCTGCAACTTGACCTCATTTTCCTTTGACATCACAGCTTCATGTCCGACTGCTGGTGCTTCATCTTCTGCAAGGAACACGTTAGAAGCAATCCTCTGTCACCACAGCATGATGGGGCCTCAAGGGAGGAGGCCGATCACCAGGTGGATGTGTCTGATGGCATCAGGCTGGTTCCAGACAAAGCGGAGGCCACGGCGGCCACAGCCTCAGGTAGGTGCTGGCGGCCCAAGCCGCCCTCTGATCCGAGCTGATGATTAGACTCTAAGGTCCTGAGCTGCGCCACGGGGCACCAGAATGAGTAGCCAAGCCCCTGGCTGTGCTGAGCGTTGTCATGGGTTAACCTGTAAGTGTCGTAAGAAGAGGTTGGCTCTGCTTAGAGAGTATGAGGCATGTCTCTGGGTTTTAAATAAAGCACAGCACACCAGAAGGGGAAACATTTGTAGTCTTTGCTTCCTTTTTTTTTTTTTTTAAATTTCTGTTGCTTTAATTTGGTAGGTTTTATCTTAACTATGCAGACCAGCTCCCTGTTACCAGAAGTGATAGAATTAGAGCCACATAGTGTGAACGCCCAGCCTTCCAGGGCATAGGCTTTTCCCAGGGCCAGTCTCTGCATCAGACTTCTCATGACGGTCCCTGGCCCTGGCCAGCCTACCAGGTCAGCAGTATGAAAGAAGGGCCAAGTGTACCTTGGGTTTGTATACTTTGACCTGTGCCTTCCCACCCTGACCCGCACAGTAAAGCATACAGCAGGCTGAGCAGGTCTGTACATCCACGGGGCGGGGGTGGGTGGGTGGGGGTGAACCTGACTCCGGAGCTGTCTGCGCCAATGGCGGCCCAAACATCAGGCTCACACACACCTTCCTGCCATCCTTCAGTCTTCTGGCCATGCCCTGGCTAACATCTGTGGTGCTGGAGTTGGGCTGTGAGGCTCCCCCATCTGGGATCCTTGCCAGAGCTGTGTGTCTTTTTTTGTTTGTTTGTTTTTTGGTTATTTTATTTGTTTACATTTCAAATGTTGTCCCCCTTCCGGGTTTCCCCTCTGTAAGCCCCCTATCCCATCCCATCCCTCCCTCCCCTGCTTCTATGAGGGTGCTCCCCTACCCACCCACCCACTCCTGTCTCCCTGCACTGGCATTCCCCTATACTGAGGCATCCAGCCTCCACAGGACTAAGGACCTCCCCTCCCATTGATGTCAGATAAGGCCATCCTCTGCTACATATGCAGCTGGAGCCATGGGTCCCTCCATGTGTACTCTTTGGTTGGTGGTTTAGTCCCTGGAAGCTCTGGGGGGTCTGGTTGGTTGATGTTGTTCTTCCTATGGGGTTGCAATCCCCTTTGGCTCCTTCAGACCTTCCCCTAACTCTTCCTTTGGGGACCCTGTGTTCAGTCCGATGGTTGTCTGTGAGCATCCGCATCAGTATTGGTCAGGCTCTGGCAGGGCTTCTCAGGGGACCGCTATACCAGGTTCCTGTCAGCAAGCACTTCTTGGCATCTGCCATAGTGTCTGGGTCCCCATATATGCTGGATTCCCAGGTGTGGTCTCTGGATGGCCTTTCCTTCAGTCTCTGCTCCACTCAGTCCCTGTATTTTCCTTAGATAGGAACAATTCTGGATGTCTTGTTCAGGGTGTCTGTGGTAACAATCTAAGGTTTAGGCCTAGCGTTCTTATGCTAGCTTCTAAGGAATAGTGCTTTGCCCAGTGACCACAGCTCAGGGCTCTCTGGGCCTGGTATTGTGAGCCATACCTTCTGCCTTGGCTGAAGGAGAGATGGCATTTCTTGTGGTGGCCCTACCTGAGGTCTGCGGCTTGTGTTTCAGTTCCCGTCTCTCTCTGCCGGTGACTACCCTGTCCTCAAGGAACAGCTATAGTCTGGTCTTCCAAGGTGGACCCCAAGTGGGAACCAGGGGTTGAAGCCTTTCTCAGCATGAGCCGCATGTTTCTGCTTCTCCCAGGGTCTGGTCCAGACTAAGGAGAGATGATCAGAGAGAGGCTGCCATCAAAGGGCTGTGGAGAAGGGGGGGCTCCCCGAGAAGTCCTTAAGGGGGCTGTTTGATGAAGACCCCCTTAGCATTGTTTACTCTAGTTGGAGTGTGACGAGTCCCTTGGTACTCAGGCCACTTTGGTCGTGTGATCCTTGTGCCAGTTGGTACCAGTTGGTACTCCCTGGCCTTCCTGGGAGCAGCCTGCTGGTCAGTCCCAGGTTGATACTGACCTGGCTGCTCTGAATTCATTATCTGCACTTCCTTGACAGGAAAACCTGTCCGAATGTCCCATGAGACAAGGACTGCATGGCTCAAGGTCAGGCTTTGTCACACCTACATGGGCATGGCAGGCCCTGAACTTGCCACAGTGACAGCCACCCCGGGCTCGGGAGCTGAGCATCAATCCACAGATCTCCCGCCCTGTCTCACGTCACTCCTGACGCTTTTGTTCTCTCTGTATGTGCCGTCCTTCCTGACCCAGAGCCATGGGGCCCGAGGGCTGCCAAACCAGTGACTCCCGGGCAGTGGCCCCTTGGGATGACTCCAGCAGATGACCTATGTAGAGGCTCGGAGCAAAAGCACCCGGACACTCTCCTGTTTCAGTGACAGATGAGAGCTGTGATTAAGAACCTGGAGCCTGCTGGGCCTGGTGGCACATGCCTTTAATCCCAGCACTCGGGAGGCAGAGGCAGGCGGATTTCTGGGTTCGAGGCTAGCCTGGTCTACAGAGTGAGTTCCAGGACAGCCAGGGCTACACGGAGAAACCCAGTCTCGAAAAACCAAAAAAAAAAAAAAAAAAAAAAAAAAAACCCTGAAGCCTGAGTGAGCTTGTTGTGACCGCTTGATGGGGTCACGGCTCCTGAGATCTTTGCCCTCTTGCTTTCTGGTTTCCTTTTGCAGATCATTCCAGAAGCCCTTTGAAGTAATGTAATTTATGTGTCAGAACTTACTTTTTTTTCGTTTTTGTTGTTGTTGTTGTTTGTTTGTTTGTTTGTTTTTGAGACAGGGTTTTTCTGTATAGCCCTGGCTGTCCTGGAACTCACTTTGTAGACCAGGCTGGCCTCGAACTCAGAAATCTGCCTGCCTCTGCCTCCCAAGTGCTGGGATTAAAGGCGTGCACCACCACACCTGGCTCAGAACTTACATTTTTAAACCATTAATTTTTGTAGTGAAAAAATAAAGGCCACACCTCCATCTAAACGTGAAGCACATGCAGAATGCCTCCATCTCACAGGCTCTCGGACTCCCCCACTCTCATCTCCCCAGATTCCATCCCTAGCCCCAGACCCCAGAAGCCCCTGCTCTGCCTTCTGTCTGGGTGGTCTGACACTCCAGGGCTGTAGCGGATGTCCTCACTGAGTGTTTTCACTCATGTCACGGCTGTATAGCTTTGCTCCACTCATCAGAGATGTCTGTGTCCAGGCAGAGTCAAGAGTCCAGGGTGTAAATGGCCCAGCCCAGCATGTGCTTGCCCTTACTGCAAGTGAATGCGTGGGCCTCATGCCCTGAGTAGCCGGTGTGAGCAGTGGTGAATGTGGTGTGCTTTGCACCCCTGCGTGCCTCCAGAGCTGGGTGAAGGGTGACTAGCCAGGTGGAGAGCTGTTTTACAGTCTGAGTTCCTCAGCACCGTCTCTGCCATTCCGATGGCAGGAGCCTCGCGCACAGGAGGCTGTGTCCAGTCTGCCGTCCCCATTCTGTCAACGCTCTGCCGTCCCTGAGGTCACTCAGAGGTTTGGACCACAGAGGCTGGGTAAACACAGATAAGCCTGTTTTCCAGCTCGCTTGCCACAGTGTGTGTGTGTGTGTGTGTGTGTGTGTGTGTGTGTGTGTGTGTGTGTGAGTGATCTGGCCTTCTTCATTCCAACATTTTACCGCAATAGTGTGTTTGGCCAAGTTGTCCCCAAAACGCTGCAGTTACCCACGTCACTCTCTGCTGTGGGAGGCCCCAAGAGTATGCATGGAGAGGCCCCTTCAGGGATCCCGTCTGGCCTCTCAGACACCTACCATCCAAGCCAGCTGCCTGTGCAAAGTGACTTTGTGAAGGGCCCCTGCCCAGTGTAGTTGCCTCTGGACCTTGCTCCACCCGCCCTTGGTAAGTCTTTGCCGCAGGCCCATCCTCACCAAAGGGTGATTCCTGTTGTGGAGCCATCCCTCCTAAGGCTCCATTCCGACTCTGCAGAGGCTGGAGTGAGTCCAGCCTGTGGGCTCCTGACCCTGAGACTCTTCCTGCATTCCTTCTTCTGTGGTTAGAGTTGGCTTTTCTGCAGAAAATCACTTCCTTGTATGCGGGCAGGATGGAGCTGTGCCACCCCCGGGATGGGCCAAGGAGGCTCTGCTTCCCAACTGACGGCTCTCTGAGTCTCACCCTCCAAGTCCACCCATGCTTCTCTTCTGGGTCTTCCAGGATCCCCCAACACCGAAGTCCCTTGCTGGTGCTATCAGCATGTCTCACCTGATCGGTAGGCACTTGTATCTCCCATTGAATCAGCCAGACATTGGGGACATGCCTCTCTTAGCATCCTTGACGGTTCCTTTTCTAGCTTGTGTGCCAGGGCCCTCCATAGCTCATTCCTCAGCACTTAAAAGCGGGGCACCTAGTTGTCTGTTACCTCTACCTCGAAGGTGGAGGCAGGAAGATCGTGCATTCGAGGTCATTCTAAGATATATGGAAAAACCAAGGCCACCCTGAGCTCAGGAGACTGTCTCAGAAGCAAGCAGTCAAGCAAACAAAAACACGAAGCCACCTCTGTCAGAATGCAAATGTGCTTGGAGTCTAGGATGGCCCTCGGAGTGGGGCTAGGAAGATAGTGTCCTGGTGTGCTCCATCTTTCTTACAGGTATACATGCACGTGTGGGCGCGCATGTGCGTGCACACATACACAGAGCTTCATGTAGCCAACATCTCCATGTAGGCAATATATAGGTCAAACTGTGAGGTCCTGCAGTGGAGGCTGAATGCTCTCTGGTACCCACCAGGCCTTCTTTTTGGAGGTGTCTGCCAGAGGCCTGGGATGTACCCAGCATGGGAACTAGGCACAGAGCCTCCCTGCCAAACACCTCACCTCTGGCCAGGTATACAACTAAACAAAAGGGGTATCTCTTCAGAGTAAAGACCTTCAGAGCTTGGGGGGAGTTTGAGAGAGGACAGTGAGTCCTGCTCCCAGGACCCATGTAGCCTTTGGGGATCTTGGCAGGTTTATACTCTAATACAGAGGAGAAGGGCACATGGTCATACTGTGCACACACAGATAAGCACATGTACACTTGAGCACACACATGGGCACAAGCACACATAGAAACACGCAGGGCACAAACACACAAGCATGAGCATGTGCACAGATGCACAGGCATGCAGGTAAGCACACACATGCAGGTAAGCACACACAGGCATGCATGCCCATGAACACAAGCATGAAATATAAGCATGGGTATATACACATGAACACATAAATGCACATGTGGACCTGAACATGCAAGCATGGGCGTGTGTGCTGTCTTAATTTCATTTCTGTTGCTGTGATAACATATGTTGACAAAAGGAACTTGGGCAAGAGAGGTCTAGCTTATGACTCCTAGTCATAGTCACAGCTGGAAAGTGACAGGTGGCAGGAACCTGAAGCAGCTGGTGACATTTATGGTCAAGGACAGAGGGAATGAATGTGTGTCTAGTGCTCAGCGTGCTTTCCCCAGTCACATTGCCCAGGACCCAAGGACATGGTACCACAGTGGGTGCATTCCCCATATCAATTAATGCAGTGAAGGCAATGCCCCACAGACCTGATCCAGCCATCCCTTTCTGAGATTCTCTTCCCAGGGTATGCTAGATTGTCTCAAGCTGACAATGAAAACCAACAGTGACACACTCATGTCACACCCAAGCATAGGCACATGCACCGAAATGCTTATGCCTGTGTGCACGTGGGCACAAGCAAGGGCACAGGTTATGCACACATGGCAGAGGCATGCAAGCATGGTCACATGCACACTCACACACAAATGGGCAGACAAGTGTTGAGTACACATACACACATGCACGTACACACACTTACACACATACAGGAGTGCACACATACACATGCACAGACACATATACATGCATACACACACAAGCACACATATACACACATGCACACATACGTGTACACACACACATACACACACATGTACATGGTGGGTTTCACTAAGATGAGTTTAAAGCTGATCTGGCTCCCCAGACTCATTCTCTGGATGCCTAGCAGAGCATGGCTGCCCAGGCTCCTTACTCTGTCTCCTTGGTGATGGACTCTCCATCAGATCACCAGGTATGAACGCTGCTGCCTGCTCCCCTCTAGGGAGGAGAAGCTGCACTCTTGGCCTGGCAAGCCAGAGAACCAACCTTGACTGAGGATGTCCCCGTATTCTTGAATGCCCCTTCATCTGCTGCTGGAGTTTGAGAGATGGAGAGGAATCACCTGCGATGGTGGGCACTCCCCAATAACCTTTTAGGTACAGGGCCGCATGTGTGGATTAAAAAAAAATGCATTCTTTCCCGAAGGCTTGGGTAAAAAGGAGAGAGATGTGAATGATGAACAGTATCTTGGACAGTTGAATCCCCAGGAGTCTGTCCTAAGTTACTGCCTTCCCTGTCTGTGACTGCATATGGCCAAACCTAATGCTCTAACGTTTTTTTTTGTTTGTTTGTTTTGTTTGGTTTGGTTTGGTTTGGTTTGGTTTGGTTTGGTTTTTCGAGACAGGGTTTCTCTGTATAGCCCTGGCTGTCCTGGAACTCACTTTGTAGACCAGGCTGGCCTCGAACTCAGAAATCCGCTGCCTCTGCCGGGATTAAAGGCGTGCACCACCACGCCCGGCGCTCTAACATATTTTTAAACTATGATCAGTGGGCAGGGGCTGGAAGCAGAATGGAAAGAGCTTAGCAAGAAGAGACTTAGTCCTTGCTGTGAAGGACCAAGGATGTTAGCACTCAAGTGCAACCAGCCAAGCTGAAAGATGTGTTTGGGAAAGAATATGACCTCAGGACCTGGCAAGTGGAAGGAAACTGGTGTTCTCATTATCTCATGCTTGGGAGGCAGGGAGGGATCCTAATGGCAGCTTGCCAGAGAGGGAATGAATCGCCCTGATTGTAGCATCCTGCACCCAATGGCTGCAGGTGTCTTGAATCCCACTTCCTCAGGCTAGGACTGGGGCTTGCAACCTAAGACCTGACCTATCTCACTGCCCAGGGAGGTGGCCTCTGATAACCTTGCGGGCTGTGGGCTCGAAGCTTCCTGGCTCTTATGCAGATTCCCTGGGAGACTCCTCTCGTCTTCCTTGTGTGTAGGGGTATATGACTTCAACAGCAGCTGTGTTCTGAAAAGCAGGACCCGGTGAGCAAGCTGCTAAATGCTTCCCTTGTTAGTCTTTGCTGGATAGCTAGCAGTCGGCAGGGCTTGTGCAAATGGCGCTGGCATCCTAGTTGCAAGTGATTAACTTCTCGCCCTAACCTTTCTAACCCCTCAACATCTTATCACTTGTGAGGGCCTGTTATTTAGGAAGTTGGCAAGAGTACTTGATGTTTTTTGGAAAGCAGCAATTTTAGCAAAAACGGGCTTACAGTCATTTGGGGACTGGTTTATGTGTTATTGGTCAAAACTGAAAATAGAGTTAGCAATTCCTGCCTCTGCTGCCAGGTGTGGGGTGAGGTAGAGATCTTGGGGGCCAGTGGGGCAGGCTGTGGGGGTACCACTCCTGGGCTTGCTGGGCTCACCCTGGCCCCTACCCCTGTACTGAAGAGTCCACAGAACCTGGCTCCCCAGTCTGTCCTCTCTGGCTCTTGGATGGACTGAAGGAACTGGCCAGTGTTTATCACTGTTTAATTAAAATGAACAGTGTGTGTTATCTGAGCAGGTGATTCTGAGGCACTGCAGAGACGTCCTCCAGGAGGTAGACAGTGGATTCTCTACAGCTCAACCCTCACCAACCTGCAATATGGCCATGGGCCCAGAGATTTTGCTTGCAATTCACCAGGAACTTTGATGGGTTTCTGTCAACTATAAGCTGATTCCATGAGAACCTCAAGTTTGGGATCCTGTCTGTGATTAAGCTGACATTTAGGAAACTCTGAAGTGTATGTTTGACCTTGAGGCACCAGCAGGCACATGGCAGCCACTAAGTGTCATTACACACACCGTATTACACGTTAGTCATTGTGTCTTCCAGCCACTCAGAGTGTCGTCTCGTCTGTGCTTTCTTCCCCTTGAGCTAGACTCCCTAGGCAAGTGCTTTTCCCCTTCCTGTGATGGCCACTGTGAGCCGGTGATGAGGAGAGGAATGTGGCCAGGCCCCAGGAAGAAGCCGCTGGATCTGATGGTCACCGTCTTCCTGGGCATCTCCGGTCTCTGTGCTTCCCACCCTCAGTATAAAAAATGCAGCTCTCATCTTAAACAAGGGAAGAGAGGGCTTATTCTGCAGCCGTTATGAGCGACCATGGCTCTGGAATGCAGGTTACCCCAAATTCTACAGCCCGCATGGATGCAGGCAGTTTCTTAAGGTTTTATAGTTTCACAGAACAAAGTCATAAAGCAACTTTAAAATGCAGTGGTGGCGTTGGTGGTCACAGAGATGAGAACAAGATGGGGAACTAGCTGTTCTATAGATCCGAGATATTAACTGACGACAATCTCAGCTCCTGGACTGGGAGAAGCCAGAGGCTTGCTAAGTTACTAACTTCTAATAGATTTTTATTGATTATCGTGAGGTAATTAGTTCAGATATTGAGTGGGGCTAGGCACTGCTGTTCTAGAAGATAAAACTAGCCCAAGATAAAGTAATTAGCCTCTGAAGCTACAACATTCCAGTCTCCCCACAGCACTGAGATTCCAGTCGGCTGGTCGGTCTCTGCAGACTCCTTCCAAGGAGTTTTTGGTCACAGCCAAACAGCTTCTCTTCAGGAATTTTAGTTCATACCACAGAGCTTCCTGTGCTCCCAGTACACAGCCTCCCCACACTCCACCAGCACTGGGCATCTTGAAAGCTTCCTCCCCTGTGCCCATGGGAACTGGCTACCCAGCATCCTGGCTAGTGTGGGCTGATGCTGGTGGAAGTATCCTCAGCTGAAGCCGGCTCTGAGGCATGCGTGGCTACCCGCAGCTCTGTCCAGGTACCTTCACCTTCTTTTCCCATCACTTATTTATCTGTTAAGAGCGTAACTGACTACTATATCTCTATTGCTGTGAATAAGATGGCCGATGGCAGGACACACTGACAGGTGACCTCGTGACACAGCTGTATGAGCATGGGAGAGCAACCCCATGAGCGACCACTGTCTGGGGAAGCCTTACCTGCCCGATGTCTTCTAATGTATGGAATCAGACTAAAATTCACAGGCACAGGGGCTGTAGAATTTGCCCTTGATGCCTGTTTCTGAGAGATCTCACCCAGGCTGTGCCTTCTGGGGCCACTCGCACTGCAGAAGTGTTTCCTTAGGGATCCGCTCTCATTCGGGAAGGTATCCATGAGACGTTCTGTCTGAAACCCTGCCAGGGGCACCTTTGGAGGAAGGGCTGAATACACATGAGGTCATGCCAAAGCAGTTCACAGTACAGAGATTTCCATGGTCACTTGGCTCCATTGCTGTGCTTGACAGAACATGGAGGTGGAGAGAGCTTATTGCCAAACACTCAGAAACAGGAAGGGGTTGCTTCCCACTGGGCTCCGCTTCCTGTTTTCTGCCACGGGCATTTTCCTCCCCAACGGGTCAGTCCACTGGTGAAGTGGAAAGCCCATGACCAGCCACATGCACCTTTTGGGGAACCTTTCAGGCTGCAAACATCACAAGCACCACAGGCTGGGGAAGGCCAGGATGGAAAGCCCTGGCCTGGGTAGGCATCCCTGCTGAGCCAGGCAGGAGACAGGGGAGGCAGGGCTGGACCTGTCACTCAGAGCCTGGCATTTTTTTTTCACTGACTCTTGGGGAATTTCCAGTACAAACAGGTATGAGGAGCCACCGTGCCTTCTGGATGCATTTACAGTCAACAATGGGAGGGAGTTTTGGAGGGGGGACAGGGTAGGATCTTCTTATAACAGACATGACTGAAGCCAGCTCAGACCTTAATGTTGGGGTACCACTCACCAGGGAGGACCAGAGCCCTCTGACTTACACACTGTCAGCAGGTCCCTTGTGCCAGTATTCCCAGCCTGTACGTTCTGACCACTCCTCATCCCATCTACCCCTCCCCACCTACACCCTTCCCATCTGATGGCCCTCTCCCTAAACCTCTCCCTACTTGCTTCTGTCTCTATAAGAACCCTCCCCCACTTGCTCCCACCTGTGCCTTTTCTCACCTGCCCCTCCCCCCTTCTACAGGAAGTGCTTGGCCCTCAGGAACAAGGCACCTAGATGCTGCACTGGGGCCATTGTCTGGACTCAAGATCTTATGTTATAGTCTTTGATTTGCCCATTTCCCCAGAGACAGTTTGATTCATTACACTCATGTAAAATACAGAAATCTACGCAACAGAATGGTTAGCCTTTATGCATTTTCCCAGTCAATCCCAGGGAGGGAGCTGGGTAAGATTTTACCATTTCTACGATAATTAAATGTAAAAATGTAAAACTGTTAAATGTAAAAATTGTAAAAATATTACGTTAGTATTTCTTTTTTAAAACTTCTTAGAAATGCCTGTTCTGGAAAACGTTCAAGCGGCGCAGCCATGGGCTGTCTTCAGCTGTGTTTGTGCCTGTTTAGCTGAAGTCACTTCTGTCCCCACCAAGGCTCTTTTCTGTCAGTTCTTGGAAACAGTCTTCCTTCATCTTATTGGCACCATCTGGAACTCTGAGATGCAATTTTTTTATTTATAAATCAAGTAGACCGTGAAATGATTTGAGGTGCAATATTAAAGTCCCCCTATGTAGTCTCTGAATGGAGCTGAGTGTGGGAGCAGCCTTGCCTTCAGGGTGGTGACTCTGTGTTTGTAGTCAGCAAAGAGGGACCCCTGGATCTTTTTACCATCAGACCTGATTGAGGGCAGCACACATGTGTGGCTCTGTCCCCTGCACACAGTAGCTTTCTCTAAGTTGGAAGGGAGAAGCCAGGTGATGGCCAAGACCCTGTCTTGGGCACTGAGCCTGGCAGAGAAGTTGCGTGACCACGGATAGCTGTGAGTGCAGCCTAACATACAGCTGAATATAAACTTAATGTGACTATACAAAGTACTGAGTGTAAACTTTATAGATGGCAATGTCATCGTGCAAGTCTGCGGGAATGTTCCAGGGAATCGCAAGCATTTCATTTCTTCTGTTTGAGAATCTACTACAAAATGCTGCAGACCACAGGTAGTGCCACTCAGCCCTCGGGTTAGAGAAAACAAGCCCTGTTCTGCCAAATGGAGCGGTATCTGCCAGCCTGTAAGTTCCTGTCTCTGTGCCCACTGCAGCTCTCGGGTCCCACGAGCAAAGCTTCTGTGTGCAGCACGCGCCGGCAGTTACTGCGGAACCTCACGAGTGCTCAAAGGGCAGAGACACAGTGGAGAACTCAGCCACAGCTGAGACATCTGCCTCTCCTCCCTCTCCAAGGCTCAGGGACCCTCATGGTGGAGAGGATGGAGGGACTGTCAGAGCATGGTTGGGGAGCATCAGAGCAAAGCAGTGTCTTTTAGACATAACAGGACCACTACACCATGAACTCACAGCATCTGCGGCTGCAGCACATGATCAAGCTGGTCATAACAGGACCACTACACCACGAACTCACAGCATCTGTGGCTGTGGCATGGAGTGAGAAGAGGCCTGTGAGCCCCACCCCCATTGGGGAGCTGTGGGCAGCTGACAGCGCAGCTTCTAGGGGACGGTCAGTTAGTTCTTTGCTATTTAAATCTTAGTTGACATTGGGGGTGTCTTATCTGCATGTATGTGTGTGCACTTACATGTACAGCAGCCATGGAGGCCAAAAGAGAGCATCGGACCTCCTGGAACTTTACAGATGGTCGTGAGATGCCATGTGGGTGTGAAAAACGGAACTCAGACCTCTGAAAGAGCAGCCAATGTTCTTAAATACCAAGCCATCTCTCTAGCCCTGAGAAAGTCAATTTCCTTTAAAGATGTGGGCCTTGATTTTTTTATCCATACTCTATGAAAGGCACACAGGAGTATATGGCCAGCACAGATTGGATTCAATGTGATATTAAGAAAAAGGATACAAAGTTGGGGGTGGAGGGGAAAGGTCTTGGAGGAGTTAAGGGAAAGAATGGGAGCTGAATATGACTGAATTACATTGTATGACATTCTTACCGAATAATCAAAACGTTATGTTTTAAAGGCTTAGCGCTTCAGATGCTTCCAATACTAGCCAGCAATGCAAAACACACGTGTGTATCTGTCCAGGAACTTTCCCACCAAACAGCTTTCCCCACCTCAATTCATGGATAAGGGTCACATCCTCGAAGCTCGTGACTCGTAGAGGTGGGGATGGCTCATGGAGACCTGGGGCCAGGAGGTGTGCTCTTGACTTTACCCCTGGGGATGGTGTCTTACCTGAGTCACCTCAGCATGTGATCCCAGAGGGCTTGGCCAGACTGTGCTGTCCTGGGTTTCCTGCAGGAGAATAAGGATGGACCCCTCCCATACTGTGCTGCTTGGGGTCTCCCATGGGGTAAAGCAAGGGCAGAGCCCTCCCCTACAGGGCATCCCCTGCGCTGAGGTGAGGTCCGGCTGACTCCTTTCGGATCCACGTCTTACCACTTCGCCACACAGCTTCCCAGGCTGAAGCGATCCTTCCTCACAGCGTGTCTGTGCCTTAAATCCCTGAACCATCACACCCAGCTCCTTCAGCATGGCTGCCAGGAGCTGACTACACCTGCAGATACTTGCCGGCACCGGCCAGCTCTTTTGTCGCTCCGCCACTCAGAGACCTGGAAATACCTCAGGGGTGTGAGATCTCTCTACACTTAAACAGTTTGCTAACCACTCTGTGGAAGGAAGAAGCCAGCAGACACGTAGCTTATTTCCAGGTGACCTTGCTGGTTCCTTGGGAAAGCTTCCAAGTGTGGGGTGGCCTTGATGCACTTCCCAGCAGGCAACAGAACCAGCAGACGGAGCGTGTAGTCACCTGACGCTTTGCTGGCTTCCCTCCTCCTCTGTGTCTGTGGAGAGGGCAGGTGTGTGCTGTGGTCTGGAGGGCCGACCTGGCATCCACTGCTCAGGGGCAGCTGCTTGGCTTTCTTCAGTCTGTGTGCAGACACTTCCTCCCCTCAGGCAACGTTCATTCTTATGGTTGTCTTGAAACTTGCTAGAAAAAAAAATTGACTAAAACCCAGTGCTGGAAAAGATATCCAGAATCAGCTCATGAGAGAGACAGGAATAAGACACACACACACACACACACACACACACACACACACACACACACACACACCTACCACCACTAACCCTGGAAACTGAGCGGCTGGCTGTGACAGACTTGGATATCAGGGTCCTACTAAGAAGGCGGCTTAGAGAGCATGGAGCCCCAGTGTGTCAGTGTGAAGACAGTGGGTGGTTTCAGTCAAAACTCCACTCAGCTTGCACTGCTCAGCCATCCTCCTCGCCATCTACCCAGCGGGGCTGATGACTCAGCCACAGGGAGCCTGCCTGTGCACATTCAGGCAGTGTCCCCAAGCCCTGAGCATGTGGAGGTTACAGTGTGCTCCCCAATGAAGCAGTCAGCGGATATTCCAACTAGCCATTCAGACAATGAGTAGAATGTCACCTAGGGAAAGGAAGGAGAGGTGGTATAACCCTAAACACTCTGCTGGGCCCGGGGGACAGTGTGAAGGCTCTGCTGTGGGACCCCACTGTGGGGCAGCGTGGAGAAGGCAGGAATGTCAGCGCTGACTGGGGACGGTAGGGACGACCACAGAGGATTTGGTTTGGGGTTTTTTTTGGAGATAGGTCTCAGGCTAGCCTTGAACTCACAAGCTCTGCCAAGCCTGCAAAGTTCATCAGGGTCCAGCTTAGAGAATCCTGCTACTGTAATGATGGGACATGTACGTACCAAGATCCATAGAATCTCCTGTTATGAATTGTAAGTAAAGCATCATGGGAGGGCCAAAGAGTTCCCAGGTATCTTGCGCTGCAAAGGTACCAAGTACCTCCCTGAAGGACAGGACTTCAGGACCAATGCTGGAAACTGGGCCAAGTGGAGGCCAGAGAAAGGGACTGAAGGAGCCTAGACTGGGTGAGCTCTGTTCGCCTGCTGATCCTGTCACATGTCACACCACGATCTTCTAAGTGACAAGTACCAGGGGTGGGTGCCTCTTTCTCACCAAGGGAGAAGGCAACAGGAAAGCCAAGGGAAAGTATGATAACGGGGGAGATGTGGAGTCATCTTGGGAACTCAACATTAGCTCAGCATACATGCAGATGGCCACCTTCAGGAATCGGCCTGCACCCCATATACAGTGTTGTCTCCTGCCCTGGCAGCTGGCTGGAGTCCACCTCGCAACTTGCTCTTATTTTCCACCAGTCTCTACAATAAAAGCATCCAGGGTCCTCAGAGAAATGTCTGGATCTAGGATGAGGGCAGGAAACACAGACAATGACCCAGCATCTTGTGGTACCAGAGAGCCAGGAAGTCTTAAAAAATATCCCATACCCACAGTGATGGGGCAGGTCGGATGGTATAGTCACCTAGCCAAGAGCTCAGTCAGCCGGCTGGAGCAATGGGTACAAAGTGGGTTGGGTGAATCTTGATACAAAATACAAGTAACCACCCCACGAGTACACACTGATATCAGTGACAGAATAAGCCAGCCCTGCTGGGGACACGAGGCAAGTTCCCATCCCAGGAGTATAATTGACATGGCTGCAGGCTCATCTAGCAGGGCCTGGTCCCTACTTTGTCAGTGTGGGTCACTGAGCCACAAGAGCCTGGAGGTTGCAGTGTGTAGAGGAGGGAAATCACTCTCTCAGGGTTTGGGGGGACCTGCCATCCCCAGGATTACCTGCCACATACCCCTGAAGATTCACCCCTGAAGACTTGGGGCTCAGTGGAAGTTATCCCATTTATGCCCAGTAGTGTGACAGATATATAGGGCATCACGGGAAGGGTCCTGCTGGGCGTGGTTCTGGTGATGCCCACTTCATTGCATCAACCGTGCCTCCACAATTCTAAGGGCATGGCTTCCTCTAGCCAGGAAGACTCGATGTTTTCCATCATAGAACTGTTAGGTCTTTAGGAAAAGCTAGACACTTTATGTAAGTCTTGATGTTTTGTATACTACTAATGTGAAACTGGCTTATTTTGACATTAGTAAACACACTATTATCATTCTTTCTTCCTCGTGTATCTGTTGGGTACAGGAGATGCCTTCTCCAATTCTGGGCATGTGAAAAAAAAAAAACTCTGTATTTGAGCTAAACTGAATGTGGAATTCTGCTGGACTTCCACCAGGTGAACCAGATGGCCTTCCGGGTGGCCACTGCCCATGGCCAGCTTAGGCAGAGGGAGCCCTGGCTGCCTCACTCCACTTGCTGCCTGTTGGCTATGTAGGTCAGCTCTCCATGGGTCTCAGGACTGCATCAAAATAGATGACTTTGACTTCAAACTTGAAACCTTATGTGCCAATCACTTAGTACAAGCCCTCTCTTAAGTATGCACACACATCTGAAATAGTATTTGCAGGCAGACTTATATATAGTTCGGTGTGTTGTTGTGACTGTCCAAGCAGCTCCAGGATGGCATTGTGTACCCCCTGTGCCAGTGATGTCAGTGGTGGGACTGTGGGCATAGGGGCATTTGCCCTCCTGTGGGCATGCTCTGTTTTGTAACTGTTGAGCAACCCTAGGTCAGGCAGCATCACACCTCAGAGACGGACCTCCTTGCTTTGAGGGTTGCGAATTCCCAGCCTGCCCACCTCCTGGACAGTGATCTATAAGAGGAAGACTCCTGCAGCCTGCCTCTGTGGTGCCACATAGGGTAAATGGTTTGCTCCCGTCATACCAGCATTCGAGAGGCTGATGCAGGAAGACTGCCATGAGTCCAATCTGGGCTACATAGTGTGACTCTCAAAAAGGAGTGGATAATAAGCAGATGATGACCTTTGCAGCCATAGCTGCAGGGTGGCTTAAGAAGGTCCATCCTCTCGGGCCACACAGGAACTGCTGCTGTACTGGGCTCTGCCCACGATGCAGGTGAGCTGGGGTCTGATCCTCCTAGTCAGGAATTCCATGGCCTCTGTCCTGGTCACAGTGGAGTCCTGCCTGTCTGAGCTCCCTTTTCTGTCTTATGAATCCAAAGAGCAGGTCCAACCCAGTCTCTTTCCAGGTGGGGAAAAGCTGCTGTCAGTCAGTCCCAAGCCTCTGATATAGCATGCCAAGAAATGTCACCTGGGGCATGTGCCACCATCTGTGCATTAGGAGAAGGGAGGTGTGTCCACGACAGATAGTCCATCCACTGCTCCTACCCATATCTCTCATTCCCCCCTTTCTCAAGACATATCTGCCAGTACCCTGCTTGGAGCTCACCTGTCAGGCAGCTGGCTGTGGGCAGCCCTGTGGGCAGAATTCCCTGACTTAGTCTCTTTGAGAAGGAAGGAACCTCTGCATGGAGAGGCTTCAGGGCCTCCCTCCTTAGCGACAGGTGTGATGGTGGGGGCGGGCGATAGCAGCAACCCTATGGCTATGAGGACAAGGGGAACATACTGAGGCGCCTGGGTATAGAGCTGCAGTGAGCCTGGGGCCTGAGTGTGTTACTGAGATGCCTCTGATGCTATAACAGAATGTCTGCTGCAGAGCTGTGCTCAGGACCGTCAGCTCTGTCAGCGTCAGAGCTCTCCATGGGGGACAGGCTAATCCTTCATGACCTGGATTCCTTCCTGAGACCTTTCTGAAGCATCGCCCACTGAGAGGCCTGTCCCTGTCCTGGTCGGTGAAGCTTTGATGAAGAGATAGTAGCCATAGCCCAGAGAGGAGCTTGGGGACCAGAGAGTAATAGAGAAACTTGACCTGTATGTCTACAGAGAAGTCCTGTGTCCTACCAGATGCAGTACTCCTCACAGCAGATAGGTGACAGTGTCCATTTCCTTCTGAAATTAAACCTTTAATAGTCAACTTGACCCAATCTAGAATCACTGGGGAAGAATGCCACTATGAGGGGATTGTCTAGATCAGATTTGCTATGGGCGTGCCTATGGGAGATGCCTTGATGCTAAATGATGAAGAAGACCAAATCCAACAGTAGGTGGCCCCATTCCCTGCATCTGGGCCCTGAATGGTACACATGGCAGAGAGGCAGAGCAGATATGACTAACTGCTTCAGGTACCCGCCGTGACCTCCCCACAGGATGGACAGTGTGCCCTGGAAGAAAGCCAAATAAACCCCCGTGGTTTTAATTTTCCAAAGCTTACTTTTAATGATGGTTCTCAAATGCTTTAACCTCCCTTCTAGCCCACCACCCACCAGAGGTAGTGGAAAAGAAAGGATGTGGGGGTAAGTGGACCTGTTTAGAAGTGGTTCTTTGGAGCAAATCCCATTCTGCATTGTCAGGAAATCAGCAGTTCAGTTCACAGGTCATCAGTGGCTTCTTGATCCATTCACAAACTCTTCACAGATACACTAGCAGTCCAGTTCAGTCCTGTTGGGACAGCAGCAGGTGGCACGACCTAGCAGGAACAGCCAGGCCTCAGCCAAATTGGCATGAGTCAGCAGAACGAACCAGCAGCAACGCCAGGAGAAGTTCTTGCCTGTGCCTCTCAGTGAAGTAAAAATCAGCAAAGAAGAAGCAAGATCAACAGGCGTTGCACAGTTAGCTCTATAAGCAAGCCCAGCTCAGTGCCAGACGCTGTCATCACACACCTCTACTCCACCCCCACTGTCCTTGGAGTCCTATTTATCTCTGAGAAGGTCCTCAACTTACCAGGGGAGCCAGGTGCAGGGATGTAGTGGGTGTGGGTGTCATCCTGGTACCCTCCACTATAAGCTGCTTTAACCCAAAGTGCTCACTAGGGGGCAGAGCAACCACAGCCCGCCACTGCTTCCACATCGGAGACTGGTTTTGGGAACCTCCCTAAGAGTGTCTGTGCACATCTCTGAAGATGCAGTCATTTCATGTATGGGCGCCAAACCCAGGCTTCTCAGACAGGATTTTGTGAAGATGAACCTTATCTCTGCACTCAGTCTGTGTATGCTTGCATGCCACTCACAGAGCTGACAGCTGTACAACCATCCCTCAGCCACAGAGCCAGGGCTAGAGGGACCCACCTGCCAAGTGCAGAGACATAGACTGGGGGTGGCAGGGGACACGGAGGGGCAGGCTGCAGTCTGAGGTGCTCAGTGCCCAGGTTCCACCTGCCTGTGTTTCTAGTTTCTTCCCCTGGGAAGGAAATGACACAACCCCCAACGAGGCCTGTGGTGGCCTCAGGGTTGTGCAGTAAACCAGCATGGACCTTCTGGAAGTTTCCTTCACTAGTGTGTGGGAGGCACTGTGATGGAGTGAAGAGTCCACTAAGGGCTATAGGGCTATGTGTAGGGTTGCTTAGGAACGGGGAAGAGAAGGATGGGGGACAGGGGATGGTGCATGGCTATAACCCAAGGGTCAGAAGACCGCTCAATTTTTATTCCTCCTGCCTCTCCCAGATAAGGAGGCTGGAGGAAGGCTAAGTTGGCATGGGCAGGTGTGGTCAGTCGGGTTTGGGGCAACTAGGAAGATGGAGGCAGCCAGCATTTTTCTCAGCCAGCATTCAGGGGTGTTTACTGGTTGGGCCAGGGACACTTTAAGTGGGCTTTGCCATCAACAGTGACTTTGTGTCTGCCATTCCTTCCTGAGAGAACTGACTGGTGTTCTCTGCTCTGGGCCCTCCTGATCTTTGTCCATTTTGTTTGTTGAAGTTTTAGAGCTTTCAATGGCTGTACTGAAAGCTCATAGCCCCTTTTCCTACCCACACTTGGTTGTGAATGGCTGGAATCTTGCTCTGACTAGATCCAAGACCCTCCAACATATGTCCCAAGACCCCCAGTGTGTGTGTCTAAGATTCTGCCTCTTCCCTTCAGGACTCCAGCTCAGAGCGATCCATGCCCGACCCCCAGGGGCATAACTACAGCACACACAAGGCACAGCACAGCCTTGGTAGCCAGCCCCCTGCTGTAGCTTTCTTCCAAGCCCCCGGGCTGATATACGTGCTTTATCTCTGGGAATAAACACCATGAGCATGTCCTGCCAACAGACGCTGGTACATCAGGTCCTGTTTCATGCTGAGGTCTCAGAGGCGGGCAGGGAGAGATCTGTGCCTGTTCTCCAGTCCCTCAAGACTCCTCTGAGAGGAAAGCGGACCTGAGGTTACCTGGAGGTCACAGTTTCCTCTGAAGCAGAGGAACTGGCAGGACAATGAATTTTGTTCTCTTGGGGATTCTTTTGAATGAGCTCGCCAGGGACCTGGAAGCTGGGTATATTGATGGTTCCCTAAGAAAAGCTACAGAGGAGAGATTAAGTGTGGCTTCCCAAATAGTGGGGAGACCTGCTTGTCCCTCGACCATTCAATGCAGTGCCCTGAAATGGGGAACAGAAGGCATGCCAAGACCTCGTATCCCAGGAGCCATGGGAGTTCTGGGCTTTCCTTTCATTTTTCATACCCTGGATTTGGAACTAGCCTAGTCTGTTGTGACTGTGATAAAGAGCCTCAAACTGAACATCTTATAAAGAACAGAAGTTCTAGAGGCCAGGTAGTCTGAGGTCAGCACTAAGTGGGAGCCTTGCTGAGTCACACCCCCATACACACCAGCTTAAGGCAGAAAGACAACTGGGAGAAACACCAAGGAAAGAAAAGCATCCCACGAGCAGAGGAGGAACGGGCCTGGATCTGCTACCTATAAAACTGCATACCTTAGGGAAAACCTAGGGGTCTGGGACACCTACATCCGTCTTAGAAAGGGAGAGTCAAGCAAAGTACTTGATCTGGATTCTTACTGTGATGCCTGGCCAAGGCAGAGTGGGTCCACAGAGGACCCCCGAAGGATTAAATGAAAGACTTGGAATCTCAGAAGAGATCCCGCAGATCTTTGGCTCAGGAACACCAGCTCAATGGAAGGAGAACTTTCCCAGGTGACATCAGAGAAGCTGGACATCTGGGGCGACTGGGCAAGGACCTACATTTTAATTAAGTGGAGTCCATAGTGGAAAATGAGATGCCAAACCATAAAACCTTGAGGAAAACCAGGAAGCACTATTTACAACCCATAACCCAGTTCTTCCATTTAATGCCAAAGACACCCATTTAAAAAAAAAAAAAAAAAAAAAAAAAAAAAAACCTTGATACATTTGACCTTATCAAATCTCAATCTTTGTGCTCTGTGGACAGTCATGTTAAGCAGAACTGAAGATAAGCCACAGACTGGGAGGAAAGATGCACAAACTACACATCTAGGGAGAAATGAGACAGCCTCAGCCTCAGCCACAGGAGCAGACAGCCCCGTAGTGTGACAGCTGAACAGCTCACCCGTCCTCACGCAGCAGGAACAGCTAACACTGAAAGTGGTGACCATCCAAATGCCAGAGAACTTGGTGAGACAGGCTCGCCTGTGTGCTGGGGCAGACATCATGGCAACCTGGAAGAGAAAGCATGCACATTTCCCAGAGCTGGTGAAGGGCACACTCCTGGGGACTCATTTCCAGAGGTGGATGGGCATGCTTGATCACCCAAATGCACATGTTTATAATTAGCTTTATAACCTGTAAAGAAACCAGATGTCCCTCGGTAGATGATAGGTTAGACCTTATGGAATACGTACCATGAGCAAAGAGGGAGTGAGCATGGGGACTCTTCTCTGACAGACCTCTGTAGAAGTTCCCCAGTAAGAAGCCGGCTTCCAAGGAGCCTGTGCTATAGCACCCTAATCACACAGCATCCTTCCTGTTGTACAGTGGAACAACAGAGGCAGAGCTAGGGTCGCTGGAGCAACGAGCACAGGTAGGGGCTAGGAGTGCCAATCAGTGCTGTGAGTGGCTGGTGTCTACTGTCTGCTGTTTCCATACCAGTGATTCTTTTTTTGTTGTGATATTGAGCTGAGATTTGGGGATCTGTTATGGGGGGACTCTGCCTTCTTTTTCCCCCTCCCCCGACCAGTGGCCACATCTATCTGTCATTATCTAAGAAAAACATGCATAGCCTCACCCTCTGCCAGCAATTCCACCCTGAAGTGCTGCCTGGGCACCACTTGTCCTGCACAGAGTCGCTGAGGTGGGAAGAGGCAGGCAACCTTTCTCTCAGACAATCGTGACCACCGCTGGCTTGTAGCAAACACTGATCCCAGCTGTATAGGTTCTTGGCTGGGTAGATGTTAACTTGGGCAGGTTAACTCAAATCCAGTGATCTTGATGTCAGCCTTTGAAAATACATCTTCCAAGTCAAGGCTTCACTAAATAAAATTCTGAGACTACAGTGAATGTCTGGCCCTTCGAGCAGAATGTTGGAAAGCAAAGGAAGGGATAGGGAGCACGGAGAGTCAGGATAGGGAGCATGGAGAGTCGGAGGCTTCCCAGTGCCCAGACAAAGTGTGTGCTGCACTCCCGCTGGGCAGGAGCCGGGTGCCAGGTGCAGCACTGTCCTGTGTCACTGTTTCTGGAGATCCCAGGGTGATCTCGTGGGCATGTTCTGTCTCCATTGCTACTGGCCTCCTCCACTTAGTGGGGACACAGAGGAATGCACGGGGCACACACACCAGGTCTCCGTCAAAAGGAACAATGTGAACTTAGGTTCTGAGTAACTTCTTTCTTTCCCTGTGTCTTTGGGGTTATTTTGTGCGGATGTAGGTGTTTGTTTGGCCATATTTGAGGAAACTGAAAACAAGCAAAATAAAAAGTATGAGGTCTACTGCTGCACCTCTGAGCAGGGCTTGCCGACTAGAAGCTGGTGTTTTCCACAAGTTACTGAAGCAGTGTGACATGATGTGTCCATCTCACTGGGTGTCCCTCCCAAGGCAGCCTGCATGTGTAGCTTGCTTTTCTCTTCTGAACTCCACCATCAGACTGTCCTGTCCATTTGCCTACTGCAGAGCACTGGAGCCTCAGCAGGTCACTGGCTGTGGCTCAGGGGACTCTCCAGCAGAGCTTTGCTACCCCCCGCCCCCAGGTGGTTGCTCCCTTTAGCATGTAAACCGCCATCTTGCTTCTTTTCACACTAGCCTTGTTTAGCATGATTTTTATGAATTTGGAAGGAAGTTTCTATGTTGGCATCCTATTAGAATCTGAGGGCAGGTCAAAGGCCTGACCATTGAGATCCAGAAAGATAATGCCTTGGGCATGCTCAGCCTCTGGGTTCCATGACAGAGTCAGATGGGTCACCTCTCATCCCAGGAGCTCACCACAGGGTAGAACAGGTCCTTCCTGTCTGTGGACACCGCATGCTGATTGGTGTGTGTTCTCCTCTCTCACAGCCAAGCTGAGGACCTACCCTGTACAATGAACCATGAAGGGTGGGGGAAAGCCACAGAAAGAAATTCCTGAACAACCTCAGAAACAAAGGCTAATGGCTGGAAAGATGGACAACTCACTCCTGTGGACTGGCCATCCTGGGGCCTTGGCCCTACTTTGACTGGGCTGGTTTCCAGCTTCCCTGGGACAGCAGCTCCCCCTACTTCTGTATCACAGATGTTCGGTACTCCCCACCGCACCTCTGTATTCCAGATGTGTCACTCGGGGTCTCTGCCCACTTGTATCACAGATGAGCTGCTCAGGGCTTTCCTGTCAGAAAAGCCAGATTAGGAGCCTTCCAGACTCTCTCAGATCCACACTCAGCCTCCTCCTGCAGCTTCCCCAGAGGACTGGGACAACAGGCAGCGAGGCAGGAGGGACAGGCACGGTGGCCTGAATCCCATTTCCACTCCCTAGGTCCCGAGTGTGTAAGTCTGCAGGCTTTCTGTTCCTCAAGTTCCCTGTAAGTGCTAGGTCTGTCTGAGACCAGTCCTGCCTGGAGCGCGATCACCTACATTTCTACCTTGAGCCAAACTGCTCTTGGTGCCACTGTCTCTCATGTTGAATTCCGGCATGTCTGTCCCATCACGACGGAAGCTGGACACACAGTAGTGGGCTCCTGTCCGCCTCTCGGTGACAGCAGCAGGTCCTGCTCTGCCCACTGCAGGAAGCCTCCCTTCTTTGGGAGCGAAAATCCTGCAAAGCTGCTGTTCTCCTCAGGCTACTTGTCCTCTCTGGACCCTGCACTTTGTCACCTGTTGCTACAAACTACAGGTGTTTCTGCTTGCTGTTTTGTACAAGGAGAGGAGCTATCCTGACTGTTCAGAGCTGGCTTACTACACCAGCCACGGGAACATGTCTAAGGAGCCAGCCATCTGGATCACTGTGAGAACTGCCTCCTTAGGTTCCTCCAGAGTCATGAAG
The DNA here is from genome assembly GCA_902729485.2 of Mus minutoides. NCBI lineage: Eukaryota > Metazoa > Chordata > Mammalia > Rodentia > Muridae > Mus > Mus minutoides. The sequence continues at coordinate 1,125,147 of LR749778.1, read as the reverse complement.
AGCCAGCGTCATCAGGGTAAGGCAGCTATGGTGCTATGCAGGATCTTATGATGTGTATGTCTGGCCTCAGTTTGTCTGGCCTGTGAAAGATGTCATGGCTAGATGATTCACCCCTACCCCCAAGGTAGCCCAGGAGACACAAGGAATGAGGGTAATTGAGGGTGGGGTGAGAAAAATTGTGTCTGGGGTGTGAGGAAGACGGCCTCCCTCGTGGTGGGCTCTGTCCAATCACTCAGCACCGCCTCCATACTTCGCCGTTGTATCTCGTGAGCTGTCAAAGCTTGCACACATTGGAGAGATGAATCTGTTGCAGAACAGAACAGGGACTGTCAGCTTCAGTCATGTGTCCCGCAGGATAGAAGCCGAGAGTCCCCCATACCCCACAGAACGTGGCCAGGCGGTCAGAACAAGATAAGCGGTCCACAGATGGGTTTGGGGTGTTTCTGTGGCTCGTCTCACATCGTTGCTGTGACGTTAGCTGGAGTTGACTGAATCTCTGCTGCTGAGCTGGTGGACTTTTCTGGTTTGGAACTGAGTTTCCCTAAGGCTCTGTGCTAAAAGCTCTGTCCCAGCGCAGCAGTGTTCAGATGTGTCTGTGGGAAGTGACTGGATTATGAGGGCTCAGACCTCATCTCTGGATTAGTCCTTGGATGACTTTGTTCTGATAGGCCACAGGAAGTGACAGAAACTTAGAAGGGCATCTGCTTGATGGGAGTGGGTCCGTAGGGGCTGTGTTTCTGCCTCCCAGCACTGTGAGGTGATACTCGGCCAGTTAAGCAATGGGTCCAGGTGACTAAAGCCTGAACCCTCTGACCCTGTGAGCCCAGACGAACCTCCCCGCCCTTAAACTACTCTCTGTGGGTGCTTGTCACAATAGAACCTAACATATGATTCAGATTGATTTAATCCTCGAAAGAGCCCCATGACATAGACATTGTGTGTCCCTCCTTCACACAGGGCAGGCAGCTGAAGCAGAGAGAAGCTCCTTAAGGTTTGACTTCCGAACAAGAGTCAGCCACCACTGAACAGTAGTTCTCAACCTGTGGGTCGCAACCCCTTTGTGTGTGTGTGTGTGTGTGTGTGTGTGTGTGTGTGTGTGACATATCAGATATCCTGCATCTCAGATATTTACCTTACAATTCATCACAGCAGCAAAATTACATTTATGAAGTAGCAACAGAAATAATTTTAAGGTTGAGAGCCACCTCTCCAGAGGGTGCTGCTTCCCCCCCAGAGAACAGTTCAGAGATGTCAGAGTCAACTGTAGAGGTCAAGCAACAACTTTAATGAGTCAGATTTCCCCTTCCACCCTACGGGTCCCATCCTGGGGCCTGGGCTTGCATTGCCCGGCTTTGCAGAAGAAGCCCCTGCCTGCTGAGCCATCACTCTCTTTAAAGGCTCGGTCGTTAGTCGGCCTGGGCACCACCACCACCACCACCACCACCACCACACACACACACACACACACACACACACACACACACACACACGCAATCCCTTTCGTGGCCAACAGCACACAGTAATGTGGGGTCTCTGTGGCCATAAGAAGGTCATATCTGGAGAGGTGACTCTGAAGGACAATGAGAAGCTCCCTGCCGGGGGTGGTGGCTCTGGCGTGCTAGGAAAGGTGGCCTGACAAACACCCACCTGCTTTTTATCTGGGGGTGCCCTCTTTTCTACTGAACTGTAGCTGTGGCCTCTAGAAACGGTGGCCATCCAAGGGACACCTGGCCCAGCTGGGTCTGGCTTTGGTAGCTCTGATGGTATGTGTATCCCACCGAGTTCTGGGAAGCTACAGCTGCATCTTAAAGTCCCATGCTCTTTCCCTCAGATCAAGGATATAGTTCCGTTCAAATGGGCCACACTGGGAATGTTCCCCATGACGTTGCCTTTGTCTGGTGCGGTGTGGGATATGACACCACACCACACAAAGCTTGAGGAGTGGCAGATCCCTTGTGCTCACAGCCGGAGTGGTTCTGACCAGATGGGCCTGTTTGCACTCTGCCTCATGGGAAGTGCCTGAGAAGTACCCCACACCCCTACTGGACCATGTATGCCTGAGGCTCTTCTGCAGGCTACCCTCCCAGAGGTAAAGCAAGAGCTATCTGAGCCTCACCCAGACATGCCCTGGAGAGTTCTCTCCAATCACAGAGACAAAAGTGCCCTGGCCCTCGCCTGGCAGCTCCAAGATCCAGCTTGGTCTTTGTGCTATAGGGGAGTGGACGCCAGGCACCTGCACTGGATCCCGGTGGAGCAGAGCAACCTGGTGCGGCAGGGTCGCTTCGAGGTCTCACTCTCTTCATTTATATCCGTGGAATAGAATACGCTGCCCGGCTTATGTACTGTTCTCATTTCAGTCAGGGATGTTCCCTGCCTGCAGGTATGGTTTCCGTGTCATGTGTAGCAACTGCCTGAAGTTCTGTGGTGGTGTCAGCCATGTGTGCTCACACAGGAGAACACTTGGGGAAAATCAAGGAGCAGTGTGTGTGTGTGTGATCACTAAAGGATTTATCTTACACGCAGAGAGCCCACTTGCCTTACTCAGCACTATTTTGTCTTTAAAGTTGTGTGTTCATAAAGCATAAACACAAGCAAGATAATTCTGTTAGGCTCTCCTCCAATTCCTTCCGTGGCTTCTAAATCCCTCCATTATGAATGTCTGAGAGCCACAGCCACCTGAACTTCACCTCCTCATTATTTTTCTCTTGATGTGTTATCACTTGCCAGCCAATAGAGACCTGGATCCGGGTGGCCTCTGCCCGGGCCTGTGTCAGTCAGCATTTCTCGAGTGAGGTTAGGAGACGCCTGGGCAGGAGCCCTGCATCCACTGGCTTGTTTTCTTGAACTGGCTTCACACTGTGTGGCCCAGGAAGTCGGGAAACTGAGGCAGGGATTCTGCGCACGCAGCACATGGAGGCAGAACTCCCTCACCGTTGGGGAGACCAACACACCCTGGGGGTTCATCTGCTTTACTTGAAGCCCCGAGACTGCAAGTGTTCTTAGCCACATCTACAGGATGCCTACGCCGCATCTTAGCCGGCAGCACCTCAGCAGCACCCAGCCCCCACCCACCCAGGCCAGCCACACACCAGCTCACAGCCTGATTTCCCACTTTAGCTGTTGTCTCCTGTACCCATGGTCTGACCTGCCCAGATCCTCTGCACCCCAAGGCTTACCACCCCCGAGAAGAAGCTAGGGCTCCCATTGTGAACCTCCGTGCCCACCCATGGCAGTTTTCCTCTGCTCCCAAGACTTCCTAGAGGTCTACTGAGACTTCCTGTCTGCAAGGTCTTGTCAGACCTGCCCCCCCTCCCCAGGAGCTCTGGACACTGGGCCATCTCAGGATGGAGGCTTGGGCTATCTCGGAGACACTTAGCTTTAGTGGACAGGTTCATGGTGGCAATGCGCACCCCTGCCTGGCTGGGCTTATGGTTCAGGTTAGTGCAAAGACCTCTATGAAGTCAATCCAGGGGAACAGGCAGAGCCTACACTTTACGGGTTCTGTGTGGGGAACGTTACTCTTGCTTTTTCTCTCCAGCATGGACAGTGCTAGAATCTCCCTCCTCACACCCATCCGTCCACATGCCTTCCCTCGCCCCTGTGCCTGGGAAGTCAGTGCACCAGTTAAATATACACACTACCATCTGGATCCCTCATCAAAATGCCTTGGCTATGGTGTGACATCAGCACGTCCTTTGTCAAGACAACACAGTCTCCCTACTCTCCTGGCACCAGCTCTTGTGCTTGGGGGCTTCCTCTCTCCTGGGCTGTCCCTTCTTGAGAACAGAGTGTCCTTTGTTCCTGCAGTGAGGTGAGCAAGCCATCCTGACTGGGGAGCGGGGTGGGGGGGCTTGTTTTCCAAGGCGTGCGTCCAAAACAACAGAATATGAGGAAGCTGCCCATTGTTCCCTGGCTCCTTGCTGTCACAAGGCCTCTCCAGCGTTGGCTGGTTCATCTTCTTGGTTCTGTTTTCCCACCATTGAGTGGATATTCCATCCCCTTCTTGGACAAAGGCAGATATCTGTTGGCAGGTTCTCCTAACTGTTCCTCATAAGCCATAACTACTCTCTCACACAATGTTCCACAGTCAGCCAAGGCCCCTGTGCCTCTTGTCAGAGCATGGTGCTATGGCCCAGCTCTCCTACTCCCTGGTGAGTCCTAGAAGCCAGCTCTAGGATATTAGCCGTGACACAGTGACGCCTGGCCTTTGTCTAGGGTGACAGCATTCTGAATGTCTGTGTAGTTTGTTTGGGGAGTCTTCGAACGCCTTGGCTCTCTTGTGGGTGTAGGAGGAACCACTCATAGTCTAGGGCTAGTGCCCCCAGACTCCCTTAGAGATGCCTTTTGTAACCCTGCCAAGGAACCTCTTAATCCTGTGTCCTACCCCCTTTCTCTATTGAGCCATTCTGATTGCTTTGCTGAGCCTTACAAAGAGGTGACTAGTTCTCCTAGAGCGGAGGGCAGGGCGGCTGCTTCTTCGGAAGGACAGTCTTCAGTGTCTGCCTCCATGGGGATGCTGGTTCCTGCTGCTATTCTAACAAAGCGTGTGACATAGCGCCACAACATTGGATACTTGCTACGTAGCCATTCTGGGAATTCCAGAAGTCGGGAGCTCAGGGGCTGGCAGGGTTAGTACCTCATGGGAGGCCTCAGGGGGAACCCAGCCCTACTCTGTCCAGTTTCCTTTTGACTTGGACCCCCACTGCTGACCTCTACTTTGTCTTCCTGTCCTCAGAACTACTTGCCTCTCTATGGTAGACAGAGACAACATTGGTCTCTAGATAATCCATAGCTGTCTCCCACTGAGAGACCCCTAACTAAACCCCATCTGCGGCAACTCAGAGTCCAAGTGTACATCTTCAGGTCTTAATCAATATCCTACTGGTCCTCCATTAACTGAAGCCAATGCCATAGCTGTTACTGGCCAGCCTGTTGTTCACCACTACAGAGGGCCTATGGACTTCAGGGCTTGGGCTACAGAGATGGAGTTGGTGTGTGGATTTCAGACTGTCACGGAAATTAAGGTCTTCTTCACTCCCTATCCTTCCTTACCTGGAGAGTCTGGATCCAATGTCCTTGCCTGCTGGTCCCTGGCTATGGCTTCATGATATACCTACATGGAACTCGTTAGAAACTTTCCAAAGGCAGATGAAACCTGTTAGCCAGTAGGAGTCTATCTTGCTGACACAAGCTGGGTCCACGTGGCAGTAGCTCTAAAGGACATGGCAGCCAAGCATCCACTGCATGGTCTGTGCTGGAGAGCGTGCTTGGTCTCCCCGGGATAAACCCTCTGGCTGGGACCAGGCTGGCATGAAGAGCCACTTGGAGCTTGGATGGGTCCCCTGCACTCTTGAACATGAACAACCATGCCTCCTCAGAGCACTGTGTCCAGGACACTGCTGCATGTGACTGAGATGGTCCTAGCCTCTCCCCCAGATGTCCTGGCTTACATAAGGGGTCCCAACCTTGTTCTCTCCTACTCCCCTCTTTGGCAGTCCCACGGTCGGGGATGAGCTAGAGGCCTCCCTTTCCTAAGGCAACAACACCCTTCGTCTCACTCTTGCACACTGTGTCTGATTGACTCTCTAGCTTTGGGTGCTTAGTCCTGGGACACAATCTTGTCCCGATCCCACTGGGGTCACAGATGACCTGCTCAGTGACCTTGTGACAGACCTCAGGAACAATACCTCTTGCCTTGAGGTCTGGATCCATGGAATTCATGCCAGGACTACAGCAAGGACACTTGCCTTCCTCTCAGGATTCAGGAGAGGAACTTTGCCCAACCCCACCTCACTCCTGAGGGAACAGGGCTTCCTGAACTCCATAATGGCTCCCTAAAGAGCAGGAGCTTCTAGTCCAGGAAGCAGGGCTGGCGAGGAAAGCCCTTGGACCTTCTGTGACATCAGGGTAACTGATGTCTCTGTTCCACACCCCTCTACTGACTCTGGTCTTCACTGCCATCTGCACTGGGAATTGTAATAGGTTTTAGGGATTTTTTTGATTTTTTGTTTGTTTGTTTTTGATTGTTTGTTTTGGTCCCATAATTTGCCTGCAATTTCAGGTCACTGAAATGCCTTCAAATTAGTCCATAAAGCTCAAGCCTATTCATTTATAAACTTCAGACCCCAGCCTCAAAACTCGCCCCAAAGCCGGGCGTGGTGGTGCATGCCTTTAATCCTAGCACTTGGGAGGCAGAGGCAGGCAGATTTCTGAGTTCGAGGCCAGCCTGGTCTACAGAGTGAGTTCCAGGACAGCCAGGGCTATACAGAGAAACCCTGTCTCGGGGGGGAGGGGGGGGAACAAACTCGTCCCAGCCCAGACTCAGAAGCCAGGGGAGCACGGTAATACCAGATCCCTGCTATCCCTCCCCACCTCCTCCCTGGTGCAACATCTACACACACACACACACACACACACACACACGTGTACTCACAGGAATGCACAGATACACACATTCACCCACTATGCATTCACAGGTACACAAGCGTGCAAATACAAGGATATGACTTCTTATCTAATAAAGTGGTGCTGTCCCCTGGAGGTCTACATATTCTACTCTGGGTAGGCATCTGTAGGGTCCCTAAATCTGAGTCACCCTCTGTGAGGAGCTTGAATGGGTGACTTCATTATAGTTCCCAAACCTGATATCCATCTAGCCCAGCACTTAGGCCTGACAATGGACAGATACCCTGCCCAGAGCTGGCCACTCCTTCCTGCTGGAATTGTGGGCTAGAGCATTTCCACCTGGGCAGAGACCAGACTTCCTCACTGGATTCTAATCCCACTCATAATTTCTCCAAAGTAGGTGAGGGAGCCCTTTGCCATGGTACTGCATAGAGTCCCCACACTGCTTGTCACCCTCAACACAGCCATTTGTGAACTCAGAATTTGGACCTTTGTCTTCACCTTGGCTTTGAAATGAGATCCTAGAGGATAGGAAAGATCCAGCTGTGCCCCTCATCCCTGGATGAGACCATCCTGGTATAAATCCAACTGTACCTCTCACAGCATGGTGCATAGGCCAAGCTCATTCTCCTTGCTAAGATTCCCAGGAGTGCTTGAGAGATATTTGATGATGAAGTTCCAAAGTACATGAGGATGGGAACAGAATGTGGGGACCGAGTGGTTCTGGGGGACCTTGATCTCTTGGTTAGCCTAACGCTGACCTGATTATAGGCTGAGGTCACCCAGACCTGCAGTGCTCCCTCCAATGTGACAAAAATAACCTCCTTCACTTTGCAAATCCAGGAAAAGTCCCTCAGAGAAACATCAAGAGAGTCTATGAAGTGGCCAGCAAACCCTCTGTCACCAGGAAAAATGTCTTCCATCACCTGTGGGAACCCCAGGGCTAATGTGCTGCCCTGGGTTCTCTTGGGGTGGAAACACAGTCCTGGAAACAGTGCTGAGCCCCACCTCAGAGCTGCATGGGTCACCTGATGTGGAAATAAGGTGCTGTAGGTGTAAAACCTGGTCCTCCCGGGGAGGAACTGACTCAGTGACTGATGGTCCCAGGGACAGGAGGACATGACAGTGTGACCCGGATGAGACCTCACACCCTTGGGAAAGCTGAGAGTAGAAAGGACCCTCCCACTGGCTCCAGACTGAGCATGGTACATCTCTTCTCTAGTCTCCAGTGAATCTCCCCAGGGTGGCACAGTGACCACTGTGGCTGTCGCCTGGGCTGAAACCTCTGGCTGGTGGCTTACAGGATATTCCAATGGGCCTTAGGACTGGCACATGTCCTCCACTTGCCCATCTCACATGACTGTGGCCACTCTGCCAGGATGCTGCTGAGGTGGCCACACAGCCTTGCGCTGTCACGAGACTAAGATGTGGTTCCTGCCACATCAGCTGGTGTGAGCATCTCCCTTCCTAGCCCAGGCAAATGGTCTCTATGGGACCACGCTTGCATCTCTTTCTCACCCATGAGTCTTTTTTTTGTTTGTTTGTTTTTGTTTTTGTTTTTTCGAGACAGGGTTTCTCTGTGTAGCCCTGGCTGTCCTGGAACTCACTCTGTAGACCAGGCTGGCCTCGATCTCAGAAATCCGCCTGCCTCTGCCTCCCGAGTGCTGGGATTAAAGGCGTGCGCCACCACGCCCGGCTCTCACCCATGAGTCTTAATTTAGCCGTGCTGCGGCGGACCAATGCTCCCCATGCAGAGAGTGCGCAGTGGAAGAAGAGATGGACACATTGTGTCTTCCTACAATGTCAGAATGTATCCAATCGCAGTGAACTCACAAGCTAGGTCTGTCAGGCTAGCTGCAACTTGCCAACCAGTCCCACTTCCCCTTGACAGCCGGCTAAGGCAAATGCAGGCTCTTTCATTCCTTTCTTAACTACTGGTGCTCCGATGACCCTATTACACATTACACAGTAGTGTGGATGTTATGGAATGGCGATGAGAAACATAAAGGCTGCAGAAGCATTCAAGGACTTTAAACAGGCTTTCCTGGAGGCGGCGGCAGGGCTGGTAGAGGTGTAGTTACTGCTGGTGGTGAGGTATGATATTGAGGACCCAGGTGAGCTGCGGGGGCTCACAGGGTTCTTTCATGTTGTTGGGTAGATGTGGTTCAGGGTTGAGTCCAACAAAATGTAGGACAGACCCTCAGCTGAGCTGGAGCCCTGGGGACAGGGGACGTTCTCTGCCTGTTTGTTGGTAGCCCTTTGAGGCAAACACCATGGCAGATGACAGACTTGTCGGGCCATTGCCATTACAGTGTTACATGTTGCCCTCTTTCTGGGGTCCAGGTAAAGGTGTTGCACTCTTCTTTTTATTTATTTATTTATTTATTATATGTAAGTACACTGTAGCTGTCTTCAGACACTCCAGGAGAGGGAGCCAGATCTTGTTACGGATGGTTGTGAGCCACCATGTGGTTGCTGGGATTTGAACTTAACACCTTTGGAAGAGCAGTTGGGTGCTCTTACCCGCTGAGCCATCTCACCAGCCCCCGGTGTTGCACTCTTCTGCAGTCTGTTATGTTCGGTAAGTTCCCAGCCTGGTTTTTCCAGTGATTTCAGTGTGAGTTCATACGGTGCTAGTCTACTTTGGTACGTTTACAGTAAGTTTCTCCTTACTCTTAGGAGAAGGCTGTCTATGTATCAGCCTGTCTCATAGCTGCTAGTGGGCTGTTTGGTGTCTACATGCACTGTAAGAGGCAGGGTCACACTGCCTGTGTTTGTACTCAGAATGAAGCCAAACTGAGTTACCCGGGACAAGGGACTGCCTGAAGCCATTGTTTCATTCAGTATGGAATGCCTCAGAGCACAGCAGTCTGATATCAACACCTGCTGTGGATACTGCGGCTTACAATGTCTGTCTGCTCGTCAGTGGAGCTCAGTACTACCTGTGCCCCAACAAACCAGATGTGGCCATCTATCCTCCAGAAACTAAGTAAAAGAACCAAAATAATTGAAAAGGCAGAAAAAAAGATTTATTCTATATGGCCATGTTAGGAAGAGTTTCAGCAACTGCCCTCCCCCCTACGCCATCCCCCAGTCCACCTCCCAAGCATGGCCACATGCTTATCTCCTTTGAAAACGTGGTTCTTCTTCATGGCTACCTGGCATGAACTAAATGTGTTCTAACCTGGGTTCCTGCCTGCATTCTGTGTATTATATGTGTTTTAGATATCAACAAATTCCACCTCAAGGCTGAGGTTCTAAAACTGAATTTTATTTTACTTTATTATTATTATTTTTTTTTTTTTGGTGTTTTTCATGACAGGGTTTCTCTATGTAGCCCTGGCTGTCCTGGAACTCACTTTGTAGACCAGGCTGGCCTCGAACTCAGAAATCCTCCTGCCTCTGCCTCCCAAGTGCTGGGATTAAAGGCGTGTGCCACCACGCCCGGCTTAAAACTGTAATTTTAAGAACTGTAACTGGCCTGGCCAGAGAGATGTATGTGTCCCTTGATCTATTAGACTATTGAAACAACGGGCCAAAAAAATGGTACTTTCCACAGGAGTCTCATGCTAGGGGAAGGAAGATGGCCAGCCAGGGGGTACTGTGTCCCCAAAGAGACTCACAGCTTGTGGGACCACCTTTCCAAGATGAGCCTAAAGCCCAGGCAACAAAGAGTCAGTGGTGGGCGGGAGGCCCCACCTGAGCCAGACAACCTAATCATGCAAATCTGTTGCTTTCCATTTAAATCTTACCCCCAATCCAGGATCCCAGAGATGCGCTGGGGGGTGCTGCATCCCCCGGGGGGTGAGGGGTGCTGCACACCTTGATCTCTTTGCCCCTCTTCTCAGCATAGCCACCGTGAATCAATCTTTCTCCTGCTTTTCACGACTGATTTTTAAATGGCTTACTGAGGGCGGGTGGCCAAACCAGCCTTGTTGGGACACAGGCAGTCACCCTTGTGTTTGGTAACAGGACTGCACACATGAAAGTATGTGCCTATTCCAGAAACTTTAAAACAGCCACAACCTTTGTCTGTAACTAGTGGGCATATGTGTTCACGTGTGGAAGCCAGAGGTCTGTGTCAGTCCGTCTGTTTCCACTTAAGCTGGTATGACTCAGATGGTCTAGGGTCCACTTGGGGTCTCAACCTGCTTGCAGGAAGAGAAATACTAGTGAGCCACTGTGCCCAGGCCCTGCCCTTCCCTCAGCACCACCTCAGAAGGCGTGGCTCCTCCAGCCCGGCCCACCCTGGGTCTGCTTTCCTTCTCCTCCTCTGTCTCTCCAGTGGCTGTTCTTCCAGAATAGTTGCTAGGGAACGGCTGGTATCCAGGTGTAGCCTTACAGCATCCGCCTGCCCCCTGGGGCCTGGCCTGGGGTTGGGCCTGCTCCCTTGGGCCCCTTTGTCCCACAAGCCAGGCAGTGAGAAAGAAGAGGCCAGCCTCTGGGTCACTGATTCTCTTGGGGCTGCTGGGGGCGGGGCTCACCTTGTGACCTGGGCAACTGCTGAAACAGCCAGAGATCATTCTAACCCACATTCCTTGGCAAGGTCCTAGAGACAAGCTCTTGGTTTTAGGGCAGAGTCAGAATCCTGCCCCAATGGGGGGCACTACTGTTCGTCCTTTCAGGGAGGTTTTAGAGCAAATGTCAGGGCTTGAGGCTGGAGAGATGGCTCCAGGGTTAAAAGCACTGGCTGCTCCTCCAGACGGGCCTGGGTTTGATTCCCAGAACCTGCACGGCAGCAATACAGTGCTCTTTAATTCTAGTCCTAGGGCATGGACACCCTCTTCTAGCCTCTGTGGGCATCAGGCACACACATGGCGAACAGACTTGCAGACCAAACACCCATACACATAAAATAAATACTATTTAAAAAAAAGGGGGGGGGGGCCAGGCTATTGCATCCCAACAAGCTAGTCTCAGCCACCCACCTCAAACTGCCTATTAAAGAGATGAATAATAATGGCCACCTTGGAGGTAAGGGGTCCAGCCACCCTTTATCTGTCCTTGGCGTACTGACATGAGGTTTAGTGACCCTTCATCTGTTTGGGGGATTCAGATATGAGGTTTAGGTTTAAACAGTAAGGGTGGGATAGGGACACGAGGTATGCACAATTAAGGAGCCCTTGTCTTGTGGTCTAGTGAGGGCTTGGGTTCACAAGGTGGTCTTCAGAACTCTTCACCTTTGAGGGGACAGGGTGGTTTTCTCAAGGTGATGGTGGCTGCTCCTGGTGTGGCCTCACCCACACTGGTTGCTGGGCCTGTCCTGTGAGCTGGTGCTATTGTGGAAATTCCAGTTACATTAGTTACCTTTTTTTGGTAACTGTAACAAAATACCTGAGGAAAGTCAACTTAATGAAGAAAAGGGTTTACTTTGTCTAACAGCTGAGGATGCCATCCCTCCAACATGGGGAAGTCACAGTGTCAGGAGCCAGAAGCAGCTGGTGGAATTGCTTCCGTCAGAAAGCAGGGAGTGATGGGTACAGCTGCTGAGCTCAGTCCAGGACTCCAGCTCATAGAACAGTGCTCCCCAGTTGGGGGGGGTGTCTTCCTAACTTAGTCAGCCCAGTCTAGAAACTCCCTCAAAGAATGCCCAGAGCCTTGTCACCCAGATAACTCTAGACCTTGCCAAGCTCATAATCCACACTGACCATCACCCAAGGTGGCTCAAAAGAAAGCCTGAAGACTGAGGAAGACGGCTCAAGTCTGCACCTGCAGCCAGAGCGAGGCAGTGTCATCAGGCCCCGTGCTTCTGGTGTCCTGTGGCTCCAAGCAAGGAGCCGCTGCTTTGTCTTCTACATCCCTGTCCTATCTATCCCCTACATGCAGGTTCCTTAGTGTGAGACAGGGAGATGGCAGTGCTGCATCTCAGTCACCAGGAGAATGGAGTCTGCCCTTACCACGTGTGCTTTTGAGAAGGTGCTTAGAACATTGAGGAGCTCCAGGATGCTCTGTCGACAGGGCGGTTAGGACAGGTTAGGCAGACACTGTCACCTTTTCCCTTGGTTCTGGCTTTGAAGATGAAATGAAGTCAGCAGTGTTTGTCACAGTGTGGACCAGATGGACCTCTATGGGAGTGCACATAACAAGCCAGACCCACCCACGGGCCATGAGACCTTAGGGGTTTGCTCCAAGGAAGCCTAGGCTGCTCTAGGGCTCGCTAGAAAGACATAGACCTGTCTCTGTGGGGCAGATGGAAGGCGAGGAAAGAAACCCGTGGAGAGGCAGGGCCTACATCTCAGCACTTGCCCTGATTACAGCCTTCTCTGAGGCTGGAGGCAGCAGCTTGGTGTGGGGGGAGGGGGCAGCAGCGAAGGTTCTGGAGCTGAGGGGCACAAGAGTGACTCCCCCAGAGTCTCAGTCTTCAGATGTCACACATCTCCAAGTGTCAACTGACCTGACTCTTAGGACCACAGGCACCATGCATCGCCTGTCTAGGGTTCACTTGTCCTCGTGGAGACTTGCTGCAAAGCCACTGCTACTGTTTGAGGGGCTTAGTTTTCAGAAAAGCAATAATTTCTACTATCTTTTTTTTTTATTCGAGACAGGGTTTCTCTGTGCAGTCCTAGCTGTCCTGGAAGTCATTCTGTAGACCAGGCTGGCCTTGAACTCAAAAATCCGCCTGCCTCTGCCTCCCAAGTGCTGGGATTACAGGCATGCGCCACCACTGCCCAGCCAATTTCTACTATCTTATCATTATATCTATATGTGGTTATTACACATTGATTTGGGGACTTTAGCAATGATCTTATAGATCTTTACCTTTTAGGCCAGGAGTTCTGAGGACAAATCCTGGGACATCTGACATTTTATGTCTTGACCCTTAGTTCAGTGCTGAGCTCAACATAGACACTGTTGCAATGGCATCCTGGTACACGTGTGTCTGTAGTCGGGTTGTTCAGTGTTAGTGAGCATGTGGATGTAGTTGGAAGCTGTGGTCTTACTGCACATACAAGTGTCTGTACGGCTACCGATGCATACATGTTGGGCACTGTGGTGATGGTGCACAGTTTAGGGGATCATGGCGTTGGAGCACGCATGTTGGCCATTGTGGTGCCAATGCATGTATTCTTGGATACTGGTCTTGGTGCACATGTATGTTACTGCATGTACACCATGTTGGTACACACATATTGCTGGCCACCATAGTGCTAATATACATGTTGGTGCACGTTTGCATTGTTGCACACGATGGTGCTGATACAATTCATGTTACTGGAGTTCTGTGGTCCTGGGGTTTGATATACTCATGTTATTGGAGTCTGTGGTCCTGGGGTTCCCACGTGTTACTGAAAAACACAGTGCCAGGGCATTCATCCTGTTGGCATGATGCGACCCATCTGACTAAACAATAAAAAGATGGCCAGCAGCTGGAGAGGCTGGTGTTTGCCACCCTGTGCAACAGTACTGTGTGCACCAGCGACCCGGAATCTGTGTGGAGCCGGTGGTGTCAGATGCAGAGTGTGGCCCTCTGCCAAACATGGCGAGGTTAGAGAGCCCTGGGCCTACAGCTGAGCTTCCTTCTTGCAGACCTGTGTCTTAGGTTTGGCACCGCCCTTGCAGGGAGAGTCAAGTCCTGCCCCGGCTACCCACGGACTCCCTCTTACCTGGGCATGAGACCTCGTGGAGAGCGCGCTCTGGGCTGCTGTGGACTCTGCACCTGCCCTGCAGCGGCAGGAGGTAAAGGGGGCCTGGGGCAGGAAGTAAAGGGAGTATTGGGCTCAGGCTGGATGTTCTTTGGGTGGTTTGGGATCGCGTCCCTGCAGCAGCTATTTCCAATCCGGGCGGACAGAAACCCTAGGGAGAGGGGGAAGGGCAAAGACAGACCTGTGCGCCTGCGTAGCGAGGCTTTCAGATGCCCCCTTGATGCAAACTAGCCTCCCAGGTGCTCAGGTGGTGCACACGCATGACTCCAGGTGCGGGGTGGTGACACGCCCGGCAGGCTCAGTGCTTCCGCTTCCGCCTAGCGCCCCCTGCCCCCCCCATCAACGCAAAGCGCGCCCCCCTCCCTGTGGCGCGGAGACCAATCCTGGGAAGCCAAGGAAAGCGCCACAACCCCCTCCCCGCTCCAGCCGCGCCCCCTCCCCACGGCTTAGCCCCACCCGACAGCACCTCTGGTGCAGCGGAGGACGATCTTCTGGGGATCGGTTTTGTTGAATCGGAGGATGAGGTTTTGGCTGAGAAATGAAGAGATGGCCCTAGAAGAAATGGTGCAGAGATTAAACGCGGTTTCCAAGAACACTGGTAGGAGGAGCCGCTGGCCTTGGTTATATATTCTTAAGCTTGACATCATTTGTTAAATTGTAGAGAATTGCATCTAATGGCTGTATAACCATCTTCATTCACTCTCCCCTAGCACTGGTAACAGCAAAGGCAGGCGTGATGGGCATTTTTTTGGTACCTGCTAGGCTTTGTGGATTGGCGGTGTGATTTGATTCTGCTTGACACCGTTTGAGAATTACAGATCAGCAGCGCTGGCTTTCTAGGAGATGAGGGGGTTGTAAGTGGAGCCATTTGCCCGTGGGGGGAGTCTGCAAGCCTGCTTGCGAGCATCACCTCATTTGCTGCAGTGGCCATGGAATTATGAGCCCAGAATGGCCCAGGGTCCAAGCCCAGGCCCTGCAGACACTGGGATGGGATGGGAGGTAAAATCCTCACTATTCACTATCAAACCTTAGAGCAAATGTTTGAAAATAATATAGATTAAGAAGAGGGCGAGCAGTGCAATTAGACATTCATTTTCAGGATTAATTGTCTAATTACTTAAAGTAAGCTGTGAGGGACAAGCTACAGCCTCCTGTAGATCTCAGCCCCTCAGAGCTGGCAGGATGCATCTTGCCATCGGCCTCCATCTGTGCCAAGGGTTCCTGGCATGCTGCAGAAGAAGCAGGTACCATTGACTAGTTGTGTCTGGCATGGGGAGGAAATAGTGGTGTGCTATTAAAAGAAGGTTGGTTTTTGTCGTGTGTTATGTGATACGTGTCGTTATCTAGTTTTCTAAGTAATACTTTCCTGAGGGATTCAAATTTCATTCGTTGTCTGGGCTGGGTGTGGCACCCCTCCCTATATTAAATGACTAAATCAGCATAAGCAGCAAGTGCGGTGGTCTCCCCCACACACACTTGTGTAGACACTTGTGTAGACA
Source organism: Mus minutoides (assembly GCA_902729485.2). Lineage (NCBI taxonomy): Eukaryota > Metazoa > Chordata > Mammalia > Rodentia > Muridae > Mus > Mus minutoides. Next base: position 1,109,600 of record LR749778.1, on the reverse strand, counting down.
GACGGTCAGTTTATAACGCTGGCTTTGCAAATGAAATGGCTGCTTATTATAAATGAGTGAAAAGAAAAGACAGACGTTTGTGCCTCTGTCCCTTTCCTCTTAGAGATGTGGCCCATTTTGGGGGGTGTTGCTTGGACAAGGTCTGAATGATTGTGGAGCTCCGGGGAGCTGCTTACCTGCTGGGGGAGGGGGCTGAGGAAGAAGTGGGACTTGCTGCCCTTCCCACCTGTGCTTGGCTGGCATGGGGGATCACAAGAGTGGGAATTGCTCCAGCAGTGACATCATCCCTGAGGTTTCCTCCTGGGCTCTGAAGGACACAACATGTGTGTCTTAAGTTGTAAAAAGGCTCCCAGAGGAGCAGAACCTGGACCAGATACTCACTGAATGTTTGTCCAAGCATCCTTGGATTGGGCCCCGGTAGCTACTATTGTCTCGCCAGAAGTAGCAGCTCCAGCCTGTGCCCTCTGAGGTTTCTGCAGTACTAGAGTTGTAGATTCCACTAAGACCCAAAGATATGGTTGGCAGGACCCTCTAATATGAGCATCCCATTGTTCAGTGGTGGGGAGGGAGATGTCTCCGCACCTGCACCCTTCCTGGCTCTCCTGTTCTCAGTATGACCCAATCTGCTGTGCCACTGGGGAGGTGGGCTCTAGTGGTTAGCAGCTATATGTCATACAATGGGGACAGGAGTTGTACATGCACAATGAAGGTTCTTGCTTCCACCCCTGTAGGGGAGTGATATAGGTCTATGTAATTATCACTCAGGGTTTATATTCTGAGCATGTCCTCAAGAGTCCCTTATAGCAGAATGCAGCTCAAGGTCATAGGATTGTTCATGGTCCAGGGGCATGTTAAGGTCATGGCCAGAAATGGGTAGCGAGTTCTGGCAGCTTGAGCTAGAGACTGGTGAAGCTGTTTAGAACGAAGGGCCTGGGGTTGCAGCTGAGGGCTTTGACTTTCCTTAGAGCTGCAGATCTGACCTTTTGTGGCTCTCCTGGTGCTCATAGCCAAGTAGGAAGCCTGTGCTGTTCGGGCCATGCTGCTGCATTCTCTCTTCATATTTGCATATCGTGACCTAGAACTTTCTTACCTGGGCTGCTTGGCAGGGCATGATGTCTACTATCCAGGAGCTGTACTGTTTGACCTTGCCATTTTGCTTCCATGTTTACTTCCACGTTTACTTCCGAACCCGACCTTTGTCCCGATGCTGGACACTTTCCATCAGCAGAGCCCTTCCAGGTACTTGGGCTCCTTTCCAGCATTTTCCTCTGTTTTGGTTTTCTCTTTAGATTTGCAGGATTTGGTAAAAAAACAAGAATCATTTAGGGGAGAAATGGTGTGGACTGAGTTGAATGTTCCTTGATGTTCGAGCAAGTCAGTGGAAAGGCTGGTTAAAAGACAAATGCAAGCCACCTTGGAGCTCCTGACTCAGGAAGGCAGTGCAGCGACAGCTGAGAATTTTTCTCTTTAAAACTCCCAGGTGGTGAAGATGGTGCTGGCCCAGGATCAAACTTGGAAAACTGATGTAGCAGATGAGTCTTTAAATCCAGCCCCACCTTCTTCATCGATAGGGAGTGGAGGTGCTTTCATAGGTGGATGGTTAAGGCGTGGATGGATGGATGGATAGATGGATAAAATGTAGACAGATGTGTGAGTGATGGGTGGATAGATGGCAGTACAGATGCATGTATGGATAGGTATGGGTGGAGGAATAGACGAGTGTGTGAATGGATGGTGGGTAGATGGATGTGTAAAAGGATATAGATGGAGGATGGATAGATAGGTGGATGATATGTAGATAGACAGATCGTTAGTTGGTGTCATGATAAGTAAAGTAGAGAATAAGTGGGTAGGTGGGTGTGTAAACACATGTGTGGATGGATACAGAGTGGAGGAATGGATGGCTGTGTAGAAGGATAGATGGATGGATGGATGGATGGATGGATGGATGGATGTGTGGGTGGATGGATGGGTGGATAGATGGATGATGGATGGATGGATGGATGGATGGATGGATATGTGGATGGATGGGTGGATAGATGGATGGGTAGAAGGGTGGGTGGGTGGATGGGTGGGTGATAAACAGACATGTGGTGAATAAGAAGATAGATTGCTATATGAGTGGGTAGATAGATAAGTGGGTGGATGGATGGACAGACAGATAAATGGATGGATGGTATCAGGCTAGATGGATACATTAGATTACATGCAAAACAGTACAATGTAAATTATGTCATGTTTTGAGCTGGGCGGGAGGCAGAGGCAGGTGGATTTCTGAGTTCGAGGCCAGCCTGGTCTACAGAGTGAGTTCCAGGACAGCCAAGGCTACACAGAGAAACCCTGTCTCGAAAAAAAAAAATTATGTCATGTTTTAATATGATCCGTCTCAATTCTGAAACTAAGAGATTTAGCTATCTTAATTATCTATATTCAATCACCCAGCCATTGACTTGCCTCAGAACATGGATGATGAGGGGATGTTGGTGACTCTGTCTGGCTCCACCCCCTGTGATGCAAACATCTGATTTTTCTCCTACCCTTTCTGTCACCTCCACAAAGCTCACCATGGTCTAGGGACTAAACTTGAGCTTTCAACTACTAATTCAACCATTTGGAAGTGTTTGACCTGGTGCCATGTGAGTGTGTGTGTGTGTGTGTGTGTGTGTGTGTGTGTGTGTGTGTGTGGCTGGCTGGCTGGCTGGCTTGCTTGCTTCTCTGGAGAAACCTACATCCATGACAGTGTTTTCTGAGGAGATGCTGGGAAGGTGAGATGTAATAACTATTTCTATCTCTCCTCTTTGGAGAAGGCTGCAGTGGGAAGTGAGTGCTTTGTGTGGCTGACGTGATTCTTGAAGTTTCTTGGCAGATATTGGGTGGACGTGAGATTAGGTGAAGGACCATGCTGAATGCCCAGGTATATACAGAGTGAGCTCAGTTACATGCAGAGTGGCCCAGGACAAAGATGGTTAGGCATATGCTCATAGGCAATATGAGGTTCCTGCTTCTGTGAGTCCTCGGAAGGGGTATTTACCTCCCTGTGGTTTTCACTGGGAAACCTTTCGGTTAAATGGCTGCCGATTGTGGTTGTCTTGATGGAGCCCCTTAGCCGGCTTGTGCCTCCATGTCCCAGGTCCACACCAAGCCAGCAGTCTCGTGGTCTTGGTCTGCCCCTGTCACATTCCCTCTTTCTGGTCTCTACCAATGCCGCCTGCTCAGTGTATCTTTTCCCCATTGAGATTCATCCTCTTCCTTTTTAAGAACTCTTTTTCTCATGCTGGCAGTCCAGGGCTGATCCCTCTCATTCCCCAGTGGCAAGTCTTGGGTGTAGCCGTGTGGTATCACTTACCACTTTCCCAAGCCATGTGACCAATGCCTGCATGTTTCACTTGGCACTGTCAGGGCTGAAGGCAACATGGCTGGCCATTGCCTGAGTCCCACAGTCCTCAGAGGAGGCTTGGCCAACCTTCTGGAAGTGGCTCTTTGTTCTCGGTGAGCTGCGATGCCTGTTGCTCTATGTCTATACCTCACACAGGCCTGCATCCACTACAGCTACACCTCGTGCGGGATGCCTAGAAAAAGACTCTCACATACTCACATTCATACCAACATGCTGCCGTCTCGCTTACTTAAAGGGCAATGTCACAGGGCTGTATGTAGTACAGAGAGACCTAGCTCTGCTGGTGACTTACCACCTCTGCAGTCACAGCAGCTGTCATGTCGGAGCATGTGGCAGACTTCTGAGGAGCTCTGTGCTGCTCCCAAGAGATCCCAGATGTCTGTGGCCAGGAAAGGGACGAGCAGCATCCGCATCCGCCACGCTGCACATGTGTGGTGCATGAGTTACACACTCAGCTCTTCTGGGAGCTGCTGTGTCGGGCTTTGCATATAGAACACACAGAGAAGCAAAATGTCTGCGTGGTTGTCTTAGAGCCCAAGAGTGAGCACCATATTCCTAAGAGATGTCTTCCCAAATCTATGAATTAGAAAGCTGAAACTAGAATCCAGGCCTACGGTGAACTTATCTTGGGACATACAAATAAATGCACACTACCCCCAGATAGAACACCAACAACATCCAGCCAGAAGACCCAAGGGGCTTATCATACATATTTAAAAGCATTACAGGTTATTTATAGAATGTGTGTGTGACCCCCCCACACTCCAAAGCAGCCATCTTATTGGAAAGTGTCATTCCAGAATGGCTGGCTTCCCTCATGGTTACATAGATGGAGTACTGCCTTCTGTCAACCTCCCACCTTCTAACCACAAGGCGACATTCAGCTAGGGCAGATTGCAGGGGAGACGTGTGGGAGGGAGCTGCGCTCTCAGATGAGGGCCTGTGACCCTCTCCTTATGGGCCTGATTCTGAGTGGTTCTTGCGGGCAGCCACAGCTGTGGATGGAGAAGGTTGTTTTGCTTGGAGGATAGGGCTCAGCAACACGGGGCTGTTTCTACCTTTGCCCAGCATTGCTCCTGACAGTGGAGAGCCTGGGCAGCTCTTCCCCCCAATCCCCGTGTATGCATGCTCCTGTATGCAGGTACATGTGTGGCGTCTAGAGGAACAGCTTGGTGCTGCTCTTCCCGCACCTTCCATTCACCTAGGTTTTTCGGGACAGATCTGTCACTGTGCTGGAGCCAGTGAGCCCCAGGGATCCACCCTCCTCCACCACCCGGCACTGGGACTTCTAGTTTGCCCCACTGCACCCAGCTTTGCCATGTGGGTTTGGGGGATCAAACTTGAGCCCTCATGTTCACAACACAGCTCGTTGCTACCTGAGCATCTTCAGCTGTTGGTCCGTGGGATGCAGGGCAGGCTGAAGTAGAATGAGTCTTTCCAACTGTCTGGATCCTTACTCTAACGATGCAGAAGAGCCACCCAGCACAGTTTGTGGTGACTCTGACAGTCACAGGCCCAGCAACTGTAAAAGGATTCCTTGCCTGGTTCTCTTCTTGGGAAGCTTGTGGTTTTCCTGAGTTACTTTGCAGAATAGACATGAACAGGGGAAGGATAAGGGAGAGGTGTTCTGGTTGGCCAGGTAGTAATTTGTTCCTCCCTCGTGAAATATTTCCTATGGCATCTATCCATTTGTTTGTCCACCTACCCATGGTAAGCATCTGCTTGCAATGCAGCGGTGCATTACCTGGATGTAAATCAGGTCACAGTGCCTGCAGGTCAGATAAAAAATACATCATATGTGGGTCTGGAGAGATGCCTCAGTGGGTAAGAGCTCTTGCTGTGTGAACATGGAGGCCTGAGTTCAAATCCTCAGCACCTGCATAAAAGCCATATGTGTGATGCATGCCTGTAACTGCAATACTGCAGACTGAAGATCTGCAGATCCCAGGAGCTCCCTGGCCATCAGCCTAGCAGAGATGGCGAGCTTCAAGCTCAGGGAGAGACCCTGGTGAAAAGCATCACAGTGCAGAATGATAGAGTAAGACATCCCTGTTGGGCATGGTGGCGCACACCTTTAATCCCAGCACTCGGGAGGCAGAGGCAGGCGGATTTCTGAATTCGAGGCCAGCCTGATCTACAAAGTGAGTTCCAGGACAGCCAGGGCTATAAAGAGAAACCCTGTCTTGAAAAACAAAAACAAAAACAAACAAACAAAAAAAGACATCCCCCACACACGCACACACATAAACTCATTCACTCACTCAAATGTATCCATTCACACACAAACTCACACCCACACCCGCACACATACACTCAAGCATGCACCCATGTACACTAAATGAAATAGAAATACATTAAATGGAATAGAAAAGAGAGAAAACTTACACTAAATGCTGCTATTATTGTGTCTAAAGAAACAGGTTCAAAGTGTGAGGATGTGAATAGCAACACTTTAGGGCAGAGAACAGAGACTGAAGCACCTTTAAAGATTGTTTTTATGAATTTATTTTACAATGAGTGTTTCTTGTCTGTCTGTCTGTCTGTCTGTCTGTCTGTCTCTCTCTCTCTCTCTCTCTGTGTGTGTGTGTGTGTGTGTGTGTGTATCATGTGCTCACTCCTCAAGGAGGCCAGAAGATGATGTTTATGATCTCCTGGCACTGGAATCACAGACTGGAATCCCAGTTGTAAGCTGTCTTGTGTGTGCTGGGCATCAAACCCAGGCCTGCTGGAAGAGCAACAAGTGCTTTTAAACACAGAGCCATCTCAGCAGCCCTCAATTGAGATATCTTACATGTAATATCTTGTAATGGAGACTGTGAAAGTAAATATGAAAGCTAATTGATGAAATACTTAAGCTGCCCCTCATTCACAAAACATAAGGAGTGAGTGAAGACCTCAATGACTGGCTGGGACCACGGCTCCTATCAAGACCTGCCTGTACTGTTCTTCCAACCTATAGCCTGGTTCAGAAGGAAACACAGAGCAGACCTCTTAGCCTCGCAGAGCCAGGAGCATAAGGTCACCCAGCTCTGTGTTTTGCTGGGGCTATTTAATAGGTAGGTCACTGTGCTATTGGTGACTGAGGCAATGCTGAGCCTACCTCAGGTAGGTATTCCTTTGACAACGACAGAGAACATTGACATTCCATTTCTTAACAAGAAGGAAGGCTTCCTATATCTGTGCCCAGTTGTTCAGTTGACCATTGAGGCTCAGTACTGCCTGAGTCACCAACAGCACATTGCACTTTGGAGAGCATCATCCTGTCCCCAGGGATCTCAGTGGCATGCAGAGGAGCAGTCGGTGGGAACTGAGGAGCGGATGTTGACTGAGGGAAACATTAGGCATCATTTGTAACCTAGAGATGAGCTCAGCTCCATGGGAGGCTGTTCTGTGCAAACATGACATCACTGCGGGGATGTAGCACCATGAGCTTTGACGTCTTTGGGGTTCGGTATGTATGTCACAGACACTTCGAAGAGGAGGCTAAAAGACGCTCTGGGCGTTGCAGAAAGGAGGTTTGGGTTTGTAGAAATCCTGCCCACTCAGGCCCTACTGCACCCTGTGGCTGCTGACCATCTAGACTGCCATGGTCACTGTGGATGATAGTGTTCTGACTGATAACACCAGAGCCACCCTCTGGTAAAAGAGGCTCTGGCACAGAGGGCTGGAGTTCAGCACACAGCTCTCTAAAGAGACCATAAAGTAAGGGCTTCTGTTCGCCTCAAAGGATCCTCTGTCCTCACCCAAACCCCAAGAGATTCCCAAATGTTAGAAGGAAATCAGATATCTGGGAGGAGTCATTCAAGAAAGTTTGAAGCAGTCAGTTGGGACACAGACCCGCCAATTGTTTTCTGAAAGTCACGGAGATTCGGTGGCTCTGATGGATCTAAACTGGCTTTTCACAAATGCCCTGGGTTTTCCTCTACTCCCCCTGTAATGCTGTTAAAGAAACAAAGCTAGTCCCCAAAGCATAAAAATCCAATTTTTCAACTTGAGAGGCAAGCCACATAGCTGCGCTGTTTAACCCGTGAAGTAAAGAACCAGTTTTAAATGTCACTAATGGAATTGATGACAGGGTGTTAGACTAGGTGGAGAGCTGGTGCCCCACACGGGACTCTGTCCTGTGAGGTTGCTGCATCTTGGAAGGCTTGCTTGTTTGTTTGCCGTGCTGGGCACTGAACCTGACTTCACACATCGTAGGCAAGCATTGAACACTTAGCTGTATGCATAGGTTCTGGGAGTGCATGCATGGCTGTATGCATGCTTGGGTGTATGTGCAAGAGTGTGAAGGAGGGTGTTCATGGGTGCATGCATCCTTGAATGCATCTGCCCATGTGTGTGTGTGCATGTGCACATGTGTGCACATGCAGGTATTACCCTTGAATGCATCTGCACGTGTGTGTGTGCATGTGCACATGTGTGCACACGCAGGTATTATCCTTGAATGCATCTGCCCCTGTGTGTGTGTGCATGTGCACTTGTGTGCACACGCAGGTATTACATGAGGAGGTTGGCGGGCAACCTCAGGTGTTATTCCTTGGGAGATGTTTACATTAATTTTTGAGACAGTATCTCTCATTGGGACCTGGGGCTTTCTGACTAGGTTATGCTGGCTGGCAAGCCATCCCCAGGCTCCACCTCTCTCCTCTCCCGTCTTCCTGCTGCCATGATTATAAGCCTTGCTACCACTCCTATCCAGTCTCACAGGACCAGGGGGCTGCATCATGTAGGAGAAGTGAGTAGGCTGTGGATGAGGAGCATAGCCCAGCCCAGGTTGGCTCCATTCTCTTCTTCTTTTTTTTTTTTTCCGAGACAGGGTTTCTCTGTATAGCCCTGGCTGTCCTGGAACTCACTCTGTAGACCAGGCTGGCCTCGAACTCAGAAATCCACCTGCCTCTGCTTCCCGAGTGCTGGGACTAAAGGTGTGCGCCACCACGCCCGGCTTCCATTCTCTTCTTTTTTTCCCTTTCCTTTCTTTTTATTTTTTTCTTCCCCCACCCCCTCTCCTCCTTTTTGAGATGGGGATTTCTCTGTGTTGCCTGGCTGCCCTGGAATTTCACTCCATAGACTAGTCTGCCCTCAAACTCTTGAAACCTGCCGTGTGCTGGCATTAAAGGCATACCCTGCTCAAGACAGGTTCTTGAAAACTGTTTTAATGGCATTTTAGAAACACATGAGAAGACAGACTTGGCCCAGGCACACTTGCTGGAGATAGTATCGAATGGGAAACTGTAGGTGTGCAGGCTCTGCCTAACTCAGCGCTCGGCTCATGGCCCCAGACCCACAGTGTGCACCATGTGCTACGTCGGCGCTTGGCTAGGGCAGGATGGAGAGAGGAGTCATTGTTGGTCTCAGGCCTGTGATCACATCCAACTGCTTGTGGTGATTCCCATGGGAGCAGATGCTTAAGGCCATCAGCTTAAAAGGCTTGGACCTTGAGGTGCCATATCAGGTGTGCCTTCTTCCCAACTGTGCTGATTCTGCGTGAGCACCAGCATCTGTTTGGACAAGGGCACAGGTCGAGCAAGGCCAGCCAAGCTTTCCCTCTTGCTTGGCTAGTGGGCTTCTTCTTCATGTCTGTGATGTGGGGGCCACATCCTTGTGTTTGTCTGTGGCCCTGACTGCTGGGATATGAGGACAGCTCGGGGATTGGGTGTACAAGGTGGAAGGAGGGAGGGAGCTACTGGCTCTTGCAACCTAGCTGGCTGCGTTCACCTGTCATACTCAGCAGTGGGTCTAACAAGAGACCTCTGCATAGAAGCCATGTCTTGGGATACTGACAGCGAGCACCTCTGCTACCTTCTGATGGCTGAAAGCACCTACCCCTTATGCCCAGAACCCCATGGGAGGAGAGGCGGTGACCAAGTCCATGTGCAACCCCCAAGCACACTCGAGAGAACAGAGGACAATTAAACACTGTTCCGTTTAAACACAAATGTGGCAAAACACAAAAGTCCTTGTGTGGACTTTTGAGGCAGGAGGGGCATGGCTCAGGTCTTTGGGGAGCCCACCCAACACCAGCCCTCAACACTGTCTCCTGTGCCTGGACTGATAAAGCTATTGAAGATGGCCGTGGACCGTGTTCATTGTCTGGCATGGTTGTGTTATCATGGTGCTCAGATGAAGTACCTGAGTGTCAGACCTGAGGGTCTGGGGCCCTAGGATGTGCCCAGCACATGGAGTCAGACGGTGGCTCCCAACTTAGCTGTCACTGGAAACCCCGGTGCTGTCCCTTCGCTGTCCCTCCGAAGCATCTGTGGGCACCAGGGCAGAGGTCATTAGCCGCTGGCTTAGGAGGCTCGGCGTGTCCCATGGAAAGTGTCCCTGCCAAGCTGGGCGCCTCACGGTTTCCTCTGCCGAGAGCTGGACAACAGACTGGGAAACTTCCCGATTTATTTCAGTAAGCTCGCAGCCGCCCCTCCCTTCCTCCTGGTTTGTAGTTGTTTGTTTGAACTTGAGACTTCCTGAAGCCTGGAAGGTGTTTCTGCCTGGAGCAGCTCCCTGACAGTTGCAGCTCTGTCCACGCAGCCCCTGTCTAAGGAAGGAAGCAAGAGGGACTCATGCGCAGATGGGCGGGCTCAGCCATTCTCACTTGGTCTCCAGCAGCGGAGGCATCCTGCAGCCTCAGCCTCCGTCTGCAAGGAGAGCAGCAGGTGTGGAGCCTCTGGCTTGGGGACTGAAGGGGAGGCTGGGAACCCAGGAGGCCATTTGACCCGGTTCTTTCTCATGACTTGGTAAAACTCAAGGTCACCAGGGACGTCAGCAGCTGTTTCTCGTGACAGCTCAGGACCCAGGTGTGTCCTGCAGGTTGCTGGTGCCTCCACAGTTTCTGACTGCCCAAGTGAAGAAGACCTGTAGGCCTCAGGAACCTCAGGGCTCTTTGGGCTGACACCTGAACTGGTCCTGAGGCGTCACTGGGCCTCTGCATTCAACCGTCAGGAAGGCAACGCAATGGCAGAAAAGGGTGCATCCCGGGGGGCCGGGCGGCGGTTCTGGTCACTACCAAGGAAGCGTCGGGGAGCAGCAGGGCGCCACAAGCCAGGTGAGTCAGGAGAAATGACACCTCTCTGGGGACTTTGGACTTAGTGTCCCCTTTCAAGAACTTTCTTGTGATGATTCAACATTTCAAAATATTTTGAGTTGTACTTGCAGGACCCTTAAAACATGTCTTGTGACCTGTTAGACATCCTGGCTCAAAGCAAAGATAGTGTGGCGTCTGGCTTTATCTGAACTTCCTTTGTCTCTGGCCTGGCTCAGAAGCTGTGGTGGTGGGAGTCCTGGGCAGACATGGCCATGATGCACTCCCTGTCTGGAGGGTTAGTGGGGCTTGTTCCCAGGTTGAACAGTCCATCCAGGTCCCCAGCAGCCCTCTTGTCACAGTGGCTATATCCCACTCCCACCCCAATCCCAGTTCAGATTCTCTTTGGGGCAGCACACTTGCTCAGCCAGTTTAAATTCTCAATCTCAGACTAATGTGTTACAAATTAACATCCAGAGAAGTGGGGCCGTTCCAGTTGCTGGAGCTGGAGCCGGAGCCATGCCTTGAGGCTGAGTTCTGGTCCTGGCAGGGAACACAAGACTCTCTTCCCCCAGGAGACTGGGGACGCAGATGTTGCCAGGGAATTCGGGGCTGCAGTGATCTCTGACCGTAGGCTCATGTAGCATCCTTAGGGTGTCAGCTATAATTAATTCCCTGGGCTACACTGTGTCCCACTCTGGACATAAAGGACCAGCGCCTCCTGGTGTCCATCTTAGATTTGCACGCACTGGGGGAAGTACAGGCAGTTCATTAGGAGCTAGCCTGTTAGCACCACAGGCTGCAAAGGAGGGGCAACCATTTGGGGGTCCATGAGCTAACGTTCATCCTATCTTCCACCCCAGGATTCAGCTCCTGGGGGTGCTTCATAAACCAGCCTGGGCACAGCAGGTAGAAGAGGGCCCTTGCCCTCCTGTGTGGGTATGGAAAGCATCCCTAACACAGTGGGTCAGGCCACACCCTGCTAGATTGGCACAGATAACCTGGGTTGAGGTACCAGGTCCCTAGTCACCTTATCAAACCCTCTGACATCTGCCCAGCACGGTGCCAGGGAAGAGCAGGACTGCGGTGTGACAGAAGCCAAGCTAGTCCTGGCACCTGCTCGGCGCATCCCAGGGTGCTCAATGCCCTCTTACCAGCAGCCCCTTCCCCCTTCAGGCCCTAAACATGGATGTGAGGAGACTCTCCAAACACCCCCTCACAATATGGGGTATTCTGGGCCACACTTGAGATTACTCAAATGTCACTCACTATTTATTCCTGGGCCACCAGCACCATCTGCTTGGTTTGGCTGTTGAGGCTGTTGATATCCATTTTGGGGTGCCCTCCTGGCTCTGCCTCCCCATTTGTGTCTCAGTGGAGTCTGTCTGATGAGCCCCCTCCCAGTGCAAGTGCAGCTCAGACAGGTGCAGCTTAGTGCAGTCAGATCGATGTGGCAGGTGCGGCTCCCGGCAGGTGCAGCTCACTGTGCACGGCTCACTGTGCACGGCTCCCTGTGTGCAGCTCGGGTCTACAGCAGTTCAAACAGCCAATCGCTTGCTTGTTCATGCTGAGCACCTGCGCAGGCAGTAAACCCTGGAGTCCATTTTTCCATGTGACATGGCTTTTTGAACATGGAGCCTTTCTAAGGGCATGGAGCCTTTCTAAGGGCTTGCAGCCATCTGCTCATGTATTGTCAGAGGCGAAGTCATGGCTAGTGCTGTGGACACAGAGTTAGAGTTACAAGAAAGGTGACGGGGTCGCCATGTCGTGAACAAAGGGTGAAGATGGGGCGAGGGGAGGGTTGTCAGGACTGGCGAGGGAGCTGGGCAGATCTGCTCTTCCCGTGACAGAAGTCCATGGGGCACTACTGACTGGAGATTAGTAGAGTGTTTCACTTGCATGTGGCAACCCTGGACCGTGGCAGCAGACTTGATGAGATTCTAAACTGGAAGAGCAAGGCCCACGGGAGGGGCCAGAGACACAGGTGTCCACCTCAGCAACATGGCTGGCTGCCCAGAGGCTGAGGGCATGGGAGGGAGGCTCTGCCAGCTACCCCCATTAAAGCACTGCGGCGGGGGTGGGGGTGGGGGGTGGGTAGGAGGCCTCTTCAATTGACACTTCTTGATGAACAATGGAACAGTTAAGACACCTTAAGTGCCATATAATGGAACGGGCACAGGGGCAGCGTGGAGCCCTGCGACTGGATACCACAGCGTGGAGCCCTGGGACTGGATACCACAGCGTTGGTTTGGTGAAGAGTTTCACTCGCCTTTTGATGCTGACTAGATTCCCTCCTCTGGGTGTGGCGCTGCCCTTCACTGGCTCAGTAAGTCAGGGTGAGGCCCCAGTTGTACACTCCACTCCCTAAAGCCCCCATGCTGGGCTGCAGCAGTGTCAGGAGCCCCACCCAGGGCAGACCACTAGACAGTTAAACATTACCCATCACCCAAGTGCTGATCTGGACACAGTGGGTTCTTGGTATCTGTGACACCTCGTGGCCTGGATGGGTGTGGCCTCCTGTAGCTCCTCAGTGCTGCTAGACCCTATCCACACCACCCCCTGCACACACATCCATCCATCCAGCGTGAGCTGGTCTCTACACCACAGTGCACAGACCCTCAGGCATTGCTGCTGTTTCCACTGGGCCAAGTGTTTGCCAAAACTCAGGTTCAAGTAGCGCATGAGTCAGCGCCAGCCTTCCCACACCTCTTCCCTGTGGTACGTGATGGTGTGGGGGAAAGTGTGGCTGAAGGTTATAATTTCCCAATAAGCCAGAAATGGAGTGCCGGCAGTTTATCCAGAAGTCCTGGCCATCAGCCTTCATGGAGACACGGGAAAGCAGAGCTCAATAGCACAGTGGTGGGCATCCCCTCTGAGAGCCTGTCTTATTAGGAATCCAGACAGCCTCTCTGTAAAAACATGTTTGAGGTTGGCACCGAGAGTTTTGTTTTGTTTTGTTTTGTTTTGTTTTGTTTTGTTTTGTTTTTTCGAGACAGGGTTTCTCTGTATAGCCCTGGCTGTCCTGGAACTCACTCTGTAGACCAGGCTGGCCTCGAACTCAGAAATCTGCCTGCCTCTGCCTCCCAAGTGCTGTGATTAAAGGTGTGCGCCACCACTGCACCAAGAGTTTTAAACAGAGCCAGAACTAATTAAAAGGAGATGATAAAGGCCCATGAAGATGGTTCAGCTGTCTAAGTGTGAAGACCAGAGTGTAGATTTCCAGAACCCATATAAAAGCTAGGCAGGCACGGTGGAGATCAACAGGAGAAAGGGATTCATGTCCACTTGTGGCCTCTGAGTGTTCCTGCGAGCACACAGGAGCATGTGCACACATGCACACCATACATGCAAAAATACCGCAAAGATTTGTGGGGCATGTGGGTTACGGTGATCACTTGTTAGAGCTTCTGGGTAGCTAAGCTCAAGGTGGGAAATGGACATAAAGTCAGGTGCAGAGGAGAGCTGTTCTGTAAAGGATTTGGGGAGAATCCTTCTCTTCAGCAGTGTACACACATTTGTTAGGATTCTCAGTAGATACCACGTTTGAATTTTTGTTTCTTTCTTTCTTTAAGAAAATCAGCACTCCTAGTTAGATGTTCCACGGCAGCCGGCTAGAAATACTAAAACCTGAGTGTTCAGTAGGATTCCACCCTGGGTCACTCTGTGGTTACAGTGTTCCTGTCAGGGAAAGCCCCACTGCAGGCTAGGACCACACATGTCCCAGCTCGTTGCTGTGAGACAGGTGACCCCCTATACCAGATGCTGTGTGACAGGTGACCCCCTATACCAGATGCTCAGGCCACTGAGCTGAAGCTCTTCCTGCTTCAGCTCAGGACAACCATGTTTGTAGAAGACAGACATATTATTGAAAGTGGGAATATCCAGTGTGAGGCTAGACCACTAGTGTGATGGTCCTGCCATGGCTGTATGAGGCTAGACCACTGATGCGACAGTCCCGCCCATGGGCATTTATAGCCACACTCCTGGCATCCACACTCCTGACATCCATGCTTCAGAAGTTCAAGCCAGCAGAAGGGTGTGGCCATCCTGCTCTAACTCTAAAGCAAGCTTGCAGAGGAGTGGGAGGTGGGAGGAGGCTCCCGTTTGATTTATAGTGCTTTTGTTCACAGGGGAAACACTGGTGAGAGACATTTCCTCATGGTGCTCCTAGAACTTGTTTGTAAGAAGCCGTTTCCTGCTCTGAGGAAATCTGGGGATTGTTATCATATTTAAATTTTCAGGCAGCTCTGTTGAAGGTAATAATTTTGTGATAACTAGATATGGGTGCTGTCGGTTTAGCCAGAGCTGGGAAGGACCTCCTGACCAGCTCCTGACTTCCCTGACCACTGGCCACCACTTGGCCTAGAGTGAAGCCAATGCCAGGCTGGAGAGACCCAGAGACCCCATCCCAGCTGCGCTAGGGTCCCCGCAGGCTCTCTTTTGGGCCTCTGGGATCTCAGTCTCTGTGGGGATGGTCCCTGTGTGTTATCTTGGGACGGGGGGGTGGGGTGGGGGGTGGGTGTGGTGTGCCTGTGGAGTCTCTGCTCTTGAGGAATGTGGAAGTAACAACTCACACCTACCCGGGCCCTACTACCTGCCCACAGTGTGAATTTGCTCACCTTGGGGAAACAGTGTCCTTGACATCTGAGTGGTGGGGCCTGCCAGTCACTAGATTTGAACTCTCTAGGTAGTGGGGACCTTGCTGTGTTCTGATGGTTGGGTTCAGGAGTTCATCCTTGCCTGGATCCCTGGGCAGAGAGGTGAGTTTTCTGACTGCCCCTCCATCCACTGAAGCTTCATCTACTTCTTTAGGTCCTGACCCTGTATGAGTAGATTGGCTGTGTGAGCATGTGCCCTGGTACCAGTGCTGTCTGCATGCTGGATGGGGGCTGCTCTTTGTATGCCATGCCTCAGACAGACAAACAGACAGACAGACAGACAGACAGACAGACACACACCTGTCTGTTCCTTTCCTGTAAGGAACGAGGCCCAAGCTGATGCTGCATCCTCTCTTCTTTGGACCAGGAGCCCTCTCACCTCCTGCTGGTGTACTCTGCTGATCCTTCTTGCCTCCCCTACCCTGGGAACGGTAACTCTTTCTTATCTATCACCGTAAGTGAACGTTGTCCCCGCCTGAGTCCCTGTGCCTCACACTGGCAAGAATGGCTTGATTGTTCTTTTCCCAAAGCTGCTTGCAGGCTTCTTCAGCCTGGAGTTGCTGTGTAAATATGCAGGGTGGAGTGAGGAGGGGATGTTAGTCTTGTGAGAGCAATTACCTTACAGTGCTCCATCCTGGTTAATGATGAAGTGAAAGTGAAGCTGGCCGCTCCTGCAGTCGGGCACTGAGTGCAGTCAAGGGCTCCGGGTGCCTGTGGCCATGGCACACAGACCTGCCTGGATCTCTGTGGCAGAGATGAAACTCTACTACATGTACTCTGAGTGGTGCTCCTGGCTACGCTCTCTGGCTGAGGGTGAGTCCCGGGGTCCTCTGAGGGAGTCCTCCTACACTTGCAGCCTGGGCGCTCCATGGCTGTATTCTATTGATGAGAGAAATGGTCTCCCCAGTTCCTGTGTCCCCTTTGGACCCGAGGCCACTAAGGTGGGACCTGGAGCACACGAGTTGGTGTCACTGGAGTAGTTTGCAGCATTGGCTACCAAGAGTAGACAGCATTCTCAGGCTGGCAAGTGTAGGAACTCCTACGTGTCACCGAGCTGCTTTTGTGATTGGCTCCCTGGGGAGCTACAAGACCATAGAGCATCCAGAGGGTCCTTCCCTTAGCCCTGAGCTCAATGTCTAGCAGGCAGAGTGACCACTTTTTTTTTTCTGGCCTGATCCCATCTTGTCTGTGTGATATGGGCCTGAGATCGTTGAAGGTTAGAGGTCAGGCCGTGGCTGGCATTTGACCGAGTTCATTGTTGCATTCGGTGTAACAGCTGAGATAGTGGGGAGGGGTTGTTTCTAGAAACACTGCTCAGGACCTGAATGTGCAGGAAGTGTCTCTGTGGACAGTAAGAGAGAAGGCTCAGCAGAGATGGCCCTGTCAGTCCTGTGCACACACAGCCCTCTGCCCGCAGCGCTTTTCTGTGTATTTTGTGGCTCCGGCCACCTCTCCTAAAAGGATTGGAGGGTGTTCAAGATGCTACTGTGGCACTCACAGGAGAGGCTCAGGAGGGGACATATATCCCTCTGTCAGAGCATATTACTCAGGAGTGCAAGCTGACCATACACAGCCCCTGGTGACATGGGGGAATCAGCAAGGACAGCTGACTCTTGAGGAAAGGGCGTGGAAGGGTGGTGTGGATGAGGATTTCATACTCAGTACCCCAGCTGGAAGGGACATCTGTGTCAGGACTGGGGCTCTGTGGATGGGGCCTGTATGCAACCAGCTCAACTGTAACGTTTCTTCTGCCTGTTTGTAAAATAGGAACACCCTTTCCTTCTGGAAAGCTGAGGCGGGGGAGTTGTAGTCTCCGTGAATAGAACTCTAGGTTGTGTGAACAAAACCATGTTTAGACACAGAAATCTTAGATGCTTGACAGAGACCACCATGGGTCTATGATGTAAGATGACCTTAGCAACCAACCATCCAAAGCCTTGAGAGTCTGTGGATGATGGGCTACCAGAGGCCAACACCGTCAAAAGCTGAGGCTGGGCCGTGAGCATGGTGTCTGCTCATTGTGTACAGATCACAGTGTGCCACCAGCTCACAGAGCTGTCCTGCTGCTTCAGGGACACTCACAGCGGGGTGTGCTGCCACCCCAGGGTCCCTGAAGCATGGAGTCCCTTCATAGCTTCCCAGGAACAATGTCTCAGCCAGTGGTTGTCAACCTTCCTAATGCTGTGGCCCTCAATACAGCTCCTCGTGCTGTGGTGACCCCCTGACCATAAGACTTTTTTTTTTTTTTTTTGAGACAGGGTTTCTCTGTATAGCCCTGGCTGTCCTGGAACTCACTCTGTAGACCAGGCTGGCCTCGAACTCAGAAATCCGCCTGCCTCTGCCTCAGCCTCCCGAGTGCTGGGATTAAAGGCGTGCGCCACCACGCCCGGCATCATAAGATCATTTTTGCTGCTACTTCATGGCTATAATTTTGTTTGAAATATAATGTAAATACCTATGTTTTCCAATGTTCTTAGGCAACCACTGTTGAAAGGGTCATTCGACCCTGAAAGGGGCCAGGACCCAGAGGTTGAGCACTACTGGTCTAAACTGATGGGATGGAGTAGGAGGTACAGGGCTGGCTGCCTACAGCTCCTTATGTGACAGCAGGGGCTTGGGAACATGGCCAGGTTCCCTCCTGTCTGCATGGATCACCAGGGATGCTAGCACAGGACTTTTGCCTGCACCCATCTTCTCTTTGTTTTTCTGTGAAGTCCAACTTCTCCTGTGGTTCCCCATGCGCACATGGCAATAAACGGGTTGCCTCAGAGCAGGGGTGAAGGCTGCTTGCTGGCCCTTTTACCAGGCTCCTGGGAGTGAAGCCTGAATCAGGGGCCTAACAGGAACTGAAATTGTCCTCCTGCAGCCTGGCAGGGCCCTCCCAACCCCTGGAAACTTAGCTCCTCCCCCCCAAGGATTGCAGGGAAGGGCTGAGGAGGGAACCCACAGCCTGTTGACACTGGCAGCCCATCCAAGGGCTAGTCAGCACCCACCCTGACCCAGGTGTGCACTGCACTGGTGTTCTTTTTGCGATGTACCGGAGGAGAGCTGAGGCCTTTAAGCTAGCTTGCTCTTCCTGGGCTGATGGGGCAGGGGAGGGGGTTGGGTTGTTCACAGAAGCACATAGAAACTACAAAGTGAATTGAACCCTGGGCTCCTACCCTCTCCAACCCCACCCACCCACCCAGGACTAGGAAGGATCAGGTGAGATATGTAAGTATATCCGGCCAGCACAAAGTGTCCCACCCCATTATAGAGCCAGTCTCTGAACCACCATGGTTGACTTCAGAGAAGGAATTGATCAACTCGTAGCCCAAGTGGGACAAGATCCCCCAATAACATGAGCCTTTTGCACACCTGGGTGAGCTTGCAAGGCACAGGAAATCCCTTTGATGGCTGTGTCCGCAGAGCAGCTAAGGGGGCGTGGCAGGGCTTTCCGGGAGCTTCCCTCACCACCTAGCCTGTGGCCATGGCTCTCTAGCACACTAGGCGGCTGTCTGTCCTTGACTCAGAAGTTCATTGTGACTCAGAGCAAATGCGACATGGTCCGGTCCAGTAATAGATATCTGCTGTTTGCCATGTGGGCAGCTCCTGGGCTCTATTTACATTCTCTGTCTGCTGTGTTTGTCTTTTCTAATATATGGCAAGAGAATATTGCTAAGATCAGCCTTAGGGGAGTCCACCTGCCACCATAGAAACACGCACCTCCCATGAGTAAAAGAACTGGAGGGCACGTGATGGGGCTGCCAGTCACTCTGCTCGCTCTGCTGCCCTGGCAGAGCCCAGCCTTCTTCCGTAGGCGCCTGGGGGGGCCTGTGATTCTGTGAAGCACCTCTATGTGTGCACCGTGACACTGTTACCCAGGAAGCCATATCGATGGCAAGGGAGAAACAAGCTGGGGACCCAGGTCCTGTCCTCACTTGGAGACTCTGTGTCACAATTTTAGGAACTTAATTTACCTCAAAACAGTGAGAGCCAACAGCCTTATCTCGTGTTTAAAGAGCAGGATGGCTTGTGCTGGTGTCAGCCCTACTGGGGACCGTCAGACTGTGAGCTCGGAGGGAGAGTTGTCTTTAAGGAAGTCTGTTTTTTTCAAGGACAGAAGTAAAGAGCCAAGGGTTATAGACCTATTTAAATTGTTTACCTGATCTTGATTTAACTTTGAAAAGTGGTATCTATCAAGAGACCCACAGCCAAACATTAGGCAGAGCTTGGAGAATCCTTTTTAAGAGAGGGAGGAAGGATTGTAGGAGCCAAAGAGGTCAAAGACACCACACACAAAAAAAAAACCCACAGAATCAACTAACCTGCCCATAGAGGCCCACAGAGACTGAACCACCAGACAGACAGACCTAGGCCCTTGGCACATAGGTAACAGTTCAGTTCTGCAGCTTGTAATAAACAGTTCCTAACAGCAGGAGCAGGAGCCGGAGCCAGAGCCGGAACCTGAGCGGGAGCAGTAGAGGGAACAAGGAGCAGGAGCAGGAGCAGGAGCTGTCTCTGACTCTGTTGCCTGCCTTTGGATCTCTTTCCCCTTACTGGGCTGCCTTATCTAGCCACTATAGGAACTAGGCCATGTACCTAGCCTACTGCAACCTGATAGGCCAGGGTAGGTTGATATCCATGGGAGTCCTCCCGTTTCTGAGGAGAGAGAGAGGATGGGGGAAGGGATAGGACTAGGAGAAGTACACGGAGGGGAAGTTTTGATTGGGATGTAAAGTTATTTAATTAATTCATTAATAAATAAAGAGTAAAGAGCCAGGTAATAAAACCAGTAGTAGAGTTTATCCTGTGCCCCCCCCCCACACACACACACACCTCACTTGGTCTAGAAATGATGCAGCACCAGATGGTGTTGCACAGGAAATGATGGCCGCCCTGTGAAGTGCTCCTGGACTGGGCCATTCTCACAGCTACCCGGAAGGGGCTTCACTCACGTAGGGAGAGAATCTGAGGGAAACAACTGTGTGATGGCAAGCTAACAGTGAGGAAAATGACTCAGAGCTTCTCTGGCCCAGGGGCTGCTCTGCTCTGCCTGTTTATCTGTTTAGTCACTGACTTATGTACTTGGAGGCCTCTGGCCTTACCCTGTGTGCCCAGTGGGACCCCACTGTGGTGCCATGCAGCCTGTGGGCACAGTTCCTTATTAAAATCTCTCCCTTTGTCTTTCCAGTAGCATTTAAACCATTTCCTCAAACAGTGTGTCACCTTCTCCTAAGAGATTTGTCTACATTTACTGGGGACCACAACTCCCCAGAAGTATGCGCAGACCTGCGTGGCTCTTCTTGCTTCTGCAAGGTCGGGACGGGATGTGAGATGCGCTCAGTCCAGGGCAGGCCACTGTGGGCTGCACATTATGTGCTGAGCTGCTGTCCACTACTGCTCACTGCTGCCCACTCCACTGCTGCCCACTGCTGTCCACCACTGCCCACTGCTGCCCACTGCTGCTCACTGCTGCCCACCCCACTGCTGCCCACCCCACTGCTGCCCACTCCACTGCTGCCCACCCCACTGCTGCGCACCCCACTGCTGCCCACCGCTGCCCACTGCTGTCCACCACTGCTCACCCCACTGCTGTCCACTGCTTTCCACTGCTGCTCACCCTACTGCTGCCCACTGCTGCTTCTCTGCCAACTTTCTACACGTTCTCAAGGACTCACCCCTCTTCATCAATGAGGGTCTGGGGTCCATGAGTGCCAGGACAAAGGCTGGAAGCCAGTGCACCCTTTGAGAGGCCGCACATTATGTGCTGAGCTTCTGCCCACTGCTGCTCACTGCTGCCCAGTGGCTGAGCCTGAGGAAGTGACATGGGACATGGATCCCAGTGGATAACCACACACACACATAAATGAAACCGATGTCAAGTGTCTTAGAGGGAGGGGCACACAATCCCTCCCCCCCACACACACACACCATTTTGAAGCCATTGAACTGTGTTATATTATACTGCTGGACCCGTCTTGCTGATAGCAGGGGAACCTCTGAAACCTGAGCGGTTAGTCTCAGCTCTAGGCTTTAAAAGTGCTGTCTATGGAACTGTGTTTAAACTCTAACAAGATAAAAGAAGATGCTTCCTCTCAACAACTGGTATGCAGCGTCTCATAGGTGGCACACAGAGACTAGACCAAAGAAGTGCAGGTTCTGCTGATACAACAGCATCGGCTCCCCTTTCACAGGCACCAAGCCAGGTCCCAGGGCTGCCCCATCTCAGTTGCCCCGAAGAAGCCCAGAGCCTCTGTAAGATGGCAGACATCACCTGCTCTCTTGAGAGAGTATGGAGGAGACGAAGGAGGAGAAGCATAGGGGGAGGGAGGCAGTCCTAATGTGGGGAGGGCACACTGGAAGCTTGTGCTGGGAGAGGCAGGGGAGCCTCCATTGATGGGCGGGGCGGACAGGCATCCGAGCAAGGCAGTAACTTGTTAGTGTAGACGTGGGTCTAGCCTCAATCCCAGTTCAATTAGTGTAGACATGGGGTCTAGCCTCAGTCTCAGCTCAGAAGGTTGACTCATGCCTAAGGTCAGCTTGGGGCTTGACAGGGAGATGGGATGAGTATCTTGTCACAGGTACAAGGCGTTTGTATCTTCTAGGAAGTTCTGGCATATTGACCAATGGAAAGAAACTTCCCAAGAGAGAAACCAGTGGAGAGAAAAACAAACAAACAAACAAACAAAAAACCATGGGACCCTTAATTAAGGAGAGTTGTATCTGGCAATGAAGAAAAGATGGGAGTGCAGTGGGGTAGGGGTGAGGGGTGGAAAGGAAATAGAAGGAAACTGCTGGGAAGGAAAATAAGAACACACTGGCCCAGAATGCCATTGACACAAGGGGATGATGTAAATCTGACTGACAGACATGGTTTGAGATCCAGGAAACCCCACAGGGGGTTAATTCCTCGTGGCAGCCCATGAGACTGGCTGTGGTATCTGAGAAAGAAGCCAGACTGTGGGTACAGATGACAGGAGTCCCTTCTCAGGCCCTCGGTTCTCGTCAGGCTCACCTCTCCACCACTGTCTTTTCTTCTTGTAAGAAAAATCTTAGGAGTGCCGCCTTGGAGCTGCCCTGAGTGTGGGTCTGGAGATGCCAGATGTGTGTTTAGTGTTGGGTGAGTTTTTCACATGAGGGCAGGGGCTTCATGACTGCCCTGGAGGCCCAAGGGGTCCCCTTCTCACATAAATCTGTTAGCTGCGCTTATAAAAATGTTTGAGGGAGGGAAAAATACTTTTCACATTTGGAAACACTTAAATTCTCCTTTAGACGCAGCTGCTCGGGCTGCCCACCTCTCTGGGAGATACAGTGCCAGCCACAGAGCTCCGGAAGTCTGTGGAGGCCACGCCACACCCCTTATCTCAGGGAGTAGGCAGAGCTGTGGAATCAGGGTGCACATCCTCCCACTCAGGACACCTCCGTGGCCTCCCCAGGTCACATTCTGCACACAGCCCTCAGGCTGACTTCCTCTTTTCTCTCCACACAGCAGCACTGTCTGTCCCAGGAGAGTCACTGGCCTGGGAGTCAGTGCTGGCCCATGGTCTATGATCAACCATGATTCACACACCCCAGAGTATAATAATCCTCTTGACCTGAGAGGGGCTGCTGCTCTCCCCAGCATAGAGCAGCTCACAGAGGCACATGTGGAACTCGGCTGGTGCCCAGCAGATGGGGCCTGGTCTGGTTGGTGCCAGACCAATGCTTTGCCAAAGACCATGTCCGTCTGCACCGCGGGAAGCTTGGAAAACATGACACAGAGGAGTCACGATGGTGCCCACTGCATGCTTGGTGCCCACCAGGCACTTTTCCCTTGGGTATCCTGGCTGCCACCTCTCTGTTGGCTTCCAGCTTATCTGGGGCTCTGCCTCTTCAACCTCTTCTTCCCTTTGGCCTTATCCCTGTTTGGCCACTGTCTCCCCTGGGCAGCTGTGAAGAGACCTGGGTAGATTCTGCCATCCGTTTCCAGTTCTGAGTTGCTTACCTGTGGAAGGTACACTCTGGCTGGTGACCTGTGCAGACCATTCCAGTACACCATAGATGTGAATGAGATTGGGGGACAGGGAAACTGAGGTCAGCTAGTCCTATCCCCTGCCCCAGAAGTGTCCCCTGCCCCACCCTCCCACCACACTCTGGTGCCTGTCACTGCTGATGGAAATGGAGAGCCAGTGGGCAGGCACCCTCCACGTGGCTGGAGCAGCAAGGGCACAGCACATTCTTGATGCTTTCTTCCAGGTCTGTACAGCACAGGCTTCTAAAAAAGCATCCTTATTCACCAGCCCCCACCATAGCCAGTCAGTCGCCCAGTCACCTGCTTCTTCTCTTTCCTAAGTCACCAGATTCTCAGGTCTCTCAGGATCAATTGAGCTTCTCGCTATGAGCACTGCCCTGTAGTGAAGATGTCGGTAGCCTAAAGAGGAAAACACGCTCACTTAGAGGGGAACGGAGAATAAAAATGGAATGTGAAGTATATGATTACTTTTATGTATGTGACTGTTTTGCCTGCCTGTATGTCTGTGCACCACATGCATGCCTGTGTCTGCAGAGGCCAGAAGATGGCACCAGGTCCCCTGGGACTGAAGTTATGGATGGTTGCGAGCCTCTACATGAGCGCCAAAAATTGAGCCCGAGTTCTCTAAAAAGCAGACAGTGCTCTTAACTGCTGAGACATCTCTTTAGCCCTAGTAAGAATGGAATTATTAAAAATAATGTTCTCCAGCTGGCTGTGAGGGTCTCTGATGTCAAAGGAGTGGCTCCTGCACCTCCCTCCGTCCTTCTTGTTAGTCCTATTATCATCTACTGAGTTCTCTCTGTGCACCCGCATGCGCCCGCCCTTTCACCTCCTGGCCCCTTCCTTCTCAATCCCCTGCCCCAGTTCTTTCCCACCCTCATCCTCCGCCTTCCCTCCTACTACCTGGCCCTCTTCCTGTTCAGTACCTCTGCCTCTTAGCTCTCCGTGCACCAGCCCTCCCATCGCTCACTTCACCTTCCTACCTTATACCTTCTGGCTCTACCAATATCCCTTTCCTCCTGACCCCCATGTGCCAGACAATAGCACCAAGCCAGATAGCACCCACTCAGTGGCTTTCCATGTGCACATCATGATTATTTTCAGTGCGCACACAGCTTCCCATGCTTGTCTCCTGCCACCAGCATCCGCTCCCAAGAGCCCCACCACCATGGAAGCAGATCTGAGTAGCCTCGGGCAGCACGGAATCCAGGCTTCCAGCCACCTGCCCACAGCGTTCCACACAGGGCTGTTGTGTTTCTGTCTGCACAGCCCAGCTCCGTTGGCCTGAAATCCTGGGCCTCACCCTCCCTTCTGCCACCCCCACGAAACTTCCACACAGACCTTCAGACACACCCTGGCAGCTGGGTAGACCTGATCAGCTCTCACTAGCCCAGGTATATCCAGGCAGCCAAAGGAAGCTGGCCCTGTTGGGTCATGACCTGCAGCCTGGGCCACGCC
This sequence comes from Mus minutoides, assembly GCA_902729485.2. Classification (NCBI taxonomy): domain Eukaryota; kingdom Metazoa; phylum Chordata; class Mammalia; order Rodentia; family Muridae; genus Mus; species Mus minutoides. The sequence continues at coordinate 1,085,076 of LR749778.1, read as the reverse complement.
CACAGGGCTGTTTAGACACTGGGCTGTCTCCCGTTTCACTTACCCTGCAGCAGCAGCGCAGCCGTGAGTCCTGCAGGACCATGGGACCCATCATGTCCTGAGTGGGGAGACCCAGGCAGAGCAACTCCCCACTTCTCATCAATCTGGAGTCCGGAGTTTCCTTCAGTAGTCTCAGGTGGGTCCTGAGACTGAGACCCCCCCTGGTCCTTTAGCGGACTTAGGGGACTTCTGTGAACCACCCTGAATCCTGGCTTCTGTGGTTGCAAGGGAGCCTCAGTTTCCAGGCTTGGGACGGGGGGACAGGCTTAGGGGTACAGAATTTGATAGCATTGTCCATGGAGTCTTGTCTGACACCTGAGCAGGGGTGTCTCCCTGCCCCACCCCCGTTGTTCCTGTGGCCACAGTCCCTGGTGTGCCAGGCGCATCCTGGAGGACAGACATGGCCACACCCTCTGAGTCCCAGCTCCTCCGGCCTTTTATTTGACTTAGGTCCCACCTGTGTTTGCTTTCCGAGATGCGTATCTACCCACAGCTGCCAGCCTCACTGGATTGCTTGGGCTTCTGAGATGCAGCTGTCCATCAGAGGTGGCTGCTCTACCCACAGCATTGGTACTAGGTCAATGACCTCACCCTTGTCCAACAAAGCTAGCCCTCCTGAAGCCCTGGAGGTGGGAGATGGCCCACCGTCCTAAGCCCACTGGACCCTGGGTTTTAGGCCTCTTCCAAGGGGCCCTTCTGGAGTCAGGGGAAGCAAGGATCTTCCCAATGCACCGTTTCCCCTGTTGGGCTTTCCTGTTTAGCTAATCAAAATGGGCACGGGTGGGCTAGTGACGATGCTCTGTGGCCTTCCGGAAAGTGATTCTGGGCCTGGTGTTAAGGTATTTCCAGGCTGAGCCTCAGTCCTGGGGCCTCTCCCTGCTTCCACCCCTGTTGTATGTAAATACCACCTCCACACTCACTGACACTGTGTTAGTTACTTTCCGGGTTGCTGTGGTGAATACCAGACAAAAACAACTGAAAGGAGTAAGGAAGGACCGGTTTGTGCTGACTCTAGGGTAGGCTGGCTGTCATGGTGGGGAAGGCCTGGCAGCTACATCTGTAGTCAGGGAAACAGAGAGCAGTGACTGCCGGGGCTCGGCTCGCTGTCTCCTTTTTACTCATTCTGAGACCGCTGCCCATGGGATGGTGCAGACCCTTCATTTAGGGTGGGCCTGCCCATGCCAGTTAACTCCATTTAACTCCATCTAGAAACGGCATCACAGACGTGCCCTGGGATTTGTGTCTTAGAGATCCTAGATCATGTCGGTTGATAATATTAACCATCACAGACTTGGGAAAACACACAAATAAAAAGTGAAGGCCAGTTAGAAGTGAACAGAAGTCCTTACTTCTGCCACTGTGAATGAATCCCTACAGCTCAAAGGCATAAAGACTCTCCACTGCTGTGGGCAGAAGGAAGAAGCTTACATCCATGAAAAGCTTCAGGAAAAGGTGCATGAGGGCAGTGAAGCACACAACCCAGTGCCATGATTATATCCCGAGGTCGGGAGGCTCAGAAGTGCAGACACTGTGGAAAGCCTCAGACAAGGGTGGGAGGCTGGGGTGGACATCCCTGGGGAAGTGGGGCTGAAAATGGAGGTCCCAATGCTCTGGGCCTGATCTGAGAGGTTGGGCTGGGACTTATTCCTAAGCTGGAGTTTGTCTGGAATCATATAGAAGAAATGCCAAGGTGACCCTGGAGGCAAGTGTGCCCCAGGAGAGCGTGGGGGCAGTGTGCTTTGATGGTTCTCAGCATGTACCCCTGTGCAGGGGTGAGATTGGCTCTTCCTCTGATGCAGTTTTTGGGGTCACTGACTATGGCACGAGTTCCTTCTGCTGTCTCACTGAGTGAGAAAAAACTGGTCTTCTGGGGTTTCCAGCTCCTTCCAGCAAGGGTCACAAAGTGTCCATCTCCTCCTGGAGCTCTGACTCCTGTGCATTAAAATGTTTGTCCCTGATGCATCCTGGTATCTAGAGTATGTGGGACCCTGATGATCTTAGGGAAGGGCTTCCCTGCTACCAAGGCAGGAGGAGTCTGTGGGCAGGCAGAGCACAAGGTATAATGGTGCTATCTGTCACCAGCCCGTCCTCTGTGTGGAGACTTGGCCCCCTGGACTCACTTGGTGGTGGGAGCGCATGTCATTGGTCACATGTGTCCCAGGCTATAATTCTTTTGGACTGTATCAATCTACATCAGTTGCTTAAAGTATTTGTTTCAAATATGATACTTCTGGGCTAAAAGATGGGTCCACAATTAAGATCAAATGCTCTTCTCACAAAAGACGTGAGTTTGTTTTCAGCAATACACCTGTAACTCCAGTTGTGAGCGATTCAGCACAGCTGGCCTCCTTAGGCACTGGTGCTCATGTGCACATAAATACACACACACACACACACATGCATGCACACAACTAAAGATAAAATATATGTTTTTAAAATGGGATATTTAAGTACTACGTGCCAAATATTGAAATTTGGTTGATAATGCTGTATGTAAATAAGCCATTCCTTCTGGGGGAGACGGGACTTCCCTTGCACCAGGGCCTAGAGTTCTTCTCAGAGAAGAGGTGAATTCATAGCTAAGAACCCCTTTCCAAATTTTGACTCAGTAGTTCTCAACTATGGGACATGACCCCTATCCTATATATCATATGTTTATAATTCATGAAAGTAGCAAAATTAGTTATGGAGTAGCAATGAAATAATTTTATGGTTGGGGTCACCAGGACATGAGGAAAGGGTTGCAGCATTGAGAGCCGCTGTAGGTGAACAGTGTAGTCAGAGTCTCGGAAAGGTGGAGTCCCTTCCCTCAGGAGGCATGGCTGTTCCTCCCTCAGTGTCTGCTGCTGCAGTCCTCCTGGTTGTGCCGTCCCTGCAGAGCCTGTGCTTTGACTTGTAAGTTTCCCTTCATGCATTGCGGGGTAGAGCCATGCCAATTGTCTCTATGTGCATACGTGTGTGTGTGTGTGTGTGTGTGTGTGTGTGTGTGTGAGAGAGAGAGAGAGTGTGAGTATACATGTATGTGTGTACGTGTGTATATGTGCATGTACCTGTTGCATACAAGTGTGAATGTGTGTCTATACATGTGTGTGACTGAGTATATGTGTGTAAGTGTGCAAGTCTGTGTGTGTGTGTGTGTATACATGTATGCATGTACGTGTGTATATGTGCATGTACCTGTTGCGTACAAGTGTGTATGTGTGTCTATACATGTGTGTGACTGAGTATATGTGTGTAAGTGTGCAAGTCTCTGTGTGTGTGTGTGTGTGTGTGTGTGTGTGTGTGTGTGTGAGGAGTAGTAGTAGTAGTAGTAGTATGGCTGGAAATATAACGCAGGGTCCTGTACATGCCTGTGAAGGACTCTTCCACTCTGCTTCACCTTGCAGAAATTGTCTCTGCTCAAATTGTCTTTTGTGTGAAAGGCCTTGCCTGTCAGCGGAACCACCTCTCCCAGCACACTGAATCATGTGTGTCTCTTAAGCAGAACTTGCTTGCAGAGTGTTCTGCCCTGATAGTAACACTCTGCTGGATAGAAAGTGTGGGCCCCAGGCTCACATCACTGGCCTTGGGGGGCGGGGGGTGCCCTCTTGGAGCATCTGATGTGAAGAATGACAGGAAGTGACAGGTGTCATGCTACCCCAGTCCTTGAGAAGTGTGGTAAACTCCTCCATCTGCCAGGGGCCTGCAGCTCTCTGACTCCTGGTCATGGCTCAGCTGCACACTCCTGAGGCCCTGTAAGTCATGTCAGCTGCTTCCCAGGCTGACCCTCCATGGGTGGATGTCATGACTCAGCTGTCCCCAACTGTTGGAAAGTAGTCACCAACCAAGTAAGCCAGTCTCCCCACACTCTAGGCTCTCTTCCCATGGGGAATCTATAGTGCTACCCAGCCATCCAGACCTAGGGTCTGGCCCTGGAGGCTGCTAAGAGAGTCCTCTCTGCCCCTTGGCCTTGCTCTTCCCATCTTGGATAAGGCTACTTAGGGAATGTTCCTGAGCACGAGAAGGAGCCTATTTTATCCAAACTGCTCATCATTGCAGGGGGCAAAGCCAGAAGGTTCTCTTCTTGGTGTGATGGAGGATGCTGTCACAAGGCACTGTGCAGGGGAGTGTGGGGGCACCTGGCACACGATTGCTGCCCAAGCCTCAGTCACCGGTGGTTGCTTGGGAATCATGTTATCCCCTGGCCTCTAAGGACCACAAGAAAGCGTAGACGGGGCTCCCAGAGACATGTCGGCACAGTGGCTCTGTGCTTCCTGCCCCACCCTGTCTCTGAGGGCTGGTCAGTGGCTGATGCTCACTGCAGTACAGTGTGCTTGGAGTGCAGCGGACCCCAAGCAGAGGCATAGATAGAGCCTCTGCTCTATCTATGGGGACAGAGCCTAGCCACACAGGGCTTGGTCGCTCACACGTGTATGCCGTGCACCCAGGGCATACTAACACCCAGTGACACACAGGCGGAGAAGTCCAGGGAGTTCTTGCATCCACAGGAGGAGCAGGCTCAGAAGGCAGGATGGGGAGGAGAATCGGAACAAGGGCAGGGTTTGAAACGTGCTTTCAGGAGATGTGGCCAGATCATGGGAAGACAGCACAAGCCCAGAGGAGCTCTCATCCTTGTCTGGGAAGCTGCTTTCTGGAGAGCTGAAACTTGCCCATCTTGGTCCCTTGTGTCTCTAGGGTCTGAGTAGCAGTCATAGCCCCAAGAGGACTTCTATAAAGGAATACAACCCCACCCCCACTTCACAGTGAGTTCTTTCGTAAACTCTATTGGCTTTGTTGACCATATTCAACAAAAGCATAGCTAATTTCTATGAAGCCAACTATTGATGTGGGTGGGCCTTGCCTTACTACAGACCCAGAATGGAGTTAGGATCTTGCCCACTGTTCTGGGCTGTTCTCTGTACACCACCTGCACCAGGGCTCTCCACTTCTGGCTGTTCACCATAGGATGCAGAAAAATGCCTCAGTTTATTTCCAGTACTTCCCAGACTTTGGGCGTGGCCATGAAGCTGCTGCGAGCTAAGCTATGTATGTATCTTAGGCATAGTCTGCAAACAATTCCAGGAAGGTGGCCTTGACATTATGTCACATTTATGTCATATTGAAAGTGTAGACAAGGCGCATGAGCTGTGGCTTTAGGGAGGGGAGGGCATTGCTCAAGTCAGGTGATGGACTGTGGGTCAGACCTTGGACCTTCTGTAGTAAGCTGGAATGGTCAGGACCTGAGAGAAGAGACAAGTGTAGTGAGGGCACCAGTCTCCCAAAAAGAATAAAAGAAATCATGAAGTGAGTAGTTAGGCTCACCAGAAGCATGGACACAGGACAGCAGCCAACCCCTCTCCATCTGCATCACCCTGGGCCTCAGTGGGGTCTCCATCCGCACTAACACGTCGCTCACTTGATGAACCAATGGGAACCTGCCATGTGCTCTACAGATCCGTCATTGTGCACACTTAATTGTGCAGTTCCAAGCACAGGGCTGGGGACAAGAGCAGGCAAGATGGAACTGGCCAGCTCCACAGTTCTTGCTTCTGTCCCTAGGTACCTTCCTCTGTCACATGGCCCCTTCTCAACAGAGGACAGCCCTGGATGTCCTCCTGTCCCTGGCCTTAATAAGAACTCCTCTCTATGTAAGCAGCTTGCTTCTCAAACCTGTAGTTTTGCTTTTAGTCCATGTGTCTGCTGCAGTGTGGGGACCTGAAGTCGCCCTGTGCCTTTACTGTCCATGGGCTCAAGCACAGTTAGGGGACCATGGACATTCAGTGGCCTCAATGGGGTGGACCTTGGCAGCCTTGAATTTGTTTTCACATGGTAGGTGCTCGGGGTGGTTATACTCTAGTCTGCCTTGAATGTGGGGGAACTGGAGGTTGGGCATGGGAGAAGGTAGATGCTTCCCCACTGGGCCAACAGTCATGCCTTGACTGCTCTGGTGGCCCTAACAGCCGTCCTGTCCCTGTGGACTAATGAAGCAAGGGTTACCCCATCAGAGTACAGATGCTGATGAAGAGGCTGAGAAAGATGAGGAGAGTGACAGAATTCACTCTCCTAGAAGGTGACACACCACCTGACCCACTAGGGTCAGGACAAGGGAAGGAAGGGATGAGGGTGGATACCAGACTACGAGCCTGGCACATCTATTTACAGTGTCCTAACAAGGCCCTGACAGCGGCATGGTGGCCTGAGCGCAGACAAGGTTGGCCTGAGACATGTTTCGTTCTCATGGCAGTAGACAGGAACACCTGTCAGGGTCAGCTCCTAGGGCGTGTGCCCAGCCACCAGAGTCCTAGTGCAGGGGCCAGATCTTGGGTAATGGAATGGAGAATTAGGCTTAGATAACATTGGGCATCCACCCAGGGGTGAGAGGTAAGAAGAAGCTAGAGCTCCTGAAGTCACGTCTGACCCTGATGGGGACTTGGGACAGCGAGGCCATCCCATGGCTGCTGTTCAGCGGAGCAGGCTCAGGGGCAAGTGTGGGATTTTGTCTCTGCTCCCCTGGGGGTTGTAGGCACAGGACAGGGGTGGTGACTACTGTCCAGGAAGATGAAGTCTCTCAAAGCACTCTGACAGCATCTCACCAGCTTTAGCACTGGGAAACTGATGCTGCAGACAGTGTTAACAATGAGCCCCAGCTCACAGTAAGCTACAGTTGGGCTTACAGCCTGGGAGACCCCATTTCTGAGACCTTCTCCCCACCACCAAATTGCCCACCCTCTGGAGAACTGGGAAGCCTGATGGTTATACCCAGTCTGCCCAAGTGAGGAGTGTCATGCCTTCTGCTGAAGGACTGAACGGTCAAGACCTGGTTAAGCTTGGCTCTCCTGTGGCTAAGGGCCGGTTCCCTTGGTCTATGTGGGTGTATAGGACCTGGCTGAGCCTGGACCTCTAAGGCTTAGGTCCCTGTGCCCTGCTGTCCCTGTGGATGGAACCTGACTGAGGTAGGGCCCCTGCAGGGAGGGTCCAGACAAACAACAAGGAGCCTGGCACTGCAGCCAGCAGGACTCAGCTGCTGCCAGGCTCTCAACAGTTAATCATCCGCCAAGGGATAAGTGAGCTGATTCTAGCTCCTTAATCAGGACATCAAATCCGAATCTGAGGCCCTGCAAGAAGCAGCCGCAGTACCACTGCCGCCGCTGCTGCCGCCGCCACAGCCACAGCCGCAGCCGCCACAGCCAGCCGCAGCCGCAGCCTGTGGCACTCGGAGGACTGCGCAGCAAAGCCAGGAAGGCGTAGTATCCCCACACAGCAAGCAGCCCAAGATGGAGCTCCACTGGCTTCCTTTGTGTGGCCCGGGCGGGCTGGCCGGCACACAGGTCATCGGGTCCTGACCAGTGTGGAGGGTGACAGCATGACTTTGAGCCTCATCTCAGTGCTGTCCCAGGACGTCACAGCCCTGTGGCTCCTGCTGAAGACAAGTGCAGGTGTGTGGGCTCTGTGCTCTGTTTGCTGTGGTGTGTTGTAAGAGGCAGGGGGTGGGGTGGGCTGTGTGGTGACAATAGACGGGACTAGGTAGGCTAGGTGAGTTCGCTCTGATCCTGGGTTCTATTGTTGGCTCTGACAGCAGGGTGCAAATGAGGGTGGGGCATGCCTGGGCTGGCTAGGTTATAGAGAAAAAACACCCATTCCTTCGGGGTCGGGGGGTATGATGCCTTGCCCTTGTGGCAGTACCCCTCAGACCCTCCCTGGGACTCTTTTGAGGACATCAGCAGCTGCAGCTGCTCCCAGATAAAGGGTGACTACACACCTTCTCAGAAGGCTGGAAAGGAATGATCTCTCCTTTGTTCAAGATTTCCATGGACATGCCGACTAGCAAAGGAAAAACCCACCCAGAACCAGCGGCATGGCTTTGGTTTCCTCCTAGCAGGGGTACCTGGCAATGCCAGTTATTCCTATAGCTGCCCATTTAATGCCAGTGTCTAGGAACAGTGGGATATGGGACTAGACGGCCATGGCATTTGGACAGTGAACTCTGGCTGCTTCCCGGGGGCTTCTGTGGTCTCACTTAGAGCTGGCTCTGCCTCTGGGAGGGGGTGTGTGAGATGCTCCCAGCTGCCTGGATCCCGGCCTCCGCACTAAGAACAAGGGCCCCAGGAAAGAGAGCACAGTCCTCCCAGGAAGAAAGAGAACAGGGGCTTTTCAGAAAGGCAGTAGCTTTGGGCCCCTCCATTATTTCTAAGAGAGGAAGGGCACTCACTCCTTTTGAAGTATTTTGTCACAGTTACATTTCCTGGTGATATTTCTGCCAAGCATTGATGAATGACCCATAAAGGATTTTTTTTTTCAAATTTTAATGAATCAGCCCTCAGCTCTCTGACTACAAATAAATGTGGAGTAGCTGATTTTCCAGGGAGCCACTGGGGGACAGTGAGAGGCCATAGAGGCTTCCCCAGCATGTCAGAAGCCAGTGGCCACACAGAACCACATTCCCTGCCTGCTTGTTTCTTAGCCAGTCAAAGTTCTCCATTCTTACGACTCCCCTTAAATTCTAGGTGTGTTCATGTTGTGCGCTGTAGCTTTAAGATCTCAGCAGCCACTCTGAGGGGTTTCCTGGGGAAGCTTGGTGAGGCTAAGGTTGGGGTTTGTGCGTTGGCTTCCAAGAATCGTAAGTCAGATTTCTGCATAAACAGAAGCTAATACGTGTGACAAATTCGACAACAGGCTTGTGCGTCCTCAGGTCATTCCTCTAAGTGGGCACTCCCCTGTGGGCACCGGGAGCCATTTTCTGGGGCATCCAGTGCTCCTTAGGTTGCCTGGTACTCACTCAGTGGGGACAAGTGGGCCTGGAGCCCTGTGCCTGAGCCAGGCTGGTAGACCTGAAGTTATCACAGCTGGTGGAGCAGGGGGATGTCGTATTTGGGCACACACACTTGGCTCATGCCTGTCTGTGATCCATGAGACCCACAGGTATGTGTGACCCCACCAGCCCCACAACCATACCACCCCGTCACTACCTGAGTCTCTCTCTTTCTCTCTCTCTCTCTCTCTCTCTCTCTCTCTCTCTCTCGCTCTCGCTCTCGCTCTCTCTCTCTGCCATGCTTTGGTGGCTCTTCCAGGCTAAATTGATTTTGCTCATCATCTCTTGAGTCCCCACCAGCCACCCCTGTGCTCTCAGCTGACCCCTGTGTGTGCTCACGGTCATGTTTGTGGTGCGGGGCCAGGTCTTGCGCCTCTGCCTTGGTGGGGTGAAGCTCTTCCATGGATTGTCTCTGTCTGAGAAGCATCTCTGGTGAAGGTTGATGTAATTGTTTGTTTTCAGATTTGCACCAACCTTGGGACTTAATGGGAGGTAAAAGTCCCTCTGTGTAGTTTAGGGGAGGAACACAGGACCCATCTCATCCCAGGAGGCTCCTAGCACCAGGCCATGGAGAACCCAGTGTCCCTGGGAACAAAACATTGCTCTCTACCTGGGGAGCAGGGGCTTGTGGTTTGGGATTCTCTGCATTGCCCTCTCTGAGCCGTAACTAATAGATTCTGTGTACAAGTCATTATTTTAGAATGGGTAGGAAGGGAACAAAGCACTTGCTTGCCTGCCTGTCATTCACCCTCAGCCTTGGGCTATCCTGGGCTGCTCCTGCCTACATCAGCACTGAAGACTCACTATGTGGGTAACAAGGCATAGTTAGTCCCTGAGGTGCCATGTGCACTCGTATCTGGCCCCTGTTGTGCTAGAGATCTATCCCACCACTCTTTGCCAGGCCCAGGCTGGTTGCGCCTTCAAGGATATGTTCCAAGACTCATTGCCCTTCCTGTCCTGAGCCCAGAGGGGAGTGTGGCCATATGGACTGGGGTGTTTGAAAACTCAGTATCTGGAAACTAGCTCTTTCTGGGGCACTAAACAAGGGACACTACGAGATCCTTGGATGGGTAGGGGCAGGATGCAGGAGCAAGATGCAGGGACTGGAGCATCATCCCTCTAGCAATAAGTAGCCCTGCCACTTGTAGGCACCTCTTATGCCTGGGTTGTGGGCTTGGTTCTGGAGCACTGACAATATGGTAGGAGCCATTTGGAGGATGGTCATACCCCCTGATGCCCACTGGCTCTGTGTCTCTGCCAACAGACCCCCACTGGTCCTCTTGGGCCATCTCATCAGGGATATACAGAAAAGGTCAGAGTGTCCCAAGATCCAGCAGGAACCATCTTTCTGACACTGTCACTGCCCGGGCTCTCCTTCATCTCTGGCATCCTGGAGGGGAAGTACAAGGAGAAACTGGTAGAGTGTAAGTGTCACCACTTTGTGGTGACCTCAGTCAAGGGCACAATCTAGGTGACCCCTCTCCTTAGTCTCCATTCTCCTGCCCACATCCTACCTCCAGGGAGCCCCTGAGATTGGAGCTCAACTGCAGCTAACACTCCGTTGCTTTTAGACTTGGTCCTTGCCAATGCCAGTGGGCAAAGGGCAAGGTGGTACTGTGTACCTGCAACGTCCTCATAAAGCCAGGGTTCTGATGTCAGCAGTGTAAGCACTGCCCACAGGCTGTGCTCGCCAGATGGTGGCCTCCAGCCCGCAAGGTGAAAATTCTCATCCCTATTTTGTATGAGGAAGCCAAAAATGAAGAGCAGACTGCCCAGGGCCATAGCTCAGCTGTGTATGGTGGTCAAGGCTGGTGCCTAGAATGCATCCCTCCCTCCTATAGGCTGGCTCAGTGTCTGCTGCTCTGTGTCTGTGCCTTCTGAGTCAACAGTTCATAGCAGTGATGAAACCAGGGTCCCAAGGTCAGACACTGAGCATCAGCAGCAGACGCCTAGACTCCGTGTTTGTGGCTGTCCCTTTCTAGGCCGCCACAGAGGATTTGTGGAGAGGTGGGAAGGCATGGCCGCTGATGCGAAGACAGAGTAGCATGAGCCTCACAGAAAACACACTAACTAGACCTACTATGTGATCCAGCTGTGCCTGCCACCCACAGGCCCTCACCTGCATTCCCTGCTCACTGAGATGTCACAGCAGCCAAGGAGGTCAGCCTTGGTGTCATCAGTGGCAGTCAGAGGCATGGTTCATAGATGTAGGGATACAACTTAGCCATAAAAAGATATCCTGCCATTTCAGCAGTCTGGCAGTTCTGGAGGGCCCTGTGAAAAGTGAAGTATGCCAGGAAGAGAACTAACTGACTGCTGTGAGCCCTCACTCCTGTGTGGGCCCTGAAAGGCTGCCCCTCTGGAAAGGAGAGAGAACCCTCCAGGGTGACTGACAGAGCAGAGCCTTTCAGGTGAGCCGTCCTGTGCAGGAGAGAGAGGCTGGGCTGAAGTATGCTCCCCGAAGACCCATGCCTCAGTGGTGGTGTAGCCACCCCAACTTCCCCTGACATCACAGCCAGTCAGTCAGTGGCCCCCAGATACTGAGTCAGGCCTGTTTATGCTCTAAAACTTAAGGAGAGTGCTGAGGGGAATGATGGGGGAGCTGAGGAGAGCTGGTTACATAGAGTTGAGGTTGGAAATTTTCTGAGTGACTCTGAACTCTACCAACCATGCAGACACAACATGCAGCTGCGCTCAATGGAGTGGCCGTGGAAATGATCTCACTGCACGATCGAACATCAGGTCGTACACGTCAGCCACACCGGGTGTCTGCTTGTGTACCTCAGTGAAGCTGGGGTAGACACCATGGCCACCAGAGATTGCCAAGTGAAGGATGCCCTTAGAGTCTGCCCAGTGAGTAGAGCCAAGCCTGGGTTATGGGGTCAAAGGCTGCTCACTCCCCTATGGGGCTGCTGACGCTCCTGTGCCCACCAGAATCCTGTGTTTCTCTCAAGCTTCTCATGGTCCGTGCTCAGCTTTTAATGATTTGTGTCTGGACCAGAGATGCATTTCGTGGTCATGTAACCTCGCTTCATGGGTCAGTAGCCATCCACAGTGTCTGCACAAGGGACACCTGACACAGGTGAGCGGAAACCCTCCAGTGATCCGCCACCCTCCAGTGATCCCAGGTCAGGCTGGCAGGGAGATCAGGGGTCGTGAGTTGTTTGGCGAGTGAGTTCCTGTGGTGTGGTCATCAGAGCCCCAGCAGGCTCCTTGGCCTCCAGCTGTCCTGAGACAAGGCAGCTGAGGCATCTCCCCCTCCCCAGCAGGGTGGGGCCGGCCAGAATGTGCACTCAGCTGGCTCAGCTGCCATCGGGCCAGAGGGAAGAAAGTATTCCCCCACCCCCACCCCCACCCCCACTCTCCCACCCTCACCCCCCCACCCCCCACAGGGAAGAAGGGAATTGACTCAGAGATGGAGAAGGCTACATGTCACAGGCTCCACGCTGGAACTCAGGGTGGCCTGTAAGCACAAGGACCCTTAGTCTACACCATGTGCAGGACTCATCCAGGCGGCTCATCTGCTCACCATCATCCTCATCAACCGCCTCTTGTTCAATGAGCATCCCGAGCAACTGGGCCCAAAGCCTTCCCAGAACCCAGGGCCTTGGGGTAGACCCTGATCTACAGTAGGGAGCAGAGGCAACGGAAGCTGGGGAGGGCAAGGGCCAGGTACCTGCCCCTCCCCCAAGGCTGTGACCTGTCATAGAAACTGCAGGTGTCTCAGACCTGCACCTCACCTCAGCTTCTGTACCGTCACATCCAGACTCTCAGACACTTGGTGTTCTTAAAACTTAATGAGAATTGCAAAGAGCTTGATGCCAAATATTTATAGTAAAAGTTTGCCAGAGATTTAAAAATACTAACTTTAAAAAAAACAAAACAAAACATTGTAATGACTAAGGCGTTTCTTAGTGAAGATAATCTGTCTGCCTGGAATGAGCTCTGTGGGAAGAGGCCTGGGTTCCATCTTGTTCTGATATCCCTGGCTTATGGCCATACATAGTGCCCCACCATTTCTGAGCACAGACACACCAAGCTCAGAAAAGAACCAGGATACCACTATGAAAACAGTTTGAGTCCCAGATCCCTGAAGAGCCCTTGACTATCATGAAATGTTTTTTCTTAACCAAACAAGGACAAATATCAATAGTGACAGAACCTTGCTGACTGGACCCTGCTTCCTAGGACAGTGCACATGGCCTTGTCTCCCTCCAGCACTGAAGAGGAGGAGGATTCTTCAAAGCCACCTTCGGGACACTTGTGCTCAGATGCTGGGAGAGGCTGCAGGTACCCAGCTGTCAGGCCCTGTGACAGACACCTAACCCTCTGGTACTCGAGGACCAGGAGCTTTCGGATGCCAGTTCCACAGCAGAGGCCCTCACAGGCCTGAGTCTCATTCTTCTCCCTGTGAGAACCTTGAACACATCTGACTTCTGGCCTTTGAGGATGACCGCAGGCAACGTTTCCATGTCTCTGCCTTACCAGGTCCCACTGATGAGAAAGCGTCTGGGGTCAGTGGGTTGAAGTGGGGTCAGTGGACTGGTCCCATAAAAGTAGAGGTGATACCTTCCAGAGCTCGGAGATAATCTCCTCCTCCTCAAAGGGCATGCGCCAAGCCCAGCAGTCTCCACAAGCCTCTCACAAATGGTGCTGTTCAACTGCACTCTACCTAGTGAATGGCTGCTGCGCATGGCTGCATGGAGCACCCGGCCTTGGGGACACCACCCACTATGCCCTCTGGGGAATCTGAGGTGGTCATGTGCCATCAGGAGGTTGAAGTTGAACAAACTTCCCGGCCACTCTCCTGCTGTGGAGAAGTCTGTGGAGCATTTCCAGAAAAGGCCTGTTCTGCTGCCTGGTGGCTTGGAAAGTGCCACAGCGCCTTCACAACCTGAGTGTCAGTCTGCATCTTCCCAGAGGCCGCAGGCCACAGGCCAGGAGCCACGCATGAACATGGGTAGGCTGGGCGGGCCAGCCATGGTGACCGACTTTCCAGGACCTTCCCTAGCTCTAGGTCTGTCTGTCTTATGGCTGCTGAAGGTGAGCTTCACCAACTTCAGCAGGGGTGTTGGTCTCAGTGAGGTCAGATTCACTGACCCACCCCCACCCCCACCTCCAGAAGCATACACAGCCAATGCGTTGTGAAGGAAACTCCCACCACTCTGTGCAAACCCAGCTGGTTGTGTAACTCCAGGCCTGTGTCACAGGGGCAGTACACCTCCATCTTTGCAGAATTCCCTTCCCTGACTCAGGATCACTGGGTCTGGACCGAGTGCCTGTAGCTTTTCTCTTCAAACCCAGCCTTGATTTCCCATGGGCTATCATTTGTTTTCAAAATCAGACCTCAGCCTGATGTTCTATCTTCTGGCCTGTCCTCTGTGTCAATGGAAGGAGACGATGCTATGAGGCCAAGGTTGTCGGAGGATGAATCCCAGTGGCAGTCTATAGAATCGGCACTTGGCCTTCAGGCTCTGTAGGAACTGTGTTATCTGAATCACGTAAGGCTAAAGTTCAAATAGGTAAACATAACCCAAACCTCAAATCCAGCCCCTAGCACCCATTAAAAGGGGTCAGTAGCCACAGTACCGTGGGCACTGGAGAGATGATGGATGGCTGTAAGGTGAGCCCTGCCCACAGTCTTGCCCTACAGTTGGGTGGTGACTGTAAGGATGGAGGCCAGCACTGGAGATATGTGTGCTGTGCGGGAGGGGTTGAGAGGTAAAGTGGGGTCAGGATCTACGGGGACCAGCTGGAAAGTGACTTCAAGCTAAACTGCATAAGCTCAGAGGCCGGGACAGAAACCCCATCCCCAGGGCTGTGAGTGTGATCCACTAAGTGGCTTGCTGCACACAGAGAGGAAAACCATCATTTCCTTGAAGGGTCAAGGGGTTGTGGGGGCTCCTCTTAGCCTCACCCAAGCATGACAGAAGCGGCAGTGTGACAGCCATCACAACTGTCACAGGGCGTTTGACAAGTGCAGCGTTTGAGGCTTGGTGACAACTTGAAAGAGCAGCAGCTGGCGTGGGCTCAGGCACGTGGGAGTGGCAGCGTCCAGTTTCAGGACCGGCCTCTCCCTCCCTGGCTCTCAGCACCAGGCTCCCTCTGCTTATTCCCAACCCAGGGCCCATCTGTGAATCACTGGTTATAGAAGGACCTACAGAGACTGAAGGGGACCCAGACGCCCTTTGGGAGACAAAGGCCCATCCCAGTCTGCCCTTCCTGGCTTCCTCAGCCATGGCCCCCAGCGCGAGTCTATCCAACAATACTTCCTGTATTCAAAGACCGTTTAAGCAAAATATTGAGAAAGCTGTTAACATTATCAGAACTGTCTTTCTGATCTTCACACCCCCCCCCAACTGATGACACTCTTCCATTTCTGCCTAAATCTCTCTTTGGCATTGAGGGTTTCTGTTGCTGTGACAAAGCACTATGACCTTAAGTAACTCAAGAAGGAAAGGGTTTATTCCACTTCCCCTTCTTAGACCATCACCAGGACAGGCAGGGGCCTGGAGGCAGGAGCTGATGCAGAGGCCATGGAAGAGTGCTGTTAACTGGCTTTCTGCTCATGGCTTGCTCAGCCTGCTTTTTTATAGACCTCAGACCCACCAGGCCAGGGTGGCCACACCTACAGGCTAGAATCATCTTCCAAAATGACCCTAGCTTGTGTGAAGTTGATATAAAATTAGCCAGGACAAATATGTGTGCCACAGTGAACCTGGGGCGTATGTGACCAAGGCATATCCTCTCTTTGTGGCAGCTGCAACCGTGCTCCCATCCATCTGTAAACTTGAGTCGCCCTGAGCCACAGGCATGAGCAGCACTGTGGGTGTCATCCTCCCAAGGATATAGATGCAGACCCAGAAACCACCCGGGAGAGACCAGCGGAGTAGGCAGTGCTCCAAGGGGCCTGGAGAGCTGGGTGGTCCTAGACATGGACCAGGGCAGAAGCAGGTGTTCCTGTTAGTAATGGTTAAATGTCCACCATCCACCAGATGTGCAGGTCACCCTGAAGGGAGAGACCTTGCTTGTCCTGACATTTTAGAGATCGCCTCTGAGAGTCAAGCAATCTACCAAGGTTACTTAGCCCCTCCTGGCCACACCCAGAGCCCATACCCAGAACGCTTGGTTCCTCTTGGTCAGGTCAGCAGCTAGCCTCACAGTCAGTCTCAGGAAATCAGGGTCCCAAAGTGAGGCTTGGCCCCAAATGCAACTTCACAATAATGTGATTCCTGAGGATGTTAGGCGTAAACAAGCTTTTCACTGTACTTTGTATGAGAACAACGTGGAGACTGTGTTGGGCTGAAAGACTAGACTCCTCTGTGGACACATCCCACCTGTCTGCCCTTCCTGGCTTCCTCAGCCATGGCCTGAAGTGAAGCCTTACACCCCAGCCCCCATGCTCCATCCTCCACATCCTGTATCCTAGGCCCCACGTGCCATGCCCTCGGCCCATGCCTTCTACCCTATCCCTGCACATCGTCTCCGTCTGTCTTTGCAGCTGCAGTTCACAGCTTGGAGACAGCTGCCCTGGTTATTAGACATCTGCCTTTCTGCCTGCGGTAAAGAACTGATCAAAGATACAAACCTCACAGAATAGCCACATACTTCCTTTGCAGATTGTAAAGCTATTTCTCCATCAAAGACAAAGGGTTCATGGGAGAATCAGCTGTTCAGGTAGCTAAGCTGTGGATGTTGTCCCTGAATGGGTCATGGAGAGGTCCCAAGGTGCTGCTTCGCTCCAAGGTCCTCTTGTCCAGCTCTCTCTGCACCCTTAGCTTTTACTTCTAAACCCAGCAGTTGGGTCTTCACCTCGGAGCCTCGAGCCAGCCAGCTTCTCTGTTTACCCTTCGTTGACATTGACCCTTCAGTCACATGGGCATCACCATGTGACTTCAGGCAAGTTGTCTTACTCGTTCAAGACATAGGCTTGCCTTCTAAGTGGTCGTGATGGTTAAAGTCATTAGTAACAAGAAAGCACTCGCTGCTGTTGCTACTTCAATGTACATTTTCCTCTGTGAGCCAAATGAAGTGTAATTTAATTGCTCGGGACCCAGCAGCTCCAGCCTCCCCATAGTTCTCTTGTGTTTTCACTGTGAGAATGAGCCTCTGCAGACTTCGGTAAACAATGCGTTTCCTGGTAGATGAGAAAGGGGTGGGCTCTATACTTGGGTTTTCTCTAAACTAGCCTAGTGGTAGCTAGGAGAGCTGTCTGCTTCCTGCTGGTGAGGGCTATCCTGAACAGCACTGACCCCCAACACTGTGGTACTTTAGGTAGCTTTTAGGTACCCCAATTCTGAGGCCAGAGGGTTTGGGATGGGAAATGTTGTCACCCAAAGACTTCTCCGGTTATGACTGGCATGGGATGGTTCTGCGTGGGATGTTTATCTTTCCTGAGCATGTCAGAGAGTTCTGTGTGGGACAGGCAGAGGTGACATTCTATGAACCTGACCCTAGAGAGCTGGCAGCAGAGGTCAGGTGCTGCAAACGCTCATGTAGCAAGGCAGTTGCTGGTTATGGTTGCTGGCTCCATCCAGCTGTGCGGTCTACTTGAGAATGAACAATGTCTCCTATGAGAGCTAAGCAGAGAGCCCAGCAAACTTCCTGGGTGTTCCTTTAAGGAGTGGTTGCAAGCTTGGAAACCACCGTGCGTGCGTAGTGACACCCACACTCCAGGGTGTGAATGCTTGGGCAGGTGTTTACCTGTACAACACATTACAGCCCTTGGGAAGGTGAGAGTTTAACTCCTGACCTTCCACCACAGGGTCCCGCCTAGTGGAAATGGCCTATATATTCATTCGAAGCAGGTGGATTCCCCGCCTTGCACTGATGCTCTTCCAAGTGGGTCCCACACACTGACGTGAAAACTGCAGGCTGGTATTGCACATACCTGGAAGAGGTGGGCCGGGGAGGACACCCTGGGTGCCGTAATTACATTCATGTCTTCTTCTGTGCCAGTCTGTAAGTGTGTCACCTGTGTGGTTGTGAGATGTCACCTGTGTGGTTGTGAGATGCCACCTGTGTAGCATGTGAGCATTGATGGGTCTAGCCCTCACTGGCTCTCTGCTGAGTGAATCCGAGGGGGAACCTGCTGTCCTGACTGTGCTTTTCCCCATCGACCCTTACATTCCATCTCTATTATGGGCCTTGATTTAAAGCTTTTGGAAACTTATTTTCTAAGATTAGGGGACAAGAATGGTTAGTGATAAGGGAATTCAGTTGCTGTGGAGGGGTAAATATTTTAAAAAAAAAATAATAATGAAACTCCTGGGATTTAAAAATGTTAAGAATTCTGTCAGTTCTAGTCAGCAGCTCTTCGCATGTATCATAGGTTCGCCCTCAGTTCCAGCACGTAACTGCAATGCTGGCCTGCCATCTTGTCACTTTCTTCCCTGACCTGCCATCCTGGGGATGCAGCTGGTTTGAAGCCTGCAAAGTTCGACCATGACTTTGCAGAATTTGAATCTTATTCTGCCTAGCTGCCTGACTGCCTTCCTTGTGTCCCCTCTCCATGAATAGGACCACATCTGTGGTTAGAGCCCTTCCAGGGCTCTCTGAGGGACACCACTGCAGGGCTCATCTCCCACCGGATGACTGATGACGTCACCCCATTTGACCTTCAACCCTAGACTTTGAAAAGAAGCATTATGTTTGATTGACAGTGAGCAAAAGCACATGGGGATGGGCTTTTGTCCGCTCTAAATAAAAGGAGATAATTAGCAAATAGCAGACTTTACTGTGTGACCCTAAGACCTGCTCTCCCAGAGGCCAGAGTCCCCTTGAGGGAGGCCAGGACCCTGGTCAGAGCCATCAGCCAAGCAGGGACCATCCCCACAGCCCCCTACTTCCTGGCAGCCCCCTCCCCTGCACAGTGCGACCTCTGGGGCCAGGTCTCTGACCCCACCTTGCTCTGCTCCTTGTTAATTGTCACATTCTCCAGCCTTGAGTAGCCAAGCTAGGGGTCAGAATGCCCCTCAGGTAGGTAGAGGGCCAGGAGATGCTGTGTAGGAATCTCGCCACCTGATTCCCTGGGTGAAGCTACTGAACTGAGAAGTGAGACCTTGAGTTAATTTGTGAGGACTTTGACCATCCAATTCTTTAGAGCAAAAGTTACCTAGAGGGCAAAGAGCAGCCCTGCCTATGTGGACTCCAATACCCCAACAGGCTGTTTTGTGTGGATAAAAATCAGCAGCTGAAGGCCCTTCGATATTCAGTCCAAATTGATCTGGACTAAGATGGGCAGCCTTGTGTGGGGTGATGGTCGCTTCTCCCCTAGAAAGACTGTACTGGGCACCCCACCCAGACGGCACTTCAAGAGCTTGGATTCTGCCTTCTTTCCTTACTTCCTATATCCTGACACAGGAGCCCAAGAGGAAGGGTGCTGTGAAGTTGGGGAGGGGTAAACTCAGGCTGTCTATGGTCCTTGTGTCCTGGAGCCCCGCCTAACTGCCCCTCTGACTCTGGCAGGGTCATGGCTGGGGTCCCTCAGTGTGGGGTATTGTCTGTGCCTCCTTGTGCTCACACAGAGGAGCTCTGTGAAAGCTGACCTACCCTGACCTTTGACCACTAAGAGAGGGGGTGACCTGCTTCCTGCCCAGGGCACCTTCCAGGACTCTGCCTCCTGTGGACCTGTCTTAGCAACACAATTCCCTATACTCTCCTTACCTCCAGTCTAGAAATCACCCTGGGCGAAAAGACTGAGAAAGCCTGCATCAGGGCACACAGACATCCAGGTTTCTTCAGCTGCAGAAACATCAGAAAGAATAAAAGATTATAATTCAGGGGGAAAATGTGATCAGCCTGCTGAGCTCTGGGACAGCATAGACCAACCTCCAGTGTTGGCTGGGCAGCGTTTGTGGACACTTAAGAGTGTCCCTATGGACTGGCCTGGCTGGTGATCATGCATCTCACACACACACACACACACACACACACACACACACACACTTTGATAATTTACCTTGTGTGCACATTTGGGTGTGTGTACATGTATGTGTGAACACATGTGCACATCTGTACACACACCTGTGGGGACCAGTGGACCTCAGCTGGGGTTCCTCGGGTACCATCAACCCCTTCTGGTTGGTTGTTTTGAGGCAGTCTCTCAGTAGCCTAGAACTTGCCCAGTAGGTCAGCCTGGCTGGCCAGTAAGGCCCATGGACCTTTCTGTCTCTGCCTCCCAGTGCTAGGATTGCAAGGGCACAGCAACATTCCTGCCATGTTTTACATTAGTTCTGGAGATTGAACTCTGCTTCTTGTGGGTTGTTTGTTTGATTGCTTGCTTGTTTGTTTTTTTCTGAGACAGGGTTTCTCTGTATAGCCCTGGCTGTCCTGGAACTCACTTTGTAGACCAGGCTGGCCTTGAACTCAGAAATCCGCCTGCCTCTGCCTCCCACGTGCTGGGATTAAAGGCGTGCACCACCACCGCCCTTAAGGCAAGTACCTAACCTACTGACTTGTCCCAGCCCAGATAAGTGTTCCTATGAACTTGAAGGAGGCTGAAGCCCAGGTTCCGTGGCCCCTACAGCTATGGATGGCGGGGGCGTGTGGTAGCTCATGGGGTGAGGGCTGAGGCCCTGCTCAGGCAGGGACAGAAAGATTCGAGAGGACCATTGGAACTCTGGCCGTTGGATTCCTCACAGAACGGACTCCTCTCAAGGTGTGGCTGTGGTGAAGCCCAGGGTGGACATACCTCCTGTCTGAAGAACTCATGAATACTCTGAGGCCAGGTACTGGGGGAGAGGTGAGCCAAGAGGCCCCTGAGTAACCCCCAAGTGGAACTCAGCCATGTGTCAACCCGTCCCTGAGCATGGAAACAGCTCTGACAGGTGGTCAAGGCATGAACAGAGCCTGTGAGGTAGAATGAGTCACAACCTTTGGAGCCTGTCCACCCAGGAAGGCAGTGCCATTTACAAACGTATAAAATCTAGTCTGAGGACTTTGTAGGAGTGTTTCCATCAAGGGCCATGATGCTGGGATTTTATTTCCTTGGGAATAGGTGCAGCCCAGAAGTTTAAAAATCTAGGTCTATGGTCCTATGGTAGACGTCCCAGAGTCGTGGCAAAGTCCTAGGGAGCTTTGATATGTTCAGGGCTGGACTCCACTGGTTTTGGAGGGCCATTATATGGTCCATTCTCAGCTGTGGAGAAATTGACAGCCCCCCAATTTCTCACACGTTCAGAGAGACCCTCAGCTCCCGTTGTGTGTTTCTCTGTAAGTCAGAAGCAGGCTCGAGAGCAGCCTCGGGGCCTCCCGCCTTCTGCTCTATCTAATGCCACCCGAGAAGAGCAACAGGATGAACCTCCCATCATGAGTGTCCCACGTACCGTGCTATAAGCACTCCCATTTCCCCAGGATTTAAAAATATATCAGTCTTACTCAGTGACTCTTTCTGGCCCTGCACTTCCCACAAAGGAATTAGCACTGCCAAGAAGTCTGAATGATGCTGGACTGTGCGTGGTGAGCTCACATGTGAGGCCAGCCTGGTGTTTACAGGGTGATGAATGGAAGCAGTGGTTCCTTGTTCTCTCCTCCCCAAGGCTCCGACAGACATGATATTCCTGGCACCTCTTTGTCCCGTGACATTGTGAGACCCCTGTGTACTTGGTGTCATGGGCTTTACCAGCAGGTGTTTGTGTGGTCACCAAAGAGCAGGATTTGAGGTCAGCGCTGTACAGATGACATCTGCTGCTGGCATGGGAGCTTTCAGATGACAGTGTCACCATGACCCACTTTCTCAGGCCTCTTGTGACCTGGGTCTTCAGGGGCACAGCCTACCTTTGAAGCTACCTGTGAGCCATGGGAGTCACTGGTCTTGTGGACACTGAGTGTCCAGGACTCTCAGCACTGCCCTGACTTGTGGTAAGGACCACCACATTTCATCTGTTGGGCTGGCTTCCCCCGAGACTCCTAGTGGTCTTTCCTACCAATCCCATCCTGGGATTAGCTGGGATGCTGCCTATGTGTGCCCATGTTAATCTACATCTGACAGAGGCAGAGCCACCAGCATGCAGCCAGGCCTCACAGGCATCAGGTGAATGGTAGGGTCACGGCAGGCACGGGGACCTGACTATCTGGGGATTCATGGTGACTTGAGGTCTGTGATGATGGCAGATGCCTCTGTTAGCCAGCCAGCAAGCCATCTATAGGCAGCAGGTGAGAGCCCTGAGGAGCCTGTGCCTCTGCCAAAGCAGGGAGGAGGAGGAGGAGGCGGCACCTTCCCTGTGAGTCAGGTCCTGCCCTCCTCCCTGGCGCTCCCCCGACACCCCCCCCCTGTCTTCCAGCACTTCCTCCCTCCATACTCCCCTTATTCCCTTCTTTCCTCTTCCCTTCTCTGGCTCTTAGACACATTTTTAAAAATTGATGGTGGATCACTCAGCATCTGTGCTGTGAGAAACAAAGGCTTGCTCTGCTCATTGGAAACTGAAATGCCTTTTTTTCCAGCCACGTGACCACAGCTCTCTAGGTGTTTGTAGCTCATTCCAGAGGCTCCCAAGGGCTGTTCCCAGAGCCCCAGTGGGTGTGAGGCCAGGGTTCCTCCCAGTGACAGTGTGTCTGCTCTCCCTGCAGATGAAATCATGCACCAGGACATCGTCCCGCTCTGTGCCGCCGACATCCAGGAGCAGCTGAAGAAGCGCTTTGCTTACCTGTCTGGTGAGTTCCGGAAGCCAGGGGTGAGGGGTGCAGCCAGGGTGTGGTCAGTCACGGGGCTACACCCTGCTCCTCATCAGTGGCTACTTCCCTGCCCTTTGCAATGTACCTGTCCATGGGGAGGAGGTGGCAGGGTCCTGTCAGCACCCTCGGTTCTGTTCTGTCCTCCACACTGCAGTGTCCCAGATCAGGTGAGTTGTTGAGAAAAGAGGCTTATTTAGCTCACAGCTGTGAAGGTCCGAGGCTGAGGGATGCGTCTGAGGGTGATCCTTGTGCTGGCAAAATCCGAGGCCGTGCAAGTTATCCTACAGTGAAAAGCAGGGTACACATGAGTGTGTGCAAGCATGTTTGTGTGTCTGTGTCCTCAAGTCTCTCTTTATAAAGCTACTAGGACTCAATCAAGGGCCACCTGCCTGATGATTAACCCTAATCACTTCCCCAAGGCCTCCCTGTGTGTGCCACAGTTGGATTATTTCCACCTCGTGGAACCTCCCAGATTAAACTCCAGCACAGGAAGACTTAAGAGATGCTCAAATCCCAGCCATAGCATTCAGGCTACTATGGGCCTGTCAGGATCTGGAGATGGGTGAGCTGGGTGCTCCTGACCTAGGATTTCAGGAACTTGGCCCTTCCATGAGTGGGTGGGTGCCAGTCCCACTGATGTCAGTGCCTCCTGTGATCACGGCTATGGGATATCTCACCTGGCACCTTGCTTGGTACAGCTCTTGCCACTTCTCAATCTCTGCCTCAGAAGCAGCGGCCTTGAGCCTGACCAAGCTGAAGGCCGAGGGTCACAGCTGTCCCACCTTGCCATGGGTGGTGTGTTTCCAGCCTTGTGACAACACTCATGTGCTGAGCCTAGACGTGTTTATTTGTCAATACCAATTCAGGAAAAGGACACGTGTGAGCCTTGTTCCAGATCTCAAGTCAGCCTGGAACACCCCCATCACTTAGCCCCATAAGGAGAACCTCAATCCATATCTGTGACTCCAGAAGCATCCCACCCCCTGGGGTCTTCCCTGGTCTTCATTGGCCAGGCCTGTGGTCAAGATATAACATGCTCCAGTCACTTAGATTCCAGGGAACTTTGAGATTTAGACAGGAGAAGGGTTGAAATAGTCTGTGGGGAGTGTAACACTGACTTCGGAATAGTCTAGCCATATGAGGTAAGCAGGAAAGCGGAACCTCTTGAGATATTCTGATGGTGAGGCAGTTGTTGTATTGAGAATGGTCTCCCCAAGGTCCCTGAGAGGACAGTAGGATCGCCCTGGAAGGGCAAGCCCAGAGAAAGCTTGTGAAAGGGCTACGGTGTCTGCCTCTACTCCTCAACTTCTCCCCACCTGTCTTAGTCAGGGTTTCTATTCCTGGACAAAACATCATGACCAAAAAGCAGTTGGGAAGGAAAGGGTTTATTCAGCTTACATTTCTGCACTGCTGTTATTACCAAAGAAAGTCAGGACTGGAACTCAAGCAGGTCAGAAAGCAGGAGCTGATGCAGAAGCCATGGAGGGATGTTCTTTACTGGCTTGCTTCCCCTGGCTTGCTCAACCTGTTCTCTTATAGAACCCAAGACTCCCAGCCCAGAGATGGTCCCACCAACAAGGGGCCTTTCCCCCTTGATCACTAATTGAGAAAATACCCCACAGCTGGATCTCATGGAGGCACTTCCCCAACTGAAGCTCCTTTCTCTGTGATAACTCCAGCCTGTGTCAAGTTGACACATAAAACCAGCCAGTACAATTGACCCCTTGTCAACTTGACACACAAACACATCACTAGGAAGCCTCAACCCTTAGTTCTTATTCATCCCCAAGATCTAAACAACTTTAAAGTCCCACATTCTTCACATATTAAAAGTTCAATCCGCCGGGCATGGTGGCGCACACCTTTAATCCCAGCACTTGGGAGGCAGAGGCAGGTGAATTTTTGAGTTCGAGGCCAGCCTGGTCTACACAGTGAGTTCCAGGACAGCCAAGGCTACACAGAGAAACCCTGTCTCGAAAAACCAAAAAAAAAAAAAAAAAAGTTCAATCCTTTTAAAATATCCAATATCTTTTAAAATCCAAAGTCTTTTTACAATTACAAGTCTTTTAACTGTGGGTCCACTAAAATATTTTCTTCCTTCAAGAGGGAAGAATATCAGGGCACAGTCACAATCAAAAGCAAAAATTAAACTCCAACTGTCCAATGTCTGGGATCCAACTCACGATCATCTGGGATCCAACTCTTCTGGGCTCCTCCAAGGGCTTGGGTCACTTCTCCAGCCATGCCCTTTGTAGCACACACCTTGTCTCCTAGGCTCCAGCTGCCTGTACTCCACTGCTGCTGCTGTTCTTGGTGGTCATCTCATGGTACTGGCATCTCCAAAACGCTGCTGTCTTCCAATGTAACTTGGCTTTAACACTAGCCTCTCATAGGCTCTCTTCATGGTGCCAAGCCTCAACTCCTTTGTATGACCCCTTCAGTTCTGGGCCATCAATTGCAACTGAGGCTGCACACTCACCAATGGCCTTCCATGGCCTCTCACAGTGCCGAGCCTCAGCTGCTCTTCGTGACCCCTTCAAGCCTTCAAAACCAGTACTACCTGGGTAACTCTTACACATTACCAAGTCCAGCCACAGCACAAGGTACAACCTTGGCTATCTCTAGAACACAGCCTCTGTGCTCTCAGAAAACACTTCCCAGAAGATGTCACCTCAACGATGCTGGTCTCTTCAGCTCCAGCTAACCAGAACCACAGAATCTTCACAATCAAACTAGCGATGGCCCTGAAAAAAAGTCCTAAATCTTCTCTCTGAAATTTCACAAGCCAGGCCTCCATCTTCTGCACTGGCACATGGCAGCTTTAATGGCAGAATTACAGCTGGTCTGAAGTTCTCTCCAAAATGAGGCTACCCCATACCCTGTGGAGTGTCCCAGGGTCCTAAAAGACTGAATGGCTGAGTTCGAGGGGCAGGCGCCACAGACCTTCAGGGCATCACCTGCTCCTGACTCCACAGTCAGCCTGGGGCAGTCTCTGCTCCTGAGAATCACCCTGGAGAGAAGCTGAAGTGGGCAGCTGCCTGGGAGCCCTGAGTGCCCAGAGAACATCAGATGGCAGTGTCCAGCACGACTGCTGGAGGCTGAGAGGCAGTCACATCCACCGGCTTCTGGATAGCTCTTCAGGGGTCCACAGCCATGTCAGATACCCGGGAGCTGCTTTGGCCTGAATGCATGTGTCCCCCCACATCCACATGTTGAGGCCCAACTCCTCGTGAGGTGGTGTCAGGAGACCCGCTCCATGATATAATTATGTATCAAGCAGGGACAGCCTTGCACCAAGTACTGAGGCTGCCGATGCCCTGACCCAAGACTTCCAGCCCACAAAGCTGCGAGAAGGAACTTCTGTTGTTTACAATCTACAAGCTGATGGTGTTTTGCTTTAACACACCAAAGAGACAAAAGCCCTAATAATACCCGTGAGACTATTAAATCAGTGTGTTTTGTACTCACAAAGGCCTTATATCAATTTTGGGTCCCCTGATGTTTTTAAATGAATATCCAGATTCAGAGGGATACCTTCTGATACCTTCTGATACCTTCATCCTTTGGTGAAGTTTTATGTCTTTATAATAGTTTTTTATATAATATAATTCCACCATTATCCCCCACCCCTCCCCCTCTGCCCCTTCCCATGCACTTCCCTCCTTCAGATTTCCTACGTCTCTCTCAAATTCATGGCCTCTTTTTCTTGAACTGTTGTTACAGATAGATATACGTGTGTGTGTGTGTGTGTGTGTGTGTGTGTGTGTGTGTGTGTCTGTGTGTGTCTGTGTCTGTGTGTCTGTGTGTTCCTAAATATATAAATGCAACCTCTCAGTCTGTCTAATGTTATATGTATGTATGTATGTATGTATGTATGTATGTATGTATATGATCTCAAGGGTGACTGCTTGGTATTAGATAGTCAGGTGGGGGCGTTGTCCTGGAGAAGACCATTCCTCCCACTCTCAGCAGCCCCTAGTTCCCTGTCTAAGGTTGATGCTCCGTGCTCTCCCCCTTCACATTAGAGTGTCCTTGGTGTCATCACTGTTTGGGCCTTGCTTGAGCAGCCATGTTGATGAGACTTCATGGGTGTAGTCTTTTTGACATTTCTAGGAGACACAGTATCACAGAGAAATCCCTGTTTTTCTGATATTACCATCTCTCCTCCCCCTTTGACAGTGATGCCTTGAGTAAGGAGTTGTGTTGTAGGCATGTCAGTTGGGACTGGGCTCCACACTATCTCTGCTCTCTGTGTTTTGCTCAGTTGTGGCCTTCTGTGATTCTCTCTGTCTGTTGCAAAGAGATGTTTCTTTGATGAAGGGTGAGAACTCTACTGGTATAAGGATAAATATTTAGAATGTTTTTAGGAATTGCACTTGTTTAGTAAATGGTAGTTAAAGGTTCTTCTCCAAGGTCCATGGCTTTACTAACCCTAGGTTGTTGGCTAGTTTTTCAATACCAGCACAGTTTTCCTCTTGTTAAATGAGCCTAAGTCCAATTAGAGAGGTGCTGGTCACCCCGGGAGTGCATGCCACTACTGCACCCCTAAGTTTATGCATGGTGCCATGTTGGACCATTATGGATCATAGGATCTCATCTGGGTGGAACTCCCCTTAGAAATTTACATTACACCTTCTGGTACCATGAAAGCTAGTCTTCAGGGAGAAGCTCAGATCATTTCCAGCTGAAGTCCTCTGGGCTCCTGTGTCTAAAGAACATAGTATCCCCATAATAGGAACTTACCTTTCACCTAGGGGGCAGCCAACAACAACAGCAACGGCTTACAGTGTTTGGGAGTCTCTTGGACAACACCGACCAACAGCTCAAAAGAGAGCTTTTCTTTTTTCTTCTTTCTTTCTTTCTCTTTCTTTCTTTCTTTCTTTCTTCCTTTCTTCCTTTCTTCCTTTCTCTTTCTTTTTTCCTTTCTTTTTTTCCTTTCTTTTTGTTGGTGCAGTGAACTTTATTGATGGTATGCAAGAGAGTAGAGAGGGCTCCCTAGCCCCTCCTGTTTTTATGGGCATCTGGGATGGAAATTGTGAAGGAGAAGCTCAGGGACTCCTCAGCAACTGAGGGCCTCTCTCTCCCTCTCCGTGTCCTTGCTGGGGTGGGTGGTCCAGGGCTTCTTACTCCTTGGAGGCCATGTAGGCCATGAGATCCACCATCCTGTTGCTGTAGCCATATTCATTGTTACACCAGAAAATGAGCTTTACAAAGTTGTCATTGATGCCAGCCCCAGGATCAAAGGTGGAGGAGTGGGAGTCGCTGTTGAAGTCACAGGAAACAACCTGGTCCTCACTGTAGCCCAGGATGCCCCTTTAGCAGGCCCTTGGATGCCTGCAAAAGGGAGCTTTTTATGCCTAGTGTTGGTGTTCTGTTAGATCTGTGGCTCTCGTGGGGAACATTGTCTGCCAGATGGGAAGAGTTCATTTAAACTGTAACTGTATACACAGATGTGTACTATGTGTAGTTTTAGGTTGATAGCACGTTGTTTCCTTGTGGCTTTTCAGCCATCTCCTCCTCACTCCTATCTCTATCTCTACTTCCCCCCACCCCCAGCTCCCCACCATTTTTCTCATTCCCTTCAGATCACTTGTACCCTGCCATTTCCTCTCTAGTGTTCTCTCACCTCTGGTTCTTTTCTGGTCTCAAGTTGATAACCTCTTTCATTTGATTATATTTGTCACATATGTGTGTATGTACACACACTTACATAAAGGGAACCTGTTGAGTTCGTTTCTGTTGGCCATGTGCATATAGTTTCAAGGCTGGCAGCTCTGCGCTGGGCAACCAGGAAGGGGCTCATTCCTGGGGGAAGCCAACTCTCCTTCTCCCAGCAGCCATTACTGACCTCTGGTTCTTTGTCTGGGGCTGAGACCCCAAGAAATCTCCCCTCCCTCATGTTAGCATCCCCTTTGGTATTGCTGTTGTTCTGGTCATGTTTATATTTCTAGGAAAAACTGTTTCACAGCAGAATTCCTAGTTTCCTAGCTCTTAAAATCCTTCCACCCCCACTTCCATGTTGTTCCCCGAGCCATAGATGCAGGAAATGTGATGTAAAAGAATCCACTGAGGGTTGGGCTCCCACAACCCTTTCATCTCTGCATGTGTGCAGCTGTGGTTTTCTGTGATGGTCTCCCATTTGCCACAAAGATAAGCTTCTTTGATGAGAGTTAATTGAAACACCCACTGTCCAAGAAGTCTCCGTGGCTCTGTTGGAGACAGCTAGGATGCGGAGGCTCTGCTGACTATCTGCCCCTTTTCCTCCTCAGGTGGGCGGGGACAGGACGGGAGCCCAGTCATCACCTTCCCTGACTACCCAGCCTTCAGCGAGATCCCGGACAAGGAGTTCCAGAATGTCATGACCTATCTCACCAGCATCCCCAGGTAGGGGCTACTGAAGCCAGAGCTGGTCTTGTGGTATTTTCTGCTTGATTGACCCAGGATCCTGGGTCAGGGTGGAGCTTCATCCGGTAACAGATTCATAGCTCAGAGTCCACTGCTATAGGTCCTAGGCTCCCACGGACTACTTGGCACTGCAGTTGACCCAGCACTTAATCCCAAGTTCAAGTCCAGCATGGGCTACTAGTGAGACCTGTTTCAAGAAAATGAAATATAGTCACTTTTCTCTTTTAAAATGTCACTAGTTGCCAAGCAGTGGTGGCGCACACCTTTAATCCCAGCACTTGGGAGGTAGAGGCAGACAGATTTCTGAGTTTGAGGCCAGCCTGGTCTACAGAGTGAGTTCCAGGACAGTCAGGACTACACAGAGAAACCCTGTCTCAAAACAAAACAAAAACAAAAAACAAAAACAAACAAAAAAAATGTCACTAGTCATTGTCCATTCTAGACTCAAAGATCCATGGTGAATGAGTATTTCCATCCCTGGGAGAGGTGCCACGTGGTCACAGCTATGGAAGAAGCCACTCTACAGGTGAGGCTCAGTTTATCCCAGAGCCTGGCTACCATTCTAATCTGGTCATCAGTTCCAAGGAAGTCCCCTGAGGTGGCTGCTGGAAACCAAGAGAGCAGAAGTAGCTGCAGTCACTTCTGTGTCCTTGGTGTTTGAATTAGTCATAATTCCCTGGAAGACCAGAACTCACGCTGTAATCTAGCTAGTCCAACAATGGCTGCCTCATGTTGGAGAGGCCCAGAACCTGATGACTGTTTGGGTCATGAGGCTGAATGTCTCAGCAGTCTCAGGCTGATACTGAGGGACTGGAGGGTTCCTAGAGAGCTGCTGGTCTTCAAAAATCAGAAATCCGTCTGCCTCTGCTTCTTCTGTCAGAGAGCTGAGGGAGAGGCTGGAGAAGTGGTCAGATTTTATCTGAGACTCCCTCAGACATCCAAGGAGAGGTGGTACTCTAAGACTGATTCCCAAAAGGCCTGGCTAGGAGTGGGTGAGTGTAAGCAGTAGGTCTGATGGATGGAACAGGGGAAGAGTTAAAACAGAGTACCTGTGTGTGCCCAGAAGAGGATGAAGATCTACTGTACAAGGGATGTAGGATTGAGTCAGGAAGTAGAGGTGAGCCCAGGCTGGCCCTGTGGAGCAGGGGACCACTAGGCCTGCAGGTATATGATTAATGGGTATATGGTTCATGGGTTTCTAGGTCAATACTGTGTTGTGTCTGCTACCATGAATACCCCCACCCCTCTCCTGTCCCTTCTGTGACTATCAGCTGTCCTGCCCCTCTGGCCTGTCCCAGCATGTTAGGACTCTGCTGAGGGCACTTTGAGTGATTGGAGCACACTTGACAGGATATAGGCGAGAAACGGAGGGCACACAGAGATAACCACCACTTAGCTTACCCAGAAGGCCACAGAGGCAGCTGACTGACAGAGATGGGAAGCGTGCCTGTAGTAGAAACCCTAAGTGAGAGGGTGTGCTGCTGGTCCAACGGAGAGGAAGATGGAGCAGACAGCAGACTCTTCATCCTCACCGTCATGGTTCATTTTCTTCTCAAGGCTGAGCTAGTGCTAGCAAAGCTCCATGGGAGATGCTGCAGGGCCTGCAGGGCATCTCTGAGTGTCAGTCATTCTGCGCTCACCCACAGGCTCCTCTCGTAGTTCTGGAGCCAGCCTCACCCACCCCGTACTAGCCAAGGTAATCTCCACACTACCTTGGACACCTCCACGTCCAAGTAAGTCCACCAAAGGCTTCCTTCAGACATGCACGCTCACCCATGTAGTCACACATCTAGACACACATTTCATAGTCACACGTGTACACACATACAGGCTAACACGCACAGTTAACTCATGCACTTATGCACGTATCCATGCTCATACTCACAAATGAACTCATACGTGCTCACATATGTGTGTGGGTTCACACCTGTGCTTTGCACATGCACACTCTCACATGTGTGCACATCCCTGTGTGTTTCCAGCATGTGTTTTACATATGCATTCTTGTACACACCTGTTCATGCATGTGTGCTCATCCCATATACACATTACATACATACTCGCATCCATGTTTACACGTTTGCATTTACATGTTTATGCATGTACACATTCTACCACACGGGGAAGCAAAGCAAATCAGGTTAAGTTGCAAGTTTTTGTTTTGGTTTGGGTTTTTTGTTTTTGTTTTTGTTTTTTTGTTTTTGAGACAGGGTTTCTCTGTATAGCCCTGGCTGTCCTGGAACTCACTTTGTAGACCAGGCTGGCCTTGAACTCAGAAATCCGCCTGCCTCTGCCTCCCAAGTGTTGGGATTAAAGGCGTGTGCCACCACGCCCTGTTAAGTTGCAAGTTTTAAGAACACTCAAGGGAGCCAGGTGCAGTTCCTACTGCCAACTCAGCACTCAGGAGGCTGAGGCAGGAGGACCACGAGTTTGAGATCTGCCGGTTTACACAGGAAACCCCTGGGGTGGGGGAGAATAAGTAAATATTGAAGGGAAGGAGGAATTCATAGCAGACTCCCCATCCCTAAAAACAGTTAGATCAGAGAAAAGACCCATCTCTGGTGGCCACAGCATGGGTTCTCTGCTATAGCTGCCACTGGCCCCTTGGGAGGTCTGCAGCCATGGTTTTTAGGTACTTCTGTGGGGCAAGGCTACACAAGGACCTGGGTGGCAAGGGGCTAGTGGAGGTCCCAGGTGCCTGTGATTTTTGGAGCATGCTGACCACTGACCACAGAGAGGCAGCCTTGCCTTGCCCTGTCAGCAGACCCCCAAGCTGCTTGCGATATATCCTCCCCACGTGACCTAGGTTAAGTTGCTAAGACACATGGGTCCAGCATTAATTCAAGGAAAGGGCAGACAGATTTGCTCCTCAGCAGATCATAACTAAGTCAGCTGGAGGACTGGGAGCAGCCATAAGATACCGGGCCATCTTCCCAAGCAGCACATTGACCCTCTATTTACAAAGCTCTTCCAGTTCATACAGGCTAACAGGGACTCCTGCTCCTAGCTAAGAGGTGCCTGCATGGCTCACGCATGTACAGATGCACACACCACATACTAGCTGACCATTCACACGGTCCCCAAAGCGGCCGGATGTGCCATGCATTCAGATGGAAATTTCCATAGAGTGAGCGTTCTGGGAGAGAGAGCATGTGTGCAGCCATGCGTGTGCTGAGCCACTACCACGCTGGTGTTAAATGCCCAATCTCTGCCTCTGCTTCCTCCTCACCGGGAACCACAGATGAGGGCTGGTTAACCTCAAGACTGCTCATTCCCACGTGTGGTGGGCAGTGTGACCCCGAGTCTCAGCTCGCCTTTCGTTGAACTTGTTTACTGCTTTCTCTGTAGTGTAACTGGGCCAAGTGTACCTGCCTGGCAGCAGGGAGATTTGGGGGTCTATGCTTTCTTGGTTGGGGCCCAGCTGTGATGAAGGGCAGTTACTCGATTAATAGGTTTTCATGTTCTGTCCCCTGTTGGTGACAGTTCCTAAATGTCTACCCAGGTCTCCTTGAGTCTCATGTATCCAGAGTCTGCTCCTCTGTCTTACTTAGAATGACTTTGGCTATCATGAAAGAACATGACCAAAAGCAGCTTGGGGAGGAAAGTGTTTTGGCTAACCTTTCACAGCACTGTGCGGTCATTGAAGGAAACCAGGACAGGAACCCAGAGGCAGGAGCTGATGCAGAGGCCAAGGAGGAGTGCTGCTTACTGGCTTGTTCTAGTGGCTTCCTCAGCCTGCTTTCTTATAGGACCCAGGACCATCAGCCCAGGGATGGCTCCACCCACAATGAGGGGGGACCCTTCTTCATTAATCACTAATTAAGAAAGTGCCTCACCGGCTTGCCTACAGCCTGATCCTATCTCACTGAGGCATTTTCTCAACTGAGAGTTCCTAATCCCAGAGGAGTCTAGCTCATGTCAAATTGATTAAAAAAAAAAAAAAAAAAAAAAAAAAAACTATCCAGGACATCCTCCTGCTGCCTCTACTGTTGTGGCAATGCTTACCTGGAGAGGGTCGCCGTATGTGGCTTCCAGGGGGAGCTCAGCCCCCACTGCCAGCTTTGGACCAGGACAAGAGAACAGTAGAGGGAAAGGACACTCACGCGGACAAGCCCACCATCTCTGCCCTGGCTCTCACGGACTGCTCGAGACCTCGGCTTCCCACAGCTGAGTCTCATTTGTGAAGTCAGGTGCTTTGAGCACCAGAAGCCTCTGAAGCTCCCAGGAGTCCCTGTGACTTCTGCCCTTGAAGACTCTCTGCGGGGACCTTCTCATGAGGTCCCTCCCTGTCCTTTGGGGTCACATTCTCCTAACCCCACCAGAGGCCACTTCCTCTAAATCACTCATTAATTATCTTCCTCTGTAACTGCCGTCCAGTGAGATAGTCACTGACCACGTGTGGCTGCTTAAATTTAAAATGGAAGAAAACAAAATAGTTGTTTCTGCTCACACATGGCTAGGGGCTGCCACACTGGGTAGCTGCAGTCTGTGACATGTGTCATGTAACCAGCACATGCCTGGAGTCCAGAGGCAAGGGCAGTGGCTGTCCTGGTCTTTTATTCAAGAGGAAGAAGAGCTGCCATCACCCTGCTAGCGTCTGAGCCACTGTACCCTGAGGAAACTCAGGGAGGCATAAATAGTGGCTCTGGGTGGCCTTCCCCAGGCCCTTCCTCCACCCTGTCACACAGTGCCATTAGCTGCTGTTCAGGGAGTTGGCAATGGCTGAGAGGGAGCCAGTGTGTCAGAATACTACTTGTTAAAATTCTAGTTCCAGAGTAGAAGGGGTGCCTGAGGAGAGAGATCTTGGCAGCTTTGGGCAGCCCTCAGGGAGCAAATGCCCTGAAGCCACAATG
The DNA here is from genome assembly GCA_902729485.2 of Mus minutoides. NCBI lineage: Eukaryota > Metazoa > Chordata > Mammalia > Rodentia > Muridae > Mus > Mus minutoides. The sequence goes on along the minus strand of LR749778.1, from coordinate 1,051,317 downwards.
GAGACAGTGAGTGGCAGCTCCCCCACTACAGACACACACACACACACACACACACACACACACACACACACACAGACACACACACACATAGACACACACACACACAGACACACACATGCACACAGATTGCTCATGCAATGCATCCCCACACACTCATACATGTGCACTTACTGGGCCCTCACAAACTGTCCCTTTATGCTCTCTGGGCAGTCAGCTGTGAGACCTGGGCACCTGGTAGGAAGAGCCCAGAGGTTAGTTAATGACACACCTCCAGCGCCCTCCTGAATGTGCAGCTTCATGCTGACCACATGAGGGCGCCATTACTCAACCCATTGTCAAGTCAGGTTTACTGTGAGCTCCTCTGTCTGGCCTGGTTTCACATACCTATCTGGTTTTACATACCTATTTACATACCTCCCCCAACCCTTCCATCCTTATAACTCCTTTGTAAATCTTGTACATTGTACTCCAAGACCTGCTTTTAAATACCAGTATCACTAAGACAGTGACGCTCGGGTAGGACAAGATATTTCACACACTGAGACATGTCCCACTGGCGAGAGAGGTTCCATCTATGGTGAACCTATCCTGAGACCCCTGGGCCTCTGGTCAGCTCACCCCAGCTGCCTCTCTCCAGGCCCCCATCCCCTATGCTGATCTCACATACCTGTTCCCTTCATCCAGGCACCACAGGGAAACATGTTGCCTTGTCCAGCCCTCTGCCAACCACGGGGATGCCAGTGTCCATGGGTTCAGGTCATGGGTTCTGTACCCCAGCCCCAGCACCTGCTCCCTCTTGCTGCTGGCCCTTGAGTGTTCACTGTTACCCATGATGCACCTACAGATGAGAGCTGTAAGGGCAAATGACACTGATGACAAGCCAAGAAAGGTCCATCCGAGTCCATCTTTTCAAAGTCATGCATTGTCTGGGCTACTTACATGGTCATAAGTTATGCCCGAATAGCTGCATCACAGTAAAGATAACCCCAAAACGTGTAGAGCCAGACAGGATTATGTGCAGGGAGGCGGGTAGGAGTGGGGTGCCTAGAATCTCAGGTGAGGGTCCAGTGATTTCCCCCACCCACTCCTTCTATGAGGGAATAGTAGTTCCGAGCTTGTGAGTACTCACAGATGTTCTGATTTAAAGAGGGAACCAACCACACCATGCCCAGAGGACATCGCATGAGTTCTTGTAGGGCCTTTCTCACTGATGTCACAGGGCTTGGGGTATTTGGTCTCTGCTGCCCCAAACCAATGTGAGATGAAGTAGCTCCCCCTGATGCCCCTGATGCCCCTATTCGGTCCAATGAGATCCTGCTGAGCTATGTCTTTGGGGAATTATGACCCAGTTGGGTATTTATGTCTGTTGCAGGACAGACCCTGCCTCTGTGCCTGTCAGTCTATAATTGCTCTTTCTGTGGTATTGTCAGACCTCAGGCCTTCAAAACAATGGCCTTAGAGAAGGTTCCAGCAAATTCCACACTCCTGAAACAGCTTTTGTAAAACTTCTGGGCCTTTTTTGGATAAAGTAACCCTCAAATTTAGCTCGCATGCCCACCCCGGAAGCCCACCTTACATGTTTTAGGGCTGAGGACCAGAGTGGGGGTCTCTAAATGCTGGGGAACATCTGAGGCGCCCATATGCTGCTTCCTCTATTTCTTCACCTTTAGACAGCCATAGCTATCTCTCAAGGCCCAGGGCGACTCCCTTCAGGAGCCCGAGGAAACCACCGCCACCCTCCCAAGGCTAATTCCAGTGCCTGGCTTGAGCGCAGGCCAAGAGACATTGTGAGGATGGGTCCACCTTCAGCTGAGCCTTCTCATCCTATAGATTAGTGCTCCTGCTCCCTGGCATGGGAGGGAGGGAGGGAGGGAGGGAGGGAGGGAAAGAAAAGATGTTGGCAACAGGAGGAGGAACTGCCTGAGCCCATGTAGAAGGACACAGGATAGGAATGTGGCTGGAGGGTGCCAGTGATGATAAGGAAAGTGAGGCTGCTTCATTCCAAGATTTCCTCAGTGAGTGTGACCCTAGGAGGCAGCCATTGTGTCCTAGTGACCAAGTGTGATAGGTCCAACCATCTGGGCTCTGTGACAATGGAAAAAAAAACTTTTCTGTACTTAGCAAGATAGAGCCCCACCTTCACAGAGTCACCATGAAGCCTTGGCCAAGGACTGTGGTATTGTTAGTCCCACACCTGGCCCATAGCCACACAAAAAGTCAAAAGGTCCTCGCCCAGAAAGTGGGGCCTGGTCCCAGCTGACTGATGGAAACTCTTGCCCCAGGAGTTCTCTGTGCCCCAGACTGTGAGCTGCTGGGCAGCGGGATGAGAACACAGGTGCCTGTCCAGGCTCAACTGCCAAGCCATCAACTAGCTACAGCGGGCAGAATATCCAGAACATACCTGTAAATGTAGATTTCAATTCCAATGTATGCTATAAATTAATGTGGCAGCTGCTTGTCTTTATCCTAGTGAATTCCCCAAATAGTGATACAGAGAGATCAAGATTTGCTTAAGGCTTTACTGCAATATCTAGGCAGTCAAATGATATATTTTAACCCTCTAAGCTAATCTGGCTACCTCTCAGTCAAAACCCCATAATACCTGCATTTAGGCCCTTCCATGCTCGATCTGAACTCTCATGATGTCTGCTCTACTCCCTCCTCATGGCTCAATCTGTTACTCTTCTTTCTCTCTTCTTCCTCTGGCTGGTAGAAGTTCCACCCTATTCTCTTCTGCCCAGGCATTGGCTAATCAGCTTTGTTGACAAGGCAGATAATAAATGGTGAGCATTGTTTACATAAACTTGAAACAGGAGATGTGTTATAATGCCGTGTCCAAACTGAAACAAGATACGAGGGCCAAGGGCAGAGAAATCAGCATTTGAATAACACAAGGACTCTTCCTCTGAAACTGTAAGCCAGCCCCAATTATAAAGAGTTTTCTTTTATAAGAGTTGCTTTGGTCATGGTGTCTCTTCACAGCAATAAAACACTGACTAAGAGAGAAGTTGGTACCTGGAGTGGGGTATCACTGTGACAGGCCTGACCATGCTGCTCGTTGGCAGAATGTGGACCTTGGAACTTTGGATTAGGATCAAGGTTGAATGCTTTGAGTAGAGATTAATAGGCCATACTGGTAGGAGCATGGAAGACAGTGGTACTGAGAGCAATGTAGATTATGATGGCTCAGTGCAAGAGGTTTCAGAGGAGAATATTAATAAACCATCTCATATGATATTTTTGCAAAGAATGTGGCTGCTCTCTCTCCTTGTCCAAAAAATCTGCCTGAGGCTAAGTTGAAGAGTTTTTGGATTAATGGTGTTGGCAGAGGAGATTTCAAGACAACCTAGTGTTGCCGGTGTTATGTGGTTATTAGTGGTCACTCTTATGCAGATCTATAATGAAAAGGAGACTCTAATAAGCAGCACTCCTCCATGGCCTCTGCATCAGCTCCTGCTTTCAGGTCCTGCCCTGTTTGGGTTTCTATCTGACTTCCTTCACTGATGAACAGTAGGAAGTGTAAACCAAAATAAACCCTTTCCTCCCCAAATCGTTTTTGGTCATAGTGTTTCATCACAGCAACAGAAACAGTAAGACAGTATTTCATGTGTCATAATAGTTTTTCACTCAAATGGACATTTAGTATGAGTGAGTGAAAGCCACAGCATGGCACTGGGTGTGGGATGACAGAGCTTTATGGATGGAAGGGTGAGGAATCTGTGGTCCCTGTGTGTGGCCAACAAGTGTCTGCACTTTCTTGGAATTTGCACATATGCACATGGGAAATGGCAAGCTGGATGTGGGCTCTCAGGCTTCTGAATTAGCCTGGGGTAGGTGGATCCAAGGACCCTGGGCAACATTGGGGAAACTTGTTCCCCCAAAGAGAATACTCTGGCTCCAGGAACCTGCTAGAGCCTCCAGTCTAGGGCCTGTTGTGGAATTGTAAAGGAATATCTTTACGGGTGTATGCACATCTCAAGTATGTGCATCTGGAGGTCAGAGGACAAGATCCAGTGTCTTCCCTGATCACACTCCACCTTACTTTTTGTGTCAGGGTCTCTCCCCAAATCTGGAACTCCCTGATTTGGCCCAGCTGGCTGACCAGTGAGCCCCAGAGATCCCCCACCTCAGTATTCCCAGTTCTAAGCTTACAAGTGTGCACTGAGGGCTGTGTCAGCTTTTTCCTTATGTGCATGCTTACAATCCAAGCACGGGCCTTCATACCTCATGGAAAGCAAGTTCACCTACCAGCTGTCTCTCTAGCTCCCTCATGAAGAGATTCCATAATAGAAATTGCTCCAGGAAAAGGGGAAACTGAGTCAGGCGGTGCTGCTCTGTAAAATGACCACCCCAACCATTGATCTCTGGTTTTACTGGATTTGCACATAGCTCACAGCAGCCCCAGCGGGCAGATGCTGTTATTATTTCCATGTTTGTAGAAAAAGAACCAGAGGTGGTCACAGTGAATCACAGAAGAGCAGCATCTTCTCTCGTGCACTCCCCTTGGTGGTGGCTGCTCTTAGGAAGCCATGTAGGTTGGCCCTTTGTGGGTGTTCCTTAGACCACTGGTTTGGGCTGGCAGCATGCAGCTAGACTGTTGGGGCTGAGGCTTATGTGTATGGCAGCAACCCATTGTTCTGAGTCCTCTTTTCTTCATCACTCTAGGAAGGGTTAGGCTTGGATGACTAACCCAGAGCTAAGAGGCAGACCTGGGGCACTCCCCTGAAGGCTAGGAGGGAGGCAGTAGGTGGGTTCCAGTTAGCGCAGCTGTCCCATGGTCTTAGGGCTTCGGTACATAAATCTCATGCATCATGAGGAAACAGCCTGTCACCTTGAGGGATGGTTGGTGGTCCCTCACTGAGGAACCTGTCAGGGGTCTGTACTGTCAGCACAGTGCTGCTTCCTCCCTCTCTGGTTTGGGGCTTTGCTGTGAACCACATGGTATATATAGCCCAGGCCAGGATAGTTGGAGTCACCCACCAACCACATGGTATATATAGCCCAGGCCAGGATAGTTGGAGTCACCCACCAACCACATGGTATATATAGCCCAGGCCAGGATAGTTGGAGTCACCCACCAACCATTAAGCCCCTTGTAGGGCCACTCAGCAGGAGCTCAGCCCCCATACTACCTCAGGGTGCTCGGATTGCCCAGGCCAGAGCGGGACTGGGATCTATTCTGTTTCCAGTTCTTCAGACACTAGCCCAGGGGAGCCAGCTGGGTAGGTGAGCAGGTCCGCAGTTCTGCTGAGCTATCAGCAGGGGAAGGCTGTGTGAGAAAACACGCACTCGTATGTGGACATGTCCCCAGGAGTGTTCTGCATGTCATGAATATGTGGAGCTCTTCATGCNGGGTCTCACAAGACACAGCATCATTACAGTTACTGTCCTGGCCCCAGGGTCTGGAAGGTACTTCTGATGTCCCATCAACTCTGGACAGACCTGTGTCTCCACTGTGACTGCCCAGCAGCCATCAGGGCAGCTTCTGCTCCTTCACCCACTTTTGCTCCCACCTCTTCAAAGCTGAGGCTCCTTCTCCACAACTCCTGTCTTCACAATACAGTCACATCGGGCCAGCATGAACAGGATTTCTTTGCACACGTATCATGTGAACTCACCTGGTTATACATCTGGAGAGACAGTGCAAATGTGCATGTGTGTGTGTGTGTGTGTGTGTGTGTGTGTGTGTGTGTGTGCATGCAGCCTGCATGTGTACTTTGAAAATTACACACGTATTTATTATTAGGGGAGCCCACGTGGTGTGGCATGTGTGTGGAGGTCAGTGGACAACTGGAGCAAGTCCACTTTTTCCCTTCTAACACGTGGGTCCTAGGACCCTTCACCCCCTGAGCCAGTAAGTCACTCCTAGGTTAGAAGATGTGTTTCCAAATACAAAGTATTTTCCCAGGAAACAGGAATTCTGCTTTAAGACTGAAGCAGTCCTGTGATCCTGCCCCACAGAAGGCTTTGGTGACTTGCACACCCCACTACATGCCTCTTGTCAAGTGTGAATGTAGATGAATTTATTAGAACAAGGCTTCTGAGTGGGTTTCTGAAGCAAGCTGGTTTATCTTTAAAGCTGTGTTCTGTAAACGAACACAGCGGCTGTAAGGAACGATTATTTTTATATTGTCTTTTGTTTCTCTGTTGTTGCCTGCTTCTTGAGTTGGAGTCTCACTCTACAGTTGAGCCTGGTCCAGGCTCTCGACCTTCCTGCCCCAGCCTCCCAAATGCTGGAGTTGTGGGCGCACACTACCGTGCCTAGCTTGCATTGATTCTTATAGTATAAAACAGGAGGTGTTTTTCCTGTGACTCTTAGCATTGCCAGAGCTAGGGAATAGCAGAAGCTACCATTTACTCCAGCAAAATTGTCATAAATTTGCTTTGATCTCCAGAACTGTCCAATGGTCTTAACACAAATCCAGCTGGTAAGAAAATGAAGAAAAAAGTGATCTAAGAGTGTGCAGCCATGCTGGGTGTGCAGTGCAGGGAGAGCGTTACCACAGGGTCCCTTGGGGTCACAACAGTACACAGGAAGCTGCTGACACCCCCAGAGTGGGGACAGGATCCACAAGGCAATTTGTTGCTGTCCTAGGACTGGGTCCACCTTCCTATGTAGTTGAAACCCTGACAAGGCTCTCTGGAAGGGCTGCATGTGTGTGTGAGAGAGAGTACGGCACAGAGGGCGAGGGGCAGGCAGGAGGAAGTGAGGGCTGCGTGTGTCTCCAGGAGGAGGTGTACAGTCTTGGTTACTCCTGCATCGAGGGAAACAGTCTCAGCCTTACCAACTGAGCCCCAGGGAAGGGTGGCACCCTAAGAAATAAGACTCCACGCAAGGGGCTCAACTGTCCTCCTGAGCCTCTGTGGGTCGCCTGGCAGGGAAGCACAGAATGAGCACCGTGGGGTCTCTACCTGAGGCCTGGAAATGGGAAGGCCACTCAGGTCCTACCCACACAGTGCACATAGCTGTGGAGGCAGACCAGTGTGTTCCCTCCAGGATCCTGATTTTAGAGTGTGTCCAGAAGCAGCCTGCTGTGGGCATGGCACCCAGACCTGGGCCTCCACAAGCACTGGGGTTTGTGTCCAGGTAGTCGCAGGGAAACAACTGCTTCAGCCAGCCAGGTCCCCAGGAGGCTCTCCACATAGCCCCTCTCAGGGGTCCACCAAAGCAAGGAGGCCAAGGGGCTTCTGCCTCCTGCTGCCAGGGTTCCTGCTGAGCCACACTTATGTAAGCCTTGGGGATGGCTGCTATTCTTAGCCACCATCTGTGCAGCCTCATGAGTTGGCGTTCCCTGCTTTGCGGTGGTCTTTTTCCTTCTGGATGCCTCCAGCTTTGCTTGGAACTAGGAAAACAAGAAACTGGAGGAACCAGAGATCCAGTGTCCCTAAAATTCCAGTGCCTCCATCAGGAGAAAAGTGTGTGTTCATCTCGGAACAAGCACACTAATGCTGCAGGTTCCTGCCTCCACCATCGAGCAAAGACAGAGATGGCCAGGCACCTCCTCGCTGACAAATAGCTGGCACAAAGTTCTGAGTAACCATTCTCATAGAGATAAAAAAACACCCGAGGAGACACTTCAAAGAGTTCTGTCAATATCCTTCCTCTACACCATACTGTGTATGTTTCTGTTTGTGTGTTGCAAGGGTGTGTTAACATTTGAGGATATCATTATAGAATGTACATGTCCTAACTAAATCTATGCCTTGGCATGTTTCACTTAAGAAAGTTGATTTTGTGTGTGTGTGTGTGTGTGTGTGTGTGTGAGAGAGAGAGAGAGAGAGAGAGAGAGAGAGGGAGAGAGAGAGAGAGAGAGATCTCAAGGTCAAGTGTCTTTTCCAATTACTTATTCTTTGAGACAAGGTCTCTTGCTGAACCTGAGGCTCTGGTCCAGGTAGCTGGCCAGGCAGCAAGTCCCAGGGACCTTCCTGTTTCCACCTCCCTAGTACTGAGGTCGCAGGTGAGGCTGTCATGTCCCATGCACTGCCATGCCTTGTCTTTTTACGTGGGTTCAGAGGGAATTGAACTCACCTGCACACACATAGCAGATAATTTTCTAACTGAGCTACCTCCTCAGCCCCAAGAAAATGGAACCTAAAGGTAATTCTCAGTCTGCCCAGGGGTAGAACTTTTTTTGCCTTGGGACTGATGTAGTCTGTGCAGAACAGCACAAAGCTTGTGTCTGAGGGACCTGGGTTTGCAGGTCACCCAGCCAGCCTGTCACATTTGCTGCACAAAGCATTGCCCATTGACTCCTGTTCTGCCCCAGTCACTGATGCTGCAAGATCAAGTGGCCACCAGAGGTCAGGAGAGTTGCAGAGGTAGAGTGGGAGGTAGCACTGGAGGACTTCCAGGCAGAGGTGTCTGAGGGGTGGGCAGGGTGTTATGGATTTCCCCCAGCACTGTGCCAAAGTACAGGCCAGAGAGGGAGGTCAGTGAACCCCAGAGGTTGGGCAGTGGTTAGACCACTAAGAGAGAGAAGGTTGTGTGGTTAACCCCCTTACTGAGTCTACAGGCTGACCAGAAGGGTAGAGACAACAGGTAGCGAGATGTCATGGATGGGGAGGAGCCGCCGGGCACCCGGTACTCCTTGCAGGCAGCCAAGCTTCACGTGGTGATGTGTGCGCCCCAGGCTGGTCAATGTGTGCACCCCAGGCTGATCAGATAAGCAGCTGAGGGGGGGGGGGGGGGGCTGGCACATCACCAGAGCTCACTGCTCCTGTGAAATCCTCCTACTTCACCTCCTGAGAGGTCAGAGTGGCTCTGGAGTCTGGGCTCTTCCGACAGTGACATCCCAACTGGGTAGTGGTGTTCTGTACAGAATGTTCCAGAGGAAAGTGGGCCCAACCTGAAGGCTGTCTATTTAAACAGCTGCCCTCCAGCCAACCATTAGCTCTCCTACCTTATTCAGATTTGTTTCTTAGTGGTGTTTATCAGTCTTAGTATTAGGGGGAAGTTCTTATGTGTGCCTCCCACTGACCACGCCTGTTCCACTGGAGCTAGTCCATAGTTTTTCTTTTGACAAATACCGAAGCAATTTAGAAAAAAGATTTGTTCTGGCTGAGAGTCTGAGAGAATCCAGCCATGGGGGTTCCGTTGCTTTAAAGACAGACAGACAGTCAGCAGGGAGGGACATGGCAGAGGAGTGCATCCATTCACAGAGACCAGGACCCTGAGAGGAGTGACAGGCAACAGTCAGGAACAGGAGGCCACAAGGTGAGGCAGACTTCTTACCCATTCAACTTTTCCCCCAACTTTTTATTTTGAAATATTTCAAACTTTCTGAAAATTTGGTAGTAAAGGGAATACCATGTGTTCTTATCGTAACACTTTTCCCATGTGTTCATATATCTGTGCATACAAACACATGTGCACCAAGATATATGTGCACAGGGAGACACACAGCCATACTTGTACACTTTCCCACACAGAAATGCACATATACACAGAGAAACTTGCTCACAGATACATGCACACATACAGTCATGTACATGCATACACAGAAGCATGCAGATATAGACAGGTGTACAGACATGTGTCATGTGTATACCCATACACATATACAGGTGATAAACATGTAATGCATGCATATACACTGAGAGGCACACATACACGTATACTTAAAGACACATGCATACAGAGACGTGAAAACATACATGTGCATAAAAGAACACATACAGGCAAGCGCAAAGGTGTACATGCACACACATGGGTTCATGGACACTTACACATGTGCACAGACCTACATACACTCATATATGGCTATACTTGCATACACAGACATGTGTCTGGATGCACACCCCCACACATGCATACTCATATGTACACAGATGTACCTAAATACACACCCACAAAGGCACATGCAGGAATGTGACACACACATGACAACTCACCTGCCTGCACATACACACACACACACACTGCTTGCTGAGCCCATGTGACAACTGGTTACACCACTGTGGGAAGTTTCCCTCCAGGTCTTAGCTATGAGCCCACTGAGAATAAAGCTATGCTGTTTGTAAAACCCACAGTGGCAACGTGATATTAATATTGTTACGATTATGGCAGGAATAATTGTCAATTTAAAGATACACTAAGGAAACAGTCTACTTCCTCCCAGAAATGCTTTTTTATATCTTCTGTTAAAATCCAAGATCGGTGACAAGTGACGAGAGCGGCCACTTGTGCCATCTCAGTGGTCCATTTAGCTTTTGCTTTAGGTCTGGTGACACTGATACCAGACTATGAAGGCCGGAAGCCAGGAGCTTTGTAGAAAGCCTGGGTTTGGTTTCCTTGCCTCCAGCTTCTGCTAACCACCACAGCAGGAATGTCCACATGGGCAGCCATGCCTCCCATCAGGTCAAATCCCTGGACTTCTCCACTGGAAGATGACTCTGTGATGAGCATGTCATCTGTGCGATGCTTTGGGGCTAGCCTGCTCCTCGGCACTCTTCCTCCTGTGTCTGCAGCCGCAGGGATCCTTGGACTCCTACAGAATCGAGAGTGTACTGAGTGTTGTTGTTTCATGGGTGTTTCTCATGTGGCCTGTGGCAGGTGGTGCTGGGTCCCCATCGGCACCTCCCACTTAACCTGCAGGCACTTCTTTGCAGCTGTGCCTGCCCACCAATGATCAGGTGACTGTTTGCTCTCTGCCCGGACAGCAAATGTGGACCCCATTGTCCCTATAAGAAAGAGAAGTTTTAAGCTGAGCAGTAGAGTACAAAAAATGCCTTCCAGCTCCTAGAGTGAGCTTTGTAATCAAGTTGCCCCCTTTAGAAGTGACAGGAGCCAGCTGGAGCTTCTGCAGAGCAGAAAGAACGAGAATGAGAACGAGCACAAGCACGCAAGCACCTGCATGAGGTGGGTGGGGACGAGAAAGACAGCTGCTTCTCTGACAGTATCATGGTGTCCCATTTTCCTAACAGATGCCGACGCAACATCTCTCGAGTTTGCGTGCCTGGATCCCCTTGTGTTTGTTTCTCTGAGTCTAACTGATGCCAAGTCTGTGAGGATGTGGGTCGCCTGTGGGGAGCGCACATGGGTGGAGGTGCAGCTCCAGGTCTCCTGTGCGGAGCATGCCTGGGTGGGGGTGCAGATCCACCCTGAGATTTTGGTATCCAGAGACCTTGTGATTTATTAATACTGGTCTCATGCATGCACCTGTGGCTGGTGTCTGGAACCCTCATCAGAGATCCCACGGCCGGCATTTAGCCTCTCAGGAGGGCACCTTAGACGCAGATCCAGGTTTTTCTGGCTGGCTAACACTGGCCATTTTCATATTAGCTTTTGTTTGTTGGATGCTACCAGACAAGAGAGGTTGTGGTGTCAGCTGCTTTATGAAGCACGGGACACAGGCTGAGCACGCGTAGCTCTGAGCCTTGAGGAAGACTTGGACCTCAGCTCAGGTGCCACTCAGAAAATAAGTTATACTTTATGTTAGATAGGAACATACTGCCACTTTACAGTTCTAAATTATTGAGTATTTTACAAATCACCGGGGTCAAATTTTCATCTGTTTACTTCTGTGTTTTAGGAATGAGGGTTTTATTTGACTTTCCCCAGCTTTGAACACAAATGGCAGAATCTAGAGCAGAGGATACTTACTCTGCTGGAGCAGAGGATACTTACTTTGCTGGAGCAGAGGATACTTACTTACTGTGGTGGAGTAGAGGATACTTACTGTGGTGGAGCAGAGGATACTTACTTACTGTGGTGGAGTAGAGGATACTTACTGTGGTGGAGCAGAGGATACTTACTTACTGTGGTGGAGTAGAGGATACTTACTCTGCTGGAGCAGAGGATACTTACTTTGCTGGAGCAGAGGATACTTACTTACTGTGGTGGAGTAGAGGATACTTACTGTGGTGGAGCAGAGGATACTTACTTACTGTGGTGGAGTAGAAGATACTTACTGTACTGGAGCAGAGGATACTTACTTACTGTGGTGGAGTAGAAGATACTTACTGTACTGGAGCAGAGGATACTTACTTACTGTGGTGGAGTAGAAGATACTTACTGTACTGGAGCAGAGGATACTTACTTACTCTGCTGGAGCAGAGGATACTTACTGGGCTGGAGCAGAGGATACTTACTTACTGTGCTGGAGCAGAGGATACTTACTTACTCGGCTGGAGCAGAGGATACTTACTCTGCTGGAGCAGAGGATACTTACTTACTGTACTGGAGTAGAGGATACTTACTTACTGTGCTGGAGCAGAGGATACTTACTTACTGTGCTGGAGCAGAGGATACTTACTCTGCTGGAGCAGAGGATACTTACTCTGCTGGAGCAGAGGATACTTACTTACTGTACTGGAGTAGAGGATACTTACTTACTGTGCTGGAGCAGAGGATACTTACTTACTGTGCTGGAGCAGAGGATACTTACTGTGCTGGAGCAGAGGATACTTACTCACTGTGCTGGAGCAGAGGATACTTACTCACTGGGCTGGAGCAGAGGATACTTACTTACTGGGCTGGAGCAGAGGATACTTACTTAGTCTGCTGCTGTTTGTGTAACAATAGAGGCTGGTGCCTGCCCTTGTGCAACCTCAAGACATGGCTTACGTTCATCTTAATTCTTATATAATTATATAGAAATTCAATAGCTTAACAGAAACTAATGTAGATAAAAGGAAGACACAGTGGCTGCAAATGGGCCTGAAGGTCACCTCTGGCCAGTGGAGGGCACCTCACCCCGGGGAGTCTTATACCTGGTAGGAATGGGGGGAGCTGTTTATCTTTTAAGGGTTCAGGCATTTATCCCATCCTACAGAGCCAGTCTTCTGGGAGGTGTGGCTCTGGGTGACAAAGCTAATTGTAGTTTGAAGAAAGGTGACTCATTGTCACCTCGAGGAAAGCTGCCTGCCCCAGCAGTGGCTCCTTAAATAGTGGTGTCTGATTTCACAGAGAGGATTAGACTAACAACCCTTCTGTGACATTGCCCAGAGAGAGTCCTCCCCCACCCCCAGCTTCTGCAGGGCTGTGTTCTGTCCTGAGTCTGAGTATTCACCCTTGCCCAAGGCATCAGGGACAAAGTCTGATAACTGTCATTGCCTGTGCATAGCTACCTCCTGAGGGAGCAGCTGGGCATGTATGTCCCTGTAGCATATAGGAAGGCTGTGGGCAGAAGCATGCCCTAGCAACCTTGCCATGGCAGGGCAGGGGGATGCCGGGCCACTGGGGCAAGAGTATGAATTGGAGGGTGCTGTCTGCAACAGGACCTCAGTCGTTCCCAGTACCCTACTTCTCATCCCCTCAGAAGGAGCCCTGACCAGGGCCCTGTCTCCCATCCTTACCTATGACTGAGAAGTGTGAAAGAGGTGAGCATCACCATGTTGAAGGCCCTGTGAGAACCAAGGGTGTGAGGTGCAACAAAAGAACAGAGTTTCTTCCAGGGCAAGGCCAGTGTCCACTTTTCTAAATGGAAGGCCAACTGCAAGGGATGGGCACTGATACACACTGTGCCGGGTGGGAGGTCCCAGTGCCTAGGACCACGTGAGCTGGACTAGCTTCCTTAACTATAATCAGTAACGAGGCAGGCATCAGCTTCATTCACCACTTTGCAGATAGGAAACAGAGGCACTAACTTATCCAAGGTCAAACACCTCACAAGAAGCAAGGAGTAACCACACATGCAGAATTAGCTATTCAAGGGTGTGCATATGCGTGTGCATGCTGGGGGAGCTTATATTGATCTTGGTTCTAGGTGCTACACAATATATCTTCTTGCTTCCTCTTTTCTTTATGAGTCCATTAGTGCCCTGTGGCTGACGTGATAAGATGGCACAGGTGGGATGGCTTGAACAACAGATACATATTCTCTAGACTGGAAGTCTGAGATTCAGGTGCCTGAACTACGGAAGACCCTTGCTCCACAAGTCCGTTCCGAGTGCCGGGAATTAGGACACCTAACAGCTGTATCGTGCATTAAGCAGCGTCAGTGCAGAAGCCCCACTGTCAGCTGCAGCGGCAGGACCATTGATTGCATGGCCTAGGCCACATGTAGCAAATGCTCCAGCCCCTTCTTGTGTCTTGCAGGCATCCTTCCCAGCCAACCTGCAGCTTGTCCTTGTTCTTCGGCCCACGGGCTTTTTCCAGAGGACTCTCTCGGACATTGCCTTCAAGTTCAACAGAGATGAGTTTAAGATGAAAGTGCCGGTGAGTGCTCGCTTGAGCCGCGTCAGCAGAAGCGAGAGCTTTAAGTACATTCTTGGCACGTGGTAAACCCTAACGAAGTGACCTCCACTCTGTGGTAGCAAATAAAACCCCAGAGATTCGGTCAGAAGCGACACTGCCCCTGAGCTCTGGCAGTGGAAGCTTAGTGGGTTCCACTTCCCTTGAGCCCTGCCCCACCCAAGCTAGTGGTCCATCCATTCAAGGCCATAGCCTTGGGTAAGTCCCAGAGGATAACTGCATCAGAATACTGTAAGTCACCCTACTGTCCTATGCCAGCCCACTATGAGGGGCACACCCCAAATGTCTCAGAGAAAGGGGAGCTGGTGGAGGGCATCTGTGTGTCCCGAGGCCATGGAGGGAACCTCAGCTGCCAGCCAGGCATGTGCTGGACCTCAGCCAGGAGCAGCCCAGCAGGAGAGTCCCTCCCTTATCTCCATGTCTCCCACCAGCATGGGCCAGCCCTTCCCACCCTCCACTGAGAAAGGATACTCATGGTACTCTACTCCCCTCAAAACCCAAGACTCTCTATAAAGTTCCTGAAAGCACACACTTCACAGCCGTGACTCCTGGCTATGACCCATGCAGCATCTCACAGGTCATGATGGTCAAGCTGCTCGAGGGTGACCCTAGGAGTCTGGTTCTTTTTCACAAAGAGAACAGGAACACAGGGGCCATTGCCAGGCTGTGGGACACCCCCCCACCCCCAGCAGTGCCACCCAGATTGCTTTTGGAAATAGAATTTGGGCCGGTCGCTGTCCACAGTGCTGTTCTGCTGTATCTGGTCTTCAGGTGGCAGATACCCTCTCTTTCCCAACTGTCTAAGCCTCTGCCCACCCCTCACCCCTGTCCCCTGACCTTTGCTCCAGGCCCTTCAAAGCAGAAACAATGGAGGCTAGGCTCACTACCCACTCTGCCCTGCCTCCTCAGGAGTCTTCCTCAAGAATCAGAGTAATAGCTATGGAAGAATGCTCAGCACAGCCCAAGTCCTCTAAGAGTCACAATTGGTAGCATGGAGAATAACTGGCCCCCAGGTCTATGGGAGATACTCTACCCCATGTCTCGTGGCATCTCTTTCTAGACAGCCCGTTTCTTAGACCTAGTTAAGGACAGAACCTCCCTCTGCAACTGCTCACCTAACTAGAGGTCAAGTCCTGATCCCCAAACTAGATATGGGAGACATGTTCATATCTCTTGCCCCTGAGCCCCATGGATGCTGGAGTGATACTCTGTCCCTCCCCTCTTATGATCAGATGACATCAACATGCCTGGCCCTTCTCCACCTTCAGCAAGTAAACCACAGTAACAAAAGTTTCCCTTACCTCTGAACATGATGGGGAAATAAGGTTGAGGCCATCTGTAATAGTGTATGGTCTCTTTTGTAAAACTATTTCATAGTATTATGTTAATAGGTGTTAAAAACAGGTTTACAGAAACTGTCCTGGCACCAGTAAGCTCACAGACCAATCTTAGATAAATTCTAGGATTATCGGAGGACTTGGCTTTTAGAAGGTATCTGATACCTTTTCCCCTCTACTGATCTCATGGCAAGAGAGCCCTTTAGAAGCACTCCTGGGCTCCTCACCTTCTCTGTTATGATGGGAAATGTAGCACACACACACACACACACACACCAAGGTTGAGGACAGAGGCTTCCTTGAGTTACCCAGTCCATCTTTGGCTTTACTGGCTATGAACCAAGGTTGCTTGGCAGCATGTGGGTACATTTATTAGAAGAACCCAGAGAAAATGGAGCAGCTCTGTGAGAACTCTGTTTTCCAGCTCAAATTGAGGATCTAACGCTTTTTTATTCGGCAGTTGTACTTCAGTGGGGAACTAACATCTAGACTGCTTCTCAGCACTGGGAATGGCTCCTTGCTGGGAAACCCAATTCTCAGCAACTCTGACTTCTGCCCAGAAGTCACCAGAGCATTTTCTCTATTGTAACAACCAGGTTGTTTCTAGACACCCCCAGTAGAGAGCCCCCACTTTAAACTGACTCAGTGTTGAATAATAGATGTCAGGGTATCAAATAACATCTGCACCTTTGGAAGTTTATTCTGTAGTATCTGCCTGACAGCTTACAAAGCAAAGTCTATATTTTCATCTAAAACTCATGGTAGAATGGCCTCAGAAAGGACAAGAGAAAGGTGAGGTCCAGCTACGGATGAAGAGCTTGGCTGGCCGCTGTGACCACACAAAGTAGCACCCCTTCGGAATCGTCAGTCTGATGAGAGGGGAGTCTGGTTCTGCTGCTAAATCGATTCTCACCAGCGCTAAGATAATGTTTGTGGTGTTCTTATCAGGAACCAGCATAAACTGGTTTTTTAGGAAACAAAGCTCTATTTCCTCGGCATACTGAGCTCCTTGCCATTGCAGGTACTGGCACCCGCTGCTATTGGTCATGTCCAGTGTCCTCACTGAGTCCCCACCATCTCCCAGTGATATCTGTCAGAATGTGCCCATGGTATAGATGAGGAAACCAAGGAACAATTTGAATAAAAGGCTTGCATAGGGCCCGTCAACCAGAGGGCGGAGCTGGCCCCATTCAAGTCAGAAGCCAGAGCCACTGTGGTGTCCTGGGCAGGATGCCTGATGCTGCTCCCCTCTCTCACAGGTCATGATGCTAAGCTCAGTGCCAGAACTACACGGCTACATTGATAAGTCGCAGCTGACCGAGGACCTCGGGGGGACCCTGGACTACTGCCACTCCAGGTGGCTGTGCCACCGCACAGTGAGTGGGCCTGGGTGCTCTGCAGCCGGGTTCTCATTACTTCATAGGCCAGCAGAATAGTTTTCACATGACAACACTGCCTTTTAAAAACATGCTCACATGAAGTTTCTTCCCCAAGAATGAGGAGATGGTCTCTGTAGACCTTAGTCACTGTAAAGAGAGACCATGAGTAATGACCCTGGGTGCGGTTCTCTCTGAGCTTAGAGGGAAAAAAAAAAAAAAACCCTTCCAAGCTCCGTGTTGTGGTCTGGACACTCACAAGTCTCCTATCAAGGAGCTGGAGGTGGACACCCTGAGTGCAGAATGACTCCTGGCGACAGGGATATTTGCAAAGACTGCCTTATACATTTCTGAAGAAGCGTTAGGTTGAGACACTCACCAGAAGGTATTTGCTGGCACCCGTGTGTCCACAGGGCTTGGGGGCCACCCTCTCCTTTCCAAGAACAGTCATGGTGTCAGCTTTCAGAGCTGCAGGCCGCCACGGCCCTGTGCAGGATTCTGTGACCGTGTTCTCCCTCCTCCCCAGGCAATTGAAAGCTTCGCCCTGATGGTGAAGCAGACAGCCCAGATGCTGCAGGCCTTTGGGACCGAGCTGGCCGAAACGGAGCTGCCGAATGACGTCCAGTCAACCAGCCTGGTGCTCAGTGCGCACACGGAGAAGAAGGCTAAAGTGAAGGTGAGTGCAGCTTGTGGGGCTGGGGTTCAGAGCAAGGCAATTTGATCCTAGACACAAGATGTCAGGTGAGTTGCCACACGGAAGGGCCAGAAGTAAGTGGGTCTCTGGGGCTCTTGATAGGACACTGAGAACTGACCATCACCCTTTCAAAGCCCCATAGACAAGCCCTGTTAGAATGTGTGTGGATGGATGGACAGCACCCTTGAGCCCAGAAAACCTGAGGGGCTTCAGAGTCTATCCAAAGCCAAGACCAGAGCGCTTTTCTGGTGGGTGTGCCCTGTGGGGGGCCAGGCAGCTCCAGCTTAACCAGGCAGGGCGTCTGCCAGTTCCTCTCACGGGTGACTGGTGGAGTTGTGGTTGAATTTGCTGCATAAATACCATTGTGCTACAAGCTCCCATGGCTTTCTGGGGTCAAGACACTCTGCATCACTGATGGCTTTGACACGGCAGGGTCTGGGTGGCTGTAAGCTGTTGTGTATCCTGAGGATAATTCCCCATCTCTGCGAGGCATGCCTCTCACTCCTTTGAAATGGCTTTTGCCTGTACAACAAGGCCAGCTACAGGAGAGATGCTCAAAAGCCTGGTTTCCAGTGACTTTTGACCTCCTCCCCATGCCCCAGGTGACCTGTAACCCTAGCTTTGCCACAGCAAAGAGCAGTGGCACCATCCTTGCTAGCATATGGTTTTTTTTTAATTAATTCTTTGAGAATCGTATATAAGTATACAGTGTCCTTGACAGTTTTAAGCTCACTGTGTGATCACCCACAGTGCATAGTGTTCCCACCCCGTGTTAGCCCCACCTACTCACTGTCGAGACCTGAGCCCAGCCAGCTGGCTGCAGTGCAAACCCTGTGTTCTCTCTCTCTCTCTCTCTCTCTCTCTCTCTCTCTCTCTCTCTCTCTCTCTCTCCTTCCTGCCCCCCACAGGAGGATCTGCAGCTGGCACTGAAGGAGGGGAACAACATCCTCGAGAGCCTCGGGGAGCCACTAGCTGAGAGCGCGGCCCACAGTGTGAACCAGGACCAGCTGGACAATCAGGCCACCGTGCAGAGGTAAGGCCCACACCTGCCTGCCCTCCCTGGCTCTGGCCAAGGTACAAGACTTCCACAGATACATAGCCACCGTGAAAACAGGCGACTACCAGCCAAAATGATTGCAGCAGATCCCAGGCAGGTAGCCCTCTGGCCAGCCTCCCATGCTAAAGAAGGGGAGGGGGGAGTTCAAGAACAGATAGCTTCACAAACAGGAAAGTGTCCAGCAGCAACAATAGCAGAGCACCTTAGATTAGAATGCCTCCCACATCCCCCGTGCGTCAAAGGAGAGTAGCTCAGGGTGCCTGTGTTCTAGCCTTGTGTCTCCAAGCATATGTTTTACTATCACAGTAAAGCTACTGCCTGTCTTTCTCACTGGTTCTCCAAGTTTATAACACAACACAGAGCTGGGTGCCGTCTGTCAATGTCCACTAGTGCTCCCTGTTGCTTTGACACATTGAGAGCCCTATCTGCCTCCTCACCACACTGCAGACGCGAGGGGCGCTGTTCTCACCGACAGGACAGCCTCAGGGTGCCTGGGTGCATCAAATCTTATCCAGAAACCCAGTGGTAGGCAGCCAGGCTCTTGGCCTCTGGCTTTCCCCTGGTGCTTGCCCCCACTGGCTGTGGCTGTCTGCAGAGCAGGCGTGTTGTATTTGGGAGTATAGGAAAGGCACATAGTAAGTTAGCAAGGCTCACTAGCAGGAGATCTAGCCAGCCTCACCCTGGAAAAATTATCAAGTCCTCCAAGACTAGGTAAAGGGTGAGAACAAGGTGGTACTGGTTGGTTCTGTTTAAAGTCTTTTTAGCAAGAAGTAATCCTAAGGGTGTGGTTGGCAAGGACCAGCGCTAGACCTCTGCAGCCAGCTGCTCTTCACCCTGGCCAGGGGTCGTCCTCAGTAAGCCCTTCAAAAGTGAATAAATGTGGGACTAGGGAGATGGCGCAGTTGATGGTGCTTGCCTTGCCATGCAAGAACAAAAACCTGATGGGATCACCAGTAGAAAGCTTGGGTGTAATGGCTCATATTTGTAATCTCATTACTGTGCAGGTAGACACAGGCAGATTCCTCGTGTGCACTGGCCAGACATTCTAGTGGAGGTGGCAAGATCTAGGCTCTATGAGAGACCCTGTCTCAAATAACAATATGGAAAGCAACTGAAGAAGAGTCCTGGTGTTCTCTCTCTCTCTCTCTCTCTCTCTCTCTCTCTCTCTCTCTCTCACACACACACACACACACACAAATAGGGCTCTGCCCTAACACGTCCGTGTGACACAGGCATGGGTCCAGGAGAGAAGTTTGAGACTTGGGCCTTGTCTGATGTACATCTCCCTCATGTCCCTCAGAACCCTGAGAACTGTAGGAGTTAGCACATGAGGCTAGGGAGTTACTGGAAGGCTTATCAGGGAGACCTCTGTACACCGTGGGAGGCACAGTCTTCCTCACTCCTGCCACCCCTTCCTCTCTTTTTCAGGCTCCTGGCCCAGCTGAATGAAACCGAGGCTGCCTTTGACGAGTTCTGGGCAAAGCATCAGCAGAAGCTGGAACAGTGCCTGCAGCTGCGGCATTTTGAGCAAGGTTTCCGGGAGGTGAGTGGCTGACCTGCGGACCGTGGGACGCTGCCTTTCAGGAAGTGGGAGGAGGTTCCTCTGCTGTCTTTCTTTTTTCTTTTTTTTTTTTTAAAGATTTATTTTATTTATTATATGTAAGTACACTGTAGCTGTCTTCAGGCATTCCAGAAGAGGGCGCCAGATCTCATTAAGGATGGTTGTGAGCCACCATGTGGTTGCTGGGATTTGAACTTATCACCTTCGGAAGAGCAGTCGGGTGCTCTTACCCGCTGAGCCATCTCACCAGCCCCTCTGCTGTCTTTCTAACTCAACGGTCCTCAACCCGTGGGTCACAACCCCCTCGGGGTCACCCAGGACCAACCTGCATATCAGGATATTTATTTATATAAAATGCAAAACAGTCAGACAATCACAGTTAGCAACAAAAATAATTTTATGGTTGGGGGGTCACCACAACATGAGGAACTGTATTAAAGGGTCGCATCATTAGGAAAGTGAGAACCACTGGTCTAACTTATATGGCAACTGAAGAAGGCTTTCCAAATCAGGTGATATTTCAAATCTCTTTGTCATTTATGTGTGGAAGGGGTGCATGCATGAGTATGTAAGTGCACACCTTCATGTGTGTGCACACATGTGTGCACATGTAGGCTAAAGCAGAAGTTAGATGTCTTTCTTTCTCACTCACAGCCTGAAGACAGGGTCTCTCGCTGAAGCTTGCTATTTAGTCTAGACCATCTGGCCTGAGAGACCTCAGGATCCCGTTGTTTCTACCCCACACTCCAATACTGAGCCTTTGGGCACCCACAGCCATGCCCAGCTTTTTATGTTGGTGCTGGGGGTTTGACTCAGGGCACCAACTTTTGCCTGTCGAGCCATCTCAGCCACAGATAGCATTTTAAATCAAACCTTCTATTCAAAGGTAATTCTGATTCATACAGAATGATGCAAAGAGATCCTGACTCCCTTTGCCAGTTCCCAGAGCAGTAGCAAGCCATAGCTCACTGTTGCAGCCTAGACTTGGGCCCCTGAATGAGGCACAGATGTTCCAAGCCAGTCTTCCTCTGTTGCAGGTCAAAACCACCTTGGATTCCATGTCCCAGAAGATAGCTGCTTTCACAGATGTTGGCAACAGCCTGGCCCATGTGCAGCATCTCCTGAAGGACCTGACCGCCTTTGAGGAGAAGTCCAGCGTGAGAGACGGGCATGGGCGGAAGGGGAAAGGTCACAGCTTCACCTGACTGTGCACAGGGCACAGGAATGAGCTTCCCCGCTTGAGCATAGGCTCCTGTGGCACCTAAGGGATAACACAGGCAGTGTGCGGGGACCCCTAAGTGCCCTCTGCCATCTCAGGCACACACCCGGTCCTCCACAGCCCTCTCTCTAGCTCTGTCATTATCCCTTAACTTTAAAACCTGGACCTACCAGGTTGCCTGGGCAACCCAACACCTTCCTGACTCTCATGACCTTTGGCCTCAGAATGTCCTGAGGATTCAGTGGCCTCAGTCCACTCC
Organism: Mus minutoides; assembly: GCA_902729485.2. Classification (NCBI taxonomy): domain Eukaryota; kingdom Metazoa; phylum Chordata; class Mammalia; order Rodentia; family Muridae; genus Mus; species Mus minutoides. Next base: position 1,029,620 of record LR749778.1, on the reverse strand, counting down.
ACAAACTCCATGCCCATCGCCCACCTTCAGGACAGAAACCAATAGGAGTAGGTTTACCATTTGTCTCTGCGCATGGGACTAAACAGACGGTCTTGATGTGCCCTGCAGGTGGCTGTGGACAAGGCCCGCGCACTGTCACTGGAAGGTCAGCAGCTGATTGAGAACAGGCACTATGCTGTGGACTCCATCCACCCCAAGTGTGACGAGCTCCAGCACCTCTGTGACCACTTTGCCTCTGAGGTCACCAGGAGGCGGGGCCTGCTCAGCAAGTCCTTGGAGCTGCATAGCCTCCTGGAGACGGTAGGGCACCCAGCTGATTTAACTGGACAACCAGAGCACCCCTTCCCCCACGTCTCCATCTTGTCTGCTCAGAGCCTTGGTCCCTGCACACTTAGTGTCCCATTAATGATTTCTTAAGCTCTCTGTTAGTCCTGCTTTATTCTGACCCCCTCTCCTATGCCACGGCCCTCCAGGCACGCTTTGCCGTAGTGGCAGGGCACCTCATCTCCTGCAGGTGCCTCAGACACTCCTGTGTGGGGTGTGGGGTGTGGGGTGTGGGGAGCACAGGTTCCAGCAGGCAGCCACACAGGGGAAGGATGGGGCAGCAGGTTCTGAGGCTGACAGCCTTCCCTTGTTTCCAGTCCATGAAGTGGAGCGACGAGGGGATCTTCCTGCTGGCCTCGCAGCCTGTGGACAAATGCCAGTCCCAGGATGGCGCAGAGGCAGCCCTCCAGGAGATCGAGAAGTTTCTGGAGACCGGTGCAGAAAATAAGATTCAGGAGCTCAATGAGATTTACAAGGAATACGAATGCATCCTCAACCAGGACCTTCTGGTAATGGCAGCGTGGGCTTCTCTCTCCGCATGGCAGCCTGGGGACTGGGGACCCGCCTCACAGGATAGTTCAGAAAACATGTGTTTGAGATGCTAAGGATTGAACCCAGGGCCTCACACATGCTAGGCAATATCAGTGAGCTATAACCTCGACCCCAGAAGAACCCTTTGGCATCAGGTTCAGCCCTTCCTCCACCACAGAAGCTATTCCATGCCACCCCCTGCCCCAGCGTTGCCTAAGATAGATGTGAGGTTGTGGTGTGGCATTCACTGGAACCCTGGTCATACCGTGGTACCTCAGATATTATACGAAAGATTGGCTGGCTCCCCTTCATCTCCAGCCAGCTGCCGTAACTCCACTTCTGGGGCCTCAGGGAGAGAGTGGTCCCCCATCCACAGGCATCCTTTCCAAGTTCTAGAGATGGCTCCCCGCCCTGCTGGGGATCTCATGCAGGTCTCACTGTCCAACCAGAGCTGGTACAGCACAATTCATGGAACTCCTCACTCACCTGAGGCAGAGAAGGCTGCAGACGCTGGCACACACTCTCTGGATGACCTGGTGTTTTTTAAAGGGCTGGAACTGACATCTGCAAAGTGTCTCAGAAGCCATGTCATTTCAGGAACATGTGCAAAAAGTCTTTCAGAAGCAAGAAAGCACGGAGGAGATGTTCCACCGCAGGCAAGCCAGCCTGAAGAAACTGGCAGCCAAGCAGACACGGCCTGTGCAGCCCGTGGCCCCCAGACCAGAGGCGCTTACCAAGTCGCCCTCCCCCTCGCCAGGTACATCTCTCCTCTCAGGCAGCCAAGTGGCTGTGTGAGGAAGCCAAGTCCCCTTGCCATGCTCTCTCCCTGCCCTCCCCAGTCTGGTCAGCAGCCTACAGACTGGGGCTTATTCTGACACCCATTTTGATTAATTTTACTAGAAATCCTAGTGACCTGCCGAACACTGACTGACCCATTAGGAAGCCCTCAAGTCACTTCCTCTGACTCCCCCTCCATCCATTCTTTAAGCCATTGCCAGGACTGTGCCCCTGGATCAGCTCTGACCTCTTCCCAAGCCCTCCAGGCTGTCACTAACTGTGCAACCATGTTCCAGACCCCGTGAGCTGCAAGGGTGTCATGGTCTGCTGGCTTTCACTTTGCTTAGAGCCTTCCTCTTCCCTGTACCAGGAGAGCAGTCTTTTCCTTCCACTCTGGGACCAAACAAACAAACAAACAAAAAACGGAGATGAACAGGCTTCTGTGTTGGCCAGTGGCAGCCACAAATGACCTGGAGAAGCACACCACCACCAGTCAGTGTGGTGTAGGCTAGGTGGGGAGATGGCTTAAGCAAGGGGCTCCAAGGTTTCTAAGGTGCTTGTGAGAGTTCCCTCCCTCACGTCCACTGTCTCTTGTCCACAGTCTCCTGTCCGCTATAGCTATTCCCAATCTAGGGGCTGTAGTGGCCCCAGCTAACATCACCCACTGATCACCTTTCTCTCCCATCTTTATTGCTGTAACCCTTTCTTCTCTTCCCTTTCCCTTCTGGGTGCAGTTCTCCACAGAGCTAAGTCCCCTCTCTGCCTCTTTCTATGTTAGGCTCCTGGCGAAGCTCTGAGAACTCCAGCTCTGAGGGCAACGCACTCCGCAGAGGGCCCTACAGGAGAGCCAAGGTGAGGCTCGTGCTGCAGCAACCCTGCGTGTGCTTGTCGGAGCCGTAGCCAAGCAACTCCGAATTCTCCTCTGGTCTGACCTGGTTGTCCACGTGCTCTGTCTCTCTGGGTCTCTTGGGCTCTGGGGCATCTACTTGCCCTCTTCAGACTCTATTCAAAATGGGAATGGAGGCTGGGTGGTCAGTGCCTGAGGGAGCACGTTTCATCTTCGAGCTTGCCATGCTGTTCTCTCCCCAGAGCGAAATGAGTGAGCCCCGGCAGGGCCGCACCAGCTCCACAGGGGAAGAGGAAGAGAGCCTGGCCATCCTGCGCAGGTGAGTGGCCGTGCTGCAGGCAGGACTGTGAGCATCTGGGTATTGGCAACAGGAAGATGGTAAGCAGCGCCTAGACCTTGGCATGCAGAGCAGGAAAGAAGCCGGCACCATGTATATGACGACTGGAAACAAACACGTGAGCTAGAGGGTACACTCGTGCACATGCGTGCACAAACACACACACACACACAGAGCTAGAGGACACACACATCTGGGCTGGGCAGGTGACCATCTGAGCCCTTACTGTGTAGCCTGCCTTCTGCTACATGGGAACGCATACCCTATCCACAAGGGCACCTGCAGAGTAATAGCTGAGTGCTGTGACATACTGAAGGCCCGCACTCACAGTGTCCCCTCCTGCCTGTCCATCACCTTCCACCAAGTCCCTTCACTCATGAGGTTTCTGAGCAGCATCCAGGCCAGACGGTATGAACACAAGAGGGCAAGATTACAGAGAAGAAAAACACCCAGGCAGGGGTGTGTCAGCCAGGAGCTGGGGTCATGACCTCAGGGATGGAAGGACAGGGTCAACCCCACATTGTCCTACCTATTTGTGTTTGCTCTATGTACAGTAGGAATGAAGACATGTGCTTGGAAGCACAGGAGCAAACAGGTGCACAAGGCAGTGCGTTTCCATATGTCCCCAACAAGCTCAGCAGGGTCCCTCTTAGGAGACACAGGACAGTGAACTATGGAACTAGAATTCCAGCTAAGAGGAACGTCCTGCCACTTCTGGCTCCTGATGCAAGATGGGAGCAGGAGGCAGAGAGGGGTAGACACCAGAGAAGCGTCCAGGCAGGGCAACACACACAGGGCCTGAGATTGAGGTGGCTTCTCTTGCACCTGTGCAGTGTGTGGCTGAGAAGCAGGCCCAGGGCTCTTTACTCTGCTAACCAGGCTCACACACAGGGCCTGGTTACTTGGCTATCAACTGCTTTATAATAGTCCACACCCAGGTCTCAGTCCGGTACCCCAGGGGCTGTGGCCTCTGCGGGTGAGGGGAAGATCGCCTATAGGCAGGTGGACCTCATATCTGAAAGGCATGGCTGGCTGAATGCCTTGTGAGCCTGTCCTCATCTCCTCCTGGGTCCCACAGCTGCTAGGCACATTGCTGGGATGCAGATGGTGGACACTATAGCTCTCACGTGCAGGGTAGGGGCAGGTGGTGAAGCTGGAGAGCCACACCCATTCAGAGGCTCTGGGGTAGGGGTTGGAGGATCTTCCTGGTAAAGATGTCTTGGTGAGACTCCAATGGCTTGTGAAGGAAGCAGGGGTGTCTTGACTCACTAGTGTGCCTACAGGTGGCATGGAGTCTGTCCAGATGGCTTCAAAGGCCAGGAAGTGGGTAGAGAAATCAATCCCAGAAGGCAGTGGGAGCTGGGAAGCCAGCTTCCTCCACAACTCTCCATACTGGGCAAGTCCTGGATGCCATAATTTCTCCATTCACAAATACGTTACTCAGTGATTCCAGATGCTGCTCTCACACTAACATCTCTGCTCCCCATGCCTTGTCCACAGACATGTGATGAATGAGCTTCTGGACACGGAGCGGGCCTACGTGGAGGAGCTGCTCTGTGTCTTAGAGGTGAGGTTGGGCATGTGCCAGATGCTAGATTTGCCATCACACAACGGCTCCACTTTTAAACTGTGGCTAGAGCTAGACCTGTTGACAAAGGCCGATATTTCCAGCCACTCTGAAGAGTAAGGCAGGAGGATCATAGGTTCAAAGCCTGCCTGGGCTATAGAGCAAGTTCAAGGCCAGCTTGAAGACCCCATCTCAAAGTAAAACTGAAAGGAGATTTGCCTAGCTCACATGCACATACACACACACACACATACACACACACACACCATACAGACATACATGCTTATCACAAACACAAAGGATTTTTTTTTAAATGATGCTTAGAAGTGAGGGCTTATGCCCACAACTGAGTATATGAATATGCTCATAGCCGGTTTACTTGTATCAGACCCAAACCAAAACAGCTCAAATGTCCATCAAACAGGGAGAGTGGCTGGACCTGCCCAAGAGCAAATACAAAAGCCAACAAGAGCTGCCCATGCACATAGCAAACACATGGCCCACATGACCTCAGTGACAGTGGTGGGGGTCATAGGAAACAGTGCACACAGTTCTGTGTATGGTATAGTGGTACACCCTGTAATTCTAGCACTCTGGAGCTAAGCCTGGAGAATGACTGAGTTCAAAGCCAGCCTAGGCTACATAATGATACGTAGGCCAACATGGGCTATAGGATGAGACCCAGCCTCATCTCTGTTGCACACACATACAGAGAAGAAAGAGAAAGTTCCAGAACAAGGCAGGTCTGGAGTAAGAGGACTTTGAGGAGGAGACCCTGGGTCCTGAGTCTTCCCAGTAGTGACCTGGAAATTAAGAGCAAGTTACTTTGGATATGCACAGGAGCAGCAGCACAGCCTCTGCCTTGTGTTGGTTATACCTGGATAAAGGTCAGAAAGGAAGCTGGGAGCCCCACCTGCCTCCACACTGGGTCCTGTCTGTGGTCGCTTGTGCTGTGTGAGCCTTTTCCAGAAGACCATTGCAGGCAAGCACGGGCAGATTAGAGTAGCACCTCATGTTCGTTGTCTCTGTGGTTCTGTGGATGGAACTCAGGACAGCGTGCGTGCTGGGCGAGCACTCACCACAGGACAGTGTGGACAATGTGCACACCGGGCAAGCAATCACCACTGAGTCCCTCCTCCGCCCTTGGCTCACTTAAGGCATTGAGGCAGTGTCCCTGGATCCCAGTACTCACACTCAGTAGTCCCAAGCCCGCCATGCTTCCTGTCAGCTGCAGGCATGGCTCTCCTGGCTGACGCCCTCCTCCCCTCCCTTGCAGGGCTATGCCGCAGAGATGGATAACCCCTTGATGGCACACCTCATCTCAACAGGCCTACAAAACAAGAAGAACATTCTGTTTGGAAACATGGAGGAAATCTATCACTTCCACAACAGGTAGGACACTTCAGCCGGATGTAGACGCGTCAAATGTAGATGCATGGAGTCCCTGTGATCCCTCACTTCTGGCGTGGCTGCCTTCAGGGAGCGGGGAAGAACTCCAGAGAGCCAAGGTGCATGTAGTAGGTGCCCATGATGCATTCTCCCTCTGAACACCTTTGTGAGGCATTGTCCTGCTGGCTCATGCCTAAGGTGGCTGGATGATAGGCACACAGCCTGCTGGGCAGATAGGGCCCTGGGAAGCGGTCTGGCCCTCATGATCCCTCTAATAGCACTTGGGACCTCCAAAGGCCTTCAGCAGGCTCTCCAGGCTTATAAAGGAAGCAGCTGCCCTCCAGTGTACCCCACACACCCTGTCCTCATGCAGCTCTGCTCAGAACCTTCCCTTTAGCGTCACTGAGGCCAGTCCTTGACTTGGCCCCCGTGGCTTCAAACTGCAGTGGACCCCAAGTAGCCTTCCTCTCCTGGAACCACCCCAGGGGACAGGTCAAGTCAATGTTTAGACAGGAAACACAGAGGGGATTTGTTGGATCCCAGAAAGCCCACAAGCTCATGGCCAGCATCTGTAGGACCTGCAGAGCCTTTGAGTGTTTGATCCCCATCTCTGCCCATCTTCTCACCTCTGTTCCAAGAAGGGCAGCTCCAATTTTAGTATGAGGTTCAAGGCCAGATAAAGCGAGACAGCTGGCCACTGAGGAGGCAGGGACCGGTGTGGGCTGCAGCCTCCCAGGCTAGTGGGGAGTTACTGGCACACTGTGACGAGATTGTTCTGGGTCCCTGGAAGATAGTGTCACCTGATCCTGCTGTATTCACTGTCACTGACACCCTCTCCCACAGAATATTCCTTCGGGAACTGGAGAGCTGCATAGACTGCCCAGAGCTGGTGGGGAGGTGCTTTCTGGAAAGGGTATGTATCTCTAACTGCATGTCTCACAGACAGCGTGTCTCTCAGGGCTCCTCTGAGGGTCCCTGAACCTGCATCACTAAGTATGTGTGGGGGCCCCTGGTGCCTCCATATCACACAGTGTGTATGGTGGCTTGCCTGTTTCATCAATACTGCTAACCACCGATTTCTTCAGCTCCCACTGCAGCTGAAACCAGACAGCACAGTCTCTCCAGTGGAGTGAGAAAGGAGGGGAAAGTGGGATCTTGCTTTTAGGGCTAATGACTACTGAAAAAGAGGCAAGCCATCCGGCACAAGGTTAGGGAATACTGGAGTCACTATTCCTGAGGTCCACTGTGGCCCAACTTTCCTTGTAACCACAAGGTTTGGTTTGTTGTTACCTAAGCCTTGCTTGCTGGACAAAGCTGGAAAAGGCACTGGGCTCTCTCTGCATCCATCTTCTCCTCTTCAGAACCACAGCTGTTTCCCTCATAGGGTAGCGGAGATCAGTTTAAGAGAGGGGCGTGTGGAAATGCTTTGAGCAGAAAGAGTGGAATGCATGCATAACTTCTCTCAGACCCATGGGACATTGTCATGTTGAGCACTGTGAACTGTGTCAGATTCACACCTCCCTTCTGGGAGGTCGCTGACACGAGAAAACAGAGCAATGCCATGAGCACCTTGCCCTATGGTCCTCTGCACCCACAAACCATCAAGGTTATGTTCCTGAGCCCATTTCATGCCTCAGAACCATGTGACCAACACTATCTGCCTTCCCAAATATGTCCTAAACTGAATCCCCATATGGTCTTTATCTCAGATCCCCCTGCATTTTAGATCCACCCATACCCCAGAAACTTCTGTGATCTATAGCCATATGTACCCTATGTCCATTAAAGACCCAGAGCCTGCTGTACCCCAAATCATCTGTACCCCCAGAGTACTCTATTCTAGACCTAGCCATACCCCAGGGAATCCTACATCCTCTGAGCACCCAGGGGCAATTTGATTTTACAAAATATTCAGGTTTATTTTTAATATGTGCATATGAGTATCTGAGTGTATGTATGCATGTATGTATGTATGTATGTATGTATGCTGTGTGTGTGTGTGTGTGTGTGTGTGTGTGTGTGTGTGTTGTGTACAGAAACCAGAAGAGGATGCTGTATCCCCTTGAACTGGAGTACTGACAGTTGTGAGTGGCCATGTGGATGCTGGGGACCAAACCTATGTCCTCTGCAAGAACAGCCAGTGCTTCCCCCGCCCCAAGGATTTTATTTATTTAATGTATATGCGTACACTGTAGCTGTCTTCAGACACACAGGAATCCATTACAGATGGTTGTGAGCCACCATGTGGTTGCTTGGAATTGAACTCAGGACCTCTGGGAAGAACAGTCGGTGCTCTTAACCGCTGAGCCATCTCTCCAGCCCCCTGGCCAGTGCTTTTAACCACTGAACAATCTCTTCAGTCTTGCTCATGTGTATTCTACAAAATAACCTATATCATTTGCAAAACTGTCTGAGAGTACCCTGGAAATTTAGGTCAATAAGCAGAGTGTACTACCAACCACCTCTGGGCAGAGCCCTCTCTTCACCTCTCTGGGCTGTGAATATTCAGCGGCGAGGGGGTTAGACTATGAGGCTCGGATGTTGGTGAGCAGCAGTGCTGACTGGGGGATTGGCCTGCAAGCAGCAGCTTATGCTCCGGGTCAGAAGGCTGCCCAGCATGGCAGGGAAGCAGTCTGTGCTCTTTGTCCCCCCCACCCCAACCCGGCTGCAGATGGAGGAGTTCCAGATCTATGAGAAGTACTGTCAGAACAAGCCACGCTCCGAGAGCCTGTGGAGGCAGTGCTCCGACTGCCCCTTCTTCCAGGTTGGTTCTGAGCCCCTCCCCCCCACTAGTATTTCCTTCCCCGTGGCCTTGGACAGAGCCGAGGCCTGGTGTGACCGAGTGTTTGGTGGTTGCAGGAGTGCCAGAAGAAGCTGGACCACAAGCTGAGCCTGGACTCCTACTTGCTGAAACCTGTGCAGAGGATAACCAAGTACCAGCTGCTGCTCAAGGTGAGCCTCCAGGACCGTGGCTCTGCACCAGCCACACCTGCCTGCTCTGCTGGCCAGGCATCCACAGGGGTCACCAAGCCCTAACACTAGGCCCAAGGGAATTCTTATGAGCCACTTTCTGTGGCTCCAGTTCATTGAACCATGTGTATGGGCCTACTGTGTGCTGAACATCGCAGAGTGCCAGGTACCTGCCCATGGCCAGCTATACTAGGAGTCTATGCTGATGGCCTACAGCCTCTCCAAACAATACTTCCAAGCTCCATGAAAGGGATAAGAGCTGATCCCTGCCTGTCCTGTCCCTAGCACAGAGGAAAGTGAGGAGTCTCTGGCTTAGAGTTAGCTCAGTGTGGCAGGACAGGACAGGGTTTGTATCCCTGTGCCTTTAGCAGGGCCATGGCAGCGAGCAGAAGGCAAGGGTGCACCTTTCCAGCCAGGTAGCTCCTGCTCCGCAGACCCCAGCTGTCCACCTGTCATCCCGGCTTCTAGGAGGATGTAAAGTGGCTTCCTGACAAGCAGCAGGAATCTGGTGGTCTGCGTGCTGGTGTCTGTCCGGGGGCCACACCAGACTCCCAGGGACTTCATCGCCTGGAGTCTGAATCTGAAAGATAGCCAGCTGCTCGTAGGGGAGAAGGATGCTGATCTCTAACTGCATCCTCTCACTTTCCCCTCAGGAAATGCTGAAGTACAGCAAACACTGTGAAGGGGCAGAGGACCTGCAGGAGGCGCTGAGCTCCATCCTAGGCATCCTCAAGGCGGTGAACGACTCCATGCACCTCATCGCCATCACTGGCTATGATGTAAGGCCCCATGGTGGCACTGTGGTGCTGAGGACACGCTGGCCTTTGTCCTAGCTTGGTCCTTGTCTCATAAGCAGTTTGAGAGGGAAATCCTAGCAATACTTCCAAGCTCCCTGTATCTTGAAGTGAACACGTGGCCCAGGGCCTCAGGCAGCCCCAGACTCTGAGTCAGGCACTTGTCAATATATGGAACAGACCAAGACGGTTCCCCTAGGAGGGTGAGGGTCTCTCCACAGGGATGCCCCGAAGCTTCTTCCCTCCTGCCTACTTCCTGGACAGCACTGGGACCCTCTGTTTTCTGTGATGAGATGAAGGTCCAGTGGCTGGTGACAAGTGGCTGCCTAGAGTAAACTTCTCTGTGTAGGCCCACCTCAAGTCCACATAGAAGGGTTTTGCTTCTCTGAATGTCCATTTAACATTCATTTTCTGATTTTTTAAATGGCTAGATTGTATTTATTTTTAGTAGTTTTAGATTTATGTCAGTTGAATGTGGAGCTCAGATTCCATAAACCCCATCCCAGCCTCTGCCTTGTGACACACCTGTGACATTAGATTGGGCTGTGGGGACATGTGGTTAGCTGAGTCCACTGGGCATTAGGGTTCCAAGTGCTGTCCCTTCTCCACCACAGTAGTGTCTCGTGGCTCCTCCATGCTATGCCTCCTCTTTCCCCCAAGCCCTGCAGTGACTGTCCAATCTTTTCCCACCTCCCCAAACTCACCCCTCTGGAATGTGCTGCAAGGAGAACCCCACAGTGTGCATCCTTTCCCGTGTGCACAGGACGCCAGCCCTCTTTCCCGTGTGCACGGGACACCAGCCCTCCCTCCCAAGTTCACCTACCTTGCATGCCCAATGTGTGTCCTGTGTTCCAGGGAAACCTTGGTGACCTGGGGAAGCTGCTGATGCAAGGTTCCTTCAGCGTGTGGACAGACCACAAGAAGGGCCACACCAAAGTGAAGGAGCTAGCCAGGTTCAAGCCCATGCAGCGGCACCTGTTTCTGCACGAGAAGGCCGTCCTCTTCTGCAAGAAGAGGGAGGAGAATGGGGAGGGATACGAGAAGGCTCCTTCCTACAGCTACAAGCAGTCCTTGAATGTGAGTGACTGGAACGGCTCTGGGAGGGGCTCCCACCATCCTTAGCCTTTATCCTGCCCCCAGGGGCTCTATCAGCTTCCACCATCTCTGGATGAGATGCATGCTGATGCCTGTCTATTCCTACCCCTGCCAGATGACGGCTGTCGGCATCACAGAGAACGTGAAGGGTGACACCAAGAAGTTTGAGATCTGGTACAACGCAAGGGAGGAGGTTTACATCATTCAGGTACCTACCCTGCAAATCAGGAGCCAAGGGCACCCTTGGGCCTCTCCAGGGTGGGCAGTGAGAGACTTCCAGTGAGAACCAGGTCAATAGCCTTCATGGGATGCATCTCTCAGAAGCAAGAGGTACTGGACTGGGACACAAGATGTGCTAGGCAACACAGCTAGGGTACCAGAAGGGTACTTCCAGAAATGCCTCTGGCTCCCACACCTCTCAATAGCCATGGAGAACTTTGTCCACACAGCCTGGCTGTCTGGTAGAATGTATGGCACATCTGTCCTTATTGGCCCATGGGAGAGAGAGCAGAGCTACAATATAGGCTCAGGTGATAGCGTCCTCCCCATTAACCTGTCAAGAACCTAAGTATTCCATGAAGGTCCTAGCCCAACACGGCTGTGCCTTTCACTTGTCCTCAGAATCACAAGGTAAGTTGGCTACTGGCCAGCACATAGTGGCCACAGAGGTGTGGCAGCTCCAGTGTGCCTTCCAGTTTTATACCCAGCCCAGCAGACCACACAGACCTGAATCAGGTCTGGGCCCTGCGGCTATCCAGACAATAGTATTCGAGCTAGGCTTCAGACCACTTTACTAACACAGGACAGCAGCCCTGGCCACAGGTGACACTCTCAGCCCAGTCACACCTATCTGGCTGCCTGTGTGAGTTTGAGACCCGCTGTTGTGCCTGTCATCTAAAACACAGTCAAGTAGAGGACACATCCGGGAAACCTGCCCTGCAGGCCATGCCACGAGCCCAGCACACCAGCGTCTGCAGAAGAGGTGGCCTCCTGCTAGTAACTGGCTGTCTTTACCGTGCCCTGGACACTTGCACACACCCGTGGCCTTTTACAGCTGGTCCTGTGCTGCAGACAAACCCCGAAAGGGACATTCCCACCACTTGATCCTGCTCCATACACAGGGGTCCCTTGGTTCCTAGGATTATCCTTGAGGGTGTCTGGTGGAAACCGCAATGTGTTTTTCTCATCACGGGCTCCTGTTGCTCTTTTGGGACAGGCGCCAACCCCTGAGATTAAAGCAGCGTGGGTGAATGAGATTCGGAAGGTGCTGACCAGCCAGCTGCAGGCCTGCCGGGGTAAGGCTGCCTTTGGCTTCTGTGTGCTTTCTCATATGCCTTTGTCAATGCCTGTGAGTGCAGTGATACTCAGTTCCCACTGATAACCGGTGCGTGTCCCTTGCCCCTCCTCCAACAGAGGCCAGCCAGCACCGAGCTCTGGAGCAGTCCCACAGCCTTCCTTTGCCCACACCGTCCAGCACTAGGTGAGCTTGCCTGGATATCACTTAGAAGCTGAGGGAGCAGAGTTTCTTACTGGGCGTGTCTGGAATCCCAGCACACAGGACACCATGGTGAAAGGATCTGCTGAAGCTACAGAATAAACATGAGGAGACATAGCAATACTTCCGTAAACACCACAGTTCACTTACTGTGTCACTGAGAGGAGTTTGCACAAGGCCCTCCAGCATCACCGGGAGATGTTGTGCCAGTGGTTTATACCTGAATATCAGGCCTGAGGGTGTTGTCCCTAGTCCTAACTTCCTCTGCAAGTCCCCTGCTTCACAGCTGCCTGTTTGTGGATTACCTCTCAAGATAGTCAGCATGCCAATGGTACAGCCAGGTGACAGTTGGTCACCAACTTTGAATGAGGGACAGCACCTGGAAGACAGTCTAGAAGCCAAGATGTCTCGATGCCCTAAGACACTAACTAACATACTGTTTCTTTCTTTATGGGTCACTGATGCCTTCAGTCCCACGAAAGGGAACACAAGAAATGTCAAGAAGCTCGAAGACCGGAAGACGGACCCGCTCAGCCTGGAAGGCTACGTGAGCTCATCGTTACCAAAACCCCCTGAGAAGGGCAAAGGTGAGGACTGCAGTATGAGCCATTCAGATGCTTCTCATAGAATGCCCAACAGTCAACATGGGAGAACCCAGGAGCCCCTCAGCACACTGGCCACACAATAGGAGACCCCTTATTCATGGTCACCGGGTACCTCCACCAGGTGCACCTTAGGATGTTCAACTGCTCTGCCCACCTTCCTGAGAATGGGGCCACGGCTCCCTGCTCCCTGCTCCCTGCCATCCTCCCTCCCGGATACTATCTCTGCACTCTGTCTCTCCTCCCTCCTAGACGATGCGGTCCCTAGTTCTACCTCTGAAAGCTCTGCGCTTTCCAGAAAGCGCTTCACGCTGCAGGGCTTGGCTAACCTCAAAGGTCAGAAAGGTAAAGAGGCAGTGCCCACCCCCACTGCCTTCCACACCATCTTCCTGTGGTGACCTCTAGCGCCACATGCAGCTGCACGAGCCCATCTCTCGCCCTGTCATTCGTGCCCACCAATGCTGTGTAGATACAAATGCCTGACGTTATCTTTTAGGGGTGCCTTTTGGATACAGAGAGAGCCAACTTTACAAGTGCAGCCTCCTAAGAACTGGGGCTGTTAACCACTTTTCCAGCCTGACGCCTTCTGCCCCTTCTGCCCCTTCTCCCCCTGCCTCATTTCACATTTTCCTGTCAGCTCTGCAGGCCTCTGCCTTTCTTGCTGTCGTGACCCTCAAGTGCTGATTGCCATGGTCGGGTGTCTTCTGGGGTATTTGCCAGTGAACAGTGGCAAAGAAGCCTTTCAACTGATAGCTGAAGTAGTCTGGTCACCTGGGGATGCTCTTCGGTGACCAAAGCCCTGGTGTGTTTCAGCTCTCTACAGGGACCCCTCCCAATAGCCCAGCTCTCCCCAGGTGACAGGCATGGGTTCAGAGAATTAAAGTGCTCCCCAATTTATAATTCTTATCTGGCTTCAAACTTGAGCAAAAGAAGCTTGTTCTGTAGTGACGTTCTTTCTAAAGCAGAGCTGAGGGCAGCCCCTAAGAGGATGACTGACGGCTAAGGCCACCATCTACCACCTCCGCTGTCCGGGCCTCTCCCCTTCCCTGTGAGAACCCTGAGTCATTTCATCTCGCCAGCCTTTCGCCCGCCTCCTCCGCTCACTCGCAGTTCTTCAGCTTTCTCTCTACTGTTGTATTTTTGCCTCTTCCTCTTCCTGCAGCCTCTCCGACCAGTCCTGACAAAAAAGCTAAGCGGCACGAAGTAAAGAGCGACCCGACTCCCTTTGGTTTGCGAGGTAGCGCTGCAGCCCCTGAACCCCAGCCCGGCATGCTGTCTGGCTGTGCAGGGCACCTAGCATGAAAGCAAGCAGATCAGACGAACCAGGAGCAGTAGTAACTGATGGGTCACAGCTTGAAACCTAGTGACAGATGTTGACAGAGGCCACACTCCTGCTGGCTCCTTAGCCCATGGTCGGCAAGCACAGGCCCAGGCCCAGCCTGGCTGACCAGCTTTTCACTGAGATTTATCACTCAGTGCTGATGCAGGCTGCAGGTGCCCTGTTCAAGGGTCACAGTACCAGCACCCTCCCCCGAGTCACTAGCCGGCCCAGCTCTTCTGGGTAGAAAGAAGCTGAAAGATCAAGTCTTTGCTCCAGGCGGACGGTCACTCGCATGGGCCACTGGAGTCAGCTACACTCAGGGCCTTGAGTCTCTGTGTCCTTCTCCCAAGTCCTCCATTGTCCCCCAAGGGTCTCAGATTCCAGGAGAGGGTTCTCAGGAACACCCTCAGCATGATACCAGACTTACCCTACCCCCAAACGATGCCCCAAGCCCTAATTCCACAACTGTTGTGCCAAATGCTGTTCCCACCTTGTTCCAGCTTAGCGTTCCCATCCTTTCTACCTTCCATCATGCACTGCCTTCTACAGAAATGGGCGCAGATGCAGGCCACGCCTGAGGTGGGGGGGGGGAGTTGTATAGAGCCTAACATTCTCATGCAGTGTCCCAGCATCCTCCAGAGAGAGTGATACCCCCTAATCTGTGGTCATCAATAATTGTAAATCCTTTCATATACGTGTCTCACTTCTGCTCCCTGGACACTGCCAGACCAGCATGACAGGCTCCCTGTTAACAGAGTGTCCAATAGCTACTGACAGCATCGTGGGCTGGTGCTGATCTGGTCACAGACACTTCAGTTATGGCAGCTGCCAAAGCTTGAGCTGATTGAAGCATCTCATAGACACACTAAGGAAGGCAACAGTTTCTATATAATTTGTGACCCGCTGTGCGGGCTCTGACAATGAAAAGTTGTATACTTAGAAGTGTTCTTCTGCACCAACCATCCTGCTCAAGTAGAGGTTCCCATGTGAGCATTGTAGTAACACAGAGGGGGTTGGAGGGAAAAGACAACTGAGTCTGGCTGCTTGCATGTGTCTTGGAGCAAAAAGGGAGATGACTGCAGCTGGAGACCGCTAGAGCTTAGTTCTTAACTTATATGCAAGCCTGACGTGACACTTCCCAGGACCAAGTACACAGCTGTCCCCAGGCCTCAGGGAGGTAGACAGAGGGGCTCCACTTGTTCCCGCCATGGTGGAGTGGGCTCTGAGCCTGCAGAGCTGGTAGCTGGAAAGTGTCTAGGCCCAGCTGTTTCCTGGGAAGACAGAGGCTTACCAGTGTCCCTGGGAATGCTCAGCCGTGGAGTGGTTGCAGAGCTAACAGCCTCTTTGTCGCCTGATTTCATGGGGGCTATTCTGTAATTTCATCACACCCCCGCATCCTCTTACAAGGAAGAACCACACTGTACCAGAACCTAGTACCATATGATGTCAGGTGTGCCTAGCCTCGGATCCAACAAGCTAGCTGGCCTTCCTTGCTGTGCTTTTTGTGTGATGATGTGTCCTCCAGTGTCATCCAATGACTGTTCAGTACCAAGTAGGACAGGGTAGTTGTTCCAACCTATTAGTGTCTAGAGAATTTACTCAATAGGAGTTTATCATCTCCATCTCTGCAGTATGGAAAATACTGCGATATCCTTTGAAGTATACATCAAGATAAACAAGAATGAAGCAGTAGGAAATTCGGAAACCTACTGGCCAATCCAGTGGATTTGCCAGAAGGCAGGACTGGGGCTCTATCATTGCTAGGCTGCCCATACATGGCTTAACATATTCCTGGTAATTAACTTGTGTATCTCACAGGTCAAGGATTTACTTAGTCATTCTTGCCAGGAAAATTTACTTGGTCATTCTTGCCAGGAAAATTGTTTTTCCTGGCAGCAAAGTAGGTATTGACCATTGGAAGTTTTATCTGAAGACAGTATCCCTTCGTGGGGTTTGCTATAGGGTATAAGTAGGTGGCCTTGGTAGGACCAGGGGCCTGAAGAAGGTAGAGATGTCCAGGGAAGTTCCAGGCCTCATCTTGCCCCTTAGAGTGGCCCAGCAAATAGACAAAATAGACATGGCCACTCTCACACTGCGTCTCCCTGTGCTATGCATTCACAGCAGAATGGACCCAGCATTTTATAACAGTGTAGGAACCAATGGGGAGTCTAAGCAGATGATTCCAGTGACAGAAAACTGTCACATGCCACACAGTTCGATGAACCTAGGAAGATGGTAGGCTTAAGTTCAGAGTCCCACAGATACACGTTCCAAGGGGTCTGTGGACCTCAGATGGAATACAATTGGGTATTGGTGACTGTAGTGTGTGTGTGTGTGTGTGTGTGTGTGTGTGTGTGTGTGTGTGTGTGTCACACGGCACTGTTTCTCCTAGGCTGGAGCAAAACATCCCACTCCCTGGAGGCCCCTGAGGAGGACGGAGGCTGGTCCAGTGCTGAGGAACTCATCAACTCATCTGATGCTGAGGAAGACGGGGGAGTGGGCCCTAAGAAGCTGGTAACCATGGCCTCCCTGCGGGTGTCCGGGGTGGGTCTCTGTGTCTAGTGAGGATGCACCGTGGCCTGGGTCCTCCTTTGCAGCCACTGCACATCATCTAGAGATACCCAGTGCTCGCTTAGATTACTGTCCACTACCCACAGTCCCATGGCACCGTGTGCCCCCTGCCTCTGCTAGAGCACAGGCATGGTTTACCCCTTCTTAAGGGGACAGCCCATAGTTAGGCATAGTTCACATTGGTAGAATGTTCTAGCCAAGCCTGTAAAGACAGGTAGTGATGTGGACACATTGGTACACTCATTTTTATTTTTTAACATGGCCACAATATGAATTGTACCATCTCCCCAACACTAGGAGTCTTTCAGTTTAAGCCAGAAAACTCACCAAAACCTCTACAAGTGGCAGAACCCCAACACTACACTGGTCCTCCCCTTGCTAGTTCTAATGTGGGTGCTGCTGCTAGTGTATAGCTGGTGATAGAGGTAGAGAATAGACAGAAATAGAGAATAGGTGTGTTGTGGGGGTTGCTGGCGTTGGGAGGGAGGAGTGCCAACAGGATGAAACCTCAGCCCTATCCCTTGTCACCCTCAGGAGCCAGGTAAATACACAGTGGTAATGGATGATGAGAAAGGGGGCCCTGACACCCTTGCCATGAGGAGTGGAGATATGGTGGAGGTGGTGGAAGAAGGCGCTGAGGGCCTCTGGTAAGATGGCAGTAAACTCTCCTGCCCCAGACATGTCCCTCACACACGAATGACCTGTGTGTTTCTACTTCAGACATGTCCCTGTGTGATCCCACCTCAGACATGATCTGTGCATTCCCACCTCAGAGATGACCTACGTGTTCCTACCTCAGATATGTCCCTGTGTGATTCCCACCTCAGACATATCCCTGTGTGATTCCTACCTCAGACATGACCTATGTGTTTCTACCTCAGACATGTCCCTCACACACGAATGACCTGTGTGTTCCTACCTCAGACTTGTCCCTGTGTGATTCCCACCTCAGACATGACCTACATGTTCTTACCTCAGACATGTCTCTGTGTGATTCCCACCTCAGACATGATCTGTGTGTTCCCACCTCAGAGGTGACCTGTGTATTCTAGTGAGGATGACATGCCTCTGTATGTTCCCACCTCAGATGCATCCATTTGCTCACCTCAGAGGCACCCAGTGACAGATGGTGGGCATGTGGAACATTATAGCCAGTGACTTCCTCTTTCAGGTATGTTCGGGACCTGACTAGCAGCAAGGAGGGATGGGTGCCAGCCAGCAGCCTATCCACCCTCCTGGGCAAATCCAGCTCAGCCCAGTGTCTGAGCAGCTCAGGTAAGACCCACTGTGCGCGCCAGCTGTGCCCTGAGCCTGCCGAGATCCTCAGCCCAGAGCCTGTTTAAAAGCAGAGGGGTTTCTAGGTGTGCAGAGCAAAGGGCCAGAGCCGAAGCCTGTCTCCGCTGGTTTCCCGCAGACTCCAGCCCAGGGTCAGCCGTGCTGAGCAACTCATCCAGCTACAGCGAGGGCTACCCTGCTCCCTTCTCCGAGCTCCAGGGATAGTGGCCAGGCCTCTGTGGCAGGCACTCAAGGCCACCGTGCAGTAGACCAGCATGCAAATCTCTTAAGTTTTTGGGTGTTTTTTTTTTTTTTGCTTGGGCTTGCTTAGTTTGGGAGGGGATGGTGCTCTGAGATCTCTGGAAACAGGAGGCCCCTGTCAGCCATGGGCTTCAGAGGACATTGGGGCCTTGGAACCAGGACCCTGCTGCATATGCAGATGCCAGGAGACAAGAGTTCACCACCAAAGCTTCTTCAGAGACTCCAGAGTGGACAGAGGCGGGGCTGTGGATCAGGAGACCCCTGTGCAGAAAGCTGGGAGGCAGCCAACAGTCCCTGCTGTGCAGCCTCTCTAAGGTGTCCTGGCCTCTCTGGTGCTTTCTACGGGAACATGACCCTGAGGAAGCCACTTCTGACAGGAGTGAACAGTTTGCTACCAACAGCCTAAGAGGGGGATCAAGGGACTCTTGTCTTTTATAAGTTTTTGATTTTTTTTTTTAAAAACAGGGATTAACCCCATGGCCATTTTTTGTGGTACTCTGGCCTCAAAACTTTATCCAAGAATCACTGTGTTTACATGAAATGACAATTTGATACTGTATTTGATATAAAACTATTTTTTGTTACTGGGGTTTACATCAAAGCACGTTGTTTATACAACTAACTGATTTCTGGGGCACTCTCACTGAAACCTGGCACTCCCTGGAATACAGGTGCAGGGAGGCCTGGGCAGCCAGGGGGCGTGTCCTCCTGGGCAGCCAGGGGGCGTGTCCTCCACCAAAAGCAGTTAGAAATCACTGAGAGTCTTGCATCTGCATAGGTTTCGTTTTTTCACAAGAAATGTAAAGTATAATTTAAAATATTAGCCTTCTTTTCTACAATATAAAGGAGACTCTCTGTTTTTTAAAAAGAACATCATTAAATTAGGATATTTTTATTATTTTTAAAGAAAATGTATAACTCCATGCTGTCAGCCATCTTCAGCAACTCAGGCACTGGCTGCCTCTCCAAGTCAGGGCAGGCCCCACTTCCCCTCCCCTAGCCCCACCCACTCTGCCCTACAGCAGGAGGGACTGCAGCTGAGCTTATGGGGTGGAGGGGACCAGCAGCCTCCATTCAAGTCAAGGCAGAACTGCCACAAACTGTTGTTTTCCGCTTTTTTTGTGTGTGTTTCAGAAACAAATTCTGTTCTTTGGAAACTCTCTGTGCCTAGTAGGGCAGATATTTTTATATGTGTGTATATATGTTCACGTGTGTACATAGGATCTTGGTGTAAAGGATGTATTTATGGTCTCACGCTGCTGAACATGTGTCACTTTACGGTCCCTCCCTGTTTCCTCACCCTGCTGCCATGGGAGGCCACCGAGGCTCGTTCACCACTGTATGTCCAGGAAAAACGCCCTCCTCCCCTGCCCTATGGCTTGCAAAGCCATTACTGGCTACACCTTCAGAGAATGGTAATAAAATTTTAAAAAGTGCAAAGACTACGTAGCATTTCTGGTGTATGTGTTATGTGGGAAGGATCGTGGGACATATCTGCCCAGCCTGTTTTGAAAAAGCCACCTTCCTTTGGAAACTCATCCTCATAAGGACACTTTAAAATGTCATGGTTTTGCCGGGCATGGTGGCTCATGCCTTTAATCCCAACACTCAGGAAGCAGGCAGGTCTTCTTGAGTTTGAGGCCAGCCTGTTCTACGTAGAGAAAGCTCCAGGCCAGCAAGAGCTACACACAGTGAGACCCCATCTAAAAACCAACCAACCAACAAACAAACAAACAAATGTCACGCCTCGTTCAGCATTGCTCTTACTTCCTACTGCTGATATAAATAAAAAGTTAAACTCAGAAGTCTTTATTGTGTGGATAAAGTTTGGATAAAGGCCAGCAATTCCTGCCATCTCCCCTCTTGGTGTGAGCCCTGGGCTCCCAGAATGGTTGTCCCGAATGCCTTGTGTGGCTACTGTAAGACTGAGGCAGAACGGCAGGGTGTGGAGGAAGTACAGGTACCACACATGGTATGATATATGTTTTATTTTATCTGACAGTGATGGTGTTAAAATAGTAACAGCATATGCTTGCGTGTGTGCTGAGTGTGAAGGGGACCAGAGACATGCAGTAGAGGCCTTACAGAATAGTGACAACACACTTGACAAGTCCTCACTGTAAAGGTAGAGAGTGACGCAGGTTTGTTGGTGGAGAACTGGGGAAAGAACAGTGAGCAGAGAACACAAAAATATAATAAAGAGATGTGAGCAGCCATGTTTGACTCACAGGGCGACTAGTGTCCTAATTGATGTGCCAGGCAGCACCAAACAGGCTATAGATAAATAACCGCTAAAGGGGAGCCTGAGAAAAGGGTGATGACTGAGAATAAAGGAGAGCAAAAGGAGTAGCCTGAATAAAAGGAAAAGAAAGCTGACACCGTCATGCTAATAACAAAAGTGAAATTTAGGGCAGTTAGACTTTAAGGAGCTAGATAGACATCCAAACTTTTCAGCTAGTAACAATGTTCCAAGTGCAGACAGCAAGGCTTGGTAGTCAATGCTCCTGTCATAGACATTGTTACCTGTGTATCAAACAGGAAATGGTACCATTTTCTGCACACACAGGACATTCACAAAGCAATGCAATAGATACTTTTAGATACTTTGTGAATGTGTTTGGAAGTCTGTAGCCATTAATCTGTGTCATTACCTGAGGATGTAGCTGAAATATGGCTGAGGGGGTACCCACTTAATCTAATCTGACAACATTGTGGATAACAAGTATAATCAGTAAAATTCAAAGTATAAAGAAGAAATTGAGAGAATTAAAATAAAAACAAATCAAAATCAAAACCTTAATTCTTGAAAACCAGAAAAACTGACTGTAACTTGTAGGGAAACCTAGAAATGACCTTGCCTGCGCCCACACAAGCCGAGCAGATCTCACCTACCAAACATCCAGAGAGTTCACCACGCGCTGATGGAGCAGACATGGGCAGAGCTAGGGCTGGGGTTGCTGCTTCCGGCACTGCTCCTACCCACACAGATTTAACGCAACCACACATCTGTTGCACCAGTTTCCCGTAACCAGAATATTTCTGCTTCCCCAAATCCAAGTAATGCTACCATCAGAGCGGGTGGTAGCTCCCTGCAGTCCACAGCTGGTCTTCTGGCTCTCTCTCTCTCTCTCTCTCTCTCTCTCTCTCTCTCTCTCTCTCTCTCTCTCCTACATCTCTACTGTTAGAGACTCAGGCCAGGAAACGTTTCTACTTCTCCATCTTCTAGACTCACCCCAAATGGCAACCACAAGTCTGTTGTGACCAGGAATAAACAGGTCCACTTCGTATTGTTTCCATGCCTCAACAGAAAACACTGAGAATTAAAAACCTGACCAGATTAAAGGACACGTTGAGAGAAGAGAGATGCTAATATTGAACCTGCTGGAATCTTATATTCCAAGATGAAGACAGCATCTAGAATTGTTGTGATTTCCTTCAATGTGGCTTAAGAAATGTGGACACTTAAAACTCTCACTTGTGCTGGGCATGGTGGGGCATGCCTTTAATCCCAGCACTTGGGAGGCAGAGGCAGGCGGATTTCTGAGTTCGAGGCCAGCCTGGTCTACAAAGTGAGTTCCAGGACAGCCAGGGCTATACAGAGAAACCCTGTATTGAAAAAAAAACAAAACAAAAAAACCTCTCACTTGAAATTGGGCATAGGTTTGATGTAGAGATAAGGACGGGATGCAGAATGGAGACTCATTTTGTCATTGGTTCATCCGACCTATAAGGCCATAGGGCAGTTAGGTGATATTCAAAAGCTTCTCTGATGCTATCTATGTATATGTTGGAAGGAGCTACCAGGCGTTGCTTTAAATTCCCAATGTGTTGTTTTAGTACTACTAATTTAATATGCTAAGCTCTAGGTAAAGTTCCACGTTGTTGAACATTGACTGTTGTCTTTGAAAGTGAATGTTTTACACCCTCCTTCTGTGGCTTTAGGTCTGGCATTGTATTTGACCTTTATTAGTAATTGACATGTACCAGGCAATGATGGATTGGATCCCACCCCCAAATCCAGCCACCACTGAATAAATCTGATTTAAAAAGTAAAAAAAAAAAAAAAACCTAAGAAACTATTTAGCAGAGAGTGTTACAACATGTCAAACATCAGTGGTAGAACATACACACACACACACACACATGCACTCACACGCACATGCCCTATAGGACCAGTAACTTCCCAAACCATGGGGCTTGGTTTCGTTTCGTTTAGTTTAAATTTTGGCCAGGTTTACAGCACCAGGCAATTCCCTCATATGGAGCCAGCCTCAAATCCAAATCAGAAAAGAGTTGTTTACCCCTATAACAGTTGTAATTTGTTACCCTTGTAACAGTCATAGTTGGTTACCCCTGTAACAGTCATAATTGGTTACCCCTGTAACAATTGTAGTTGGTTATCCCTGTAACAGATGTAATTGGTTTCCCCTGTAACAGTCATAGTTGGTTACCCCTCTAACAATTGTAATTGGTTACCCCTCTAACAGCCCTAGTTTGTTAGCCTATAACAGTCACACCACTGTTTTATTCATAGGTTCATTTACTACCTATGTAGTCACTGTTCTAGCATGCAGGGTTCTCTGATGAATGGGACAGCTGATGACTCTTCCCTCCAATGGATACTTTCAGAACTATGAAAACAAGGCATCAGGGAGGAAGTTTCGAGCTCAGTGCCAATTTGATTCTCTATATGCTGCAGATAAAGTATGGTGTATCTTCAGCAATCATATAGTTATGGTGGGCAAGCAAGAACAATGACTTATGTTGGGGAAAAAAACCACAAATTCTAAACAAGTAAATTTGCCCATGTAATGCAGGTATGGTGCAATATCAAAAAAGTACTGCTATAACTTACCATGTCAAACTGAATCAGATAAGTCAGCAGCCTCATAGATGTACAAAAGTTTAATTAATCATTAAATTATCACGGTTATTGCACCAGGAGTTTAAAAACAGTTTTCAACCAGATAAAACATGTGTATCATTCTTCAAAGCAAAAAAATTAAGTAGCCAGACACTGTTAGCATCCTCATCCAAGCAGAAATCAAAGAGAGGTGAGAAAGAGCCTTCCTGGCATACAGGACAAACATGAGGACACCTCACTATTAAGATCATTCACTAGAATAGGGAGTAGCACAAAGGAGCAAGAAATTAGTCTGGTGGATTGAAAGTACCTGCTCCTAGCCAGGAAATCCAGGAGCATTCACACATTGTAAGTAGTAGAGTCACCGAGGCTAATACACAGAGCAAGACAAACCCAGAGCAAGGCACGGATCCGGAGCAAGACAGATCCAGAGGAAATAATACTGACCTTTCTGACTCAGATCAGCTCTCTAGTTCCTAAACTTCAAGTTACTGGTGTCATTGCCACTCGTCCCCAACCTTGCAGGGTGACAGAATCCACAGGCATCACCAAACTGTGATTAGGACTGCTCCAAAGATTCTGCTTCCCCATGGAGTGAGGGAGCCTGCATCTGTGTAGGTGTCATGGATGATCTGAGTGTGAAGGTGTAGTTTGCATGTATGCAAGGGTGGGCATGGGCTGTGTATGGAGTGTGTGCATAGGTGTAAGAATGGCATGCAACTGGGCAAAGACAGTGTGCATGTGTACAAGTCCATGTGCAAGTGTGAGCATAGTGTGTGTGTGTCCCCGGGAAATTCTGAGCCCACGGTCTCTTACGGGTCTCTCATGTGTGTCACATGTACAAGGGTGAGACTGACATGTAGCAGCGTGCTGAGGGTCCCAGTCCTGTTCTGCAGACTGTTGGGGAGCCCTTGGGGAGCTGGCTGGGGATGAGGCTTAGCGCTTCCTACCCCAGAGAAGGGGGTAGATGGTCCCTGAGCACATACAAGGAATGTCCACATAAGGAGGACTCCGGGATCCCAGGAGAAGCCTGTTTATCTTTCCTGAGAAGGTAAGTGGGGAGGAGTCCAAAAGACGGACAGACAGTGACCCCTATGCTATCCCTCCAAACCATGTGTCTGCACTATGTATGCACAGTGCTAATAGTACCCATGGTACAGGTGTGAAAAGAGGACCAAGCAGACAAGGCCCCTGCAGGTCCAAGTGGGATCCTTGACACCTGAGACCCAGGAGCCAGCCAAGACACGTGCCACAGGGAAGTCGCCATCTGCTGAAGAACTTTAGCCAGAGCCCAAGCACCAGGTAGGCTCAGCATCTGTCCTCTGAAGCAACTCCAATTGTTCTGATGCTCCAGAAAGCTAAATACACATGTCCTGGAACTCAATAGGGAAGGGAATCCTGAGACCAGGGCCAGCCTCACATAAGAGAGCTGGGATGAATGGCTGCCATCTCCTCTCATGTCCCTGGAGTTACCCTGTCACAAGAGGATTGGATTTCACTGGGTGAACTTTGACTTCTATCCTAGAAGAAGCATCTGGGGTCCCAAGTGTGAAGGGACCACAGGAGTCAGAGGTACCCCTGGGGTACAACGTGCTGGCAAAGATTAAAGTCACTGACTAGAGAGGGAGAGGTACTGTAGTGTCCCGCAAATGAGGTCTGGCTCCCAAAAGAGTGGTCCAGCCTTGTACTGCCCCCTCCCTGAAAAGAACATTTTCCTCAGAGGGTCCAACTGAAGCCCACAGTGTAGTCTAGGAGGCTGCATGACCATAAACCGAGTGTCCTTGGGCTGGATTCAGTTTTTACACAGAAAGTTTCACGTGCTGAGAAACCTTGTTGATCTCAGGCAACCCAGTGTCTACAACTCCACCTGGGGCCTGGGCCAGAGGACACAAAGGGACAAGTCATAGGCCACCTGCCGACAGCTGTTTCCACAGTGTGGGAAGAGGAGGGGCAGGGCGGCCCTTGAGAGCCATTGACGGCTGCACAGCCCAGGTCTGCTCTACAGGTCTTTTCCAGGTCATAAGCCCATACCCTGTGCTTTTACAATGTCATCACTGTGAATACGGACATCCCTCGGTGGGTGAGCTCTGTTCACACCTCCAGTCTGAGCCCACTTTGCCTGCCTTAGCTTTCCTCTTTTGCTGGATGTACACGTGCCAAGGACATAAGTGGCAGCCTCCAATCGGCCTCCGGTCGCTTCCAGCTAATGCTCCAGCTCTCTCCACCCTTCTCCCCTCCTCCCTGACCTTTGCCCTCCCGGCAGCATCTGGACAGTCCCCAGCCAGAAGCCACAGTCTCATCATGGTTCCGCAGGCGAGTGGGCTGCTGCTTCTCTGCTTTCTGCTCCAGCTCCAGGGACCCCTAGGGACTGCAGGTACGTACGTCTGTCCGTCCAGGGAGGGTTTCTCTGTGTACTGAGTTGCTGCTCTTTGCAGTGGCAGCTGGGACATCAACAGGAACCCCCTCATGGGCTGCTCCACTTGATGTATGTCCCTGACAAAAGCGGATAGCATCTGGATGCTTGCCACCCGGAGATAGGTAGCTCTTCACAGGGGTGGGGTCTTTGGCTATCGTCCTCCAGAGACGTTTTAGAAGTAGGGTGCTTTCCCTGCCCTCTATGGACATGGACACTTTCCTGTGAAGTTAGATCCTGGGGGTCACTCAGAACAGAGCTCTGTGGCAAAGGGTCAGATGTGTCAGAACAGCCACAGGGCAACTGCACTAGAGGGCTTGTTCACTGTCTTGGCTCTACATCCACATCCACAGCCCCCTCCCACCAAGTCCCCCCCACACACACACACATACATGTGTGCCTCTAAAGGCCTTTCCGGAGAAAGCTTGTGGCTATGAATCACAAGTGGCAGTCTTACAGAAAGAGAGGCTGCCATGAACATTCCCATGCATAGTGACGTGGGTGGTCGAGCCAGTACTGTCCCCTTGGAAGCCCATGGCACATAGGGATTGCTGTGGATTCTCCTGTGGAACTGAGTGACAACAGGAGCCATGGCTTTCCGGCTTCCCTTTCCCGGCTTTCCCAAGTTCTCTGCAGCGCTGTGGAGGACCTTGGGGTCAGGTTTGCTTTGGATCTCCAGGAGGTTGACTGAAGTAAATTTGCCTTCTCCTAAGGGCCCACCCCTTACACAATCACTTGCTGGAGAAGTGTATGTGTCCCAGTGGCTTGTGGCATATGATCTTTCTCTGCCTGGTAAAGGACATTAATTGGTCCAGTTGGACAGTGTCTCCATCCTCTCTTTCTAGGAACACCAGAGAGTGTTCCTCGGCCCTTCCTCTTCCCTCTCTCTGTCCCTTCCCAAAATGGTTTATCTGACTCTTGTCCTTCCAGAGGCCCCTCCTTTGGGGCATACCAACATCCTCCTGGTGAGCAGAGCTACCTTTCAACCCCACCTAGACCCAGCTCCTCCCAGTAAGGCCCCTCTGAGCCTCCTCTGCATAGGGAAAGCCTGTCTGTGTTAGCCCTCCTCTTGAATACATTGGCTGCTATTGGGCCTTCCAAAACTGCCTTCCTTCAAGGCTCTTCTTCTTCCCATCTCAGTCACACGTCTTCCCGTCCATGGCTGCCCTCCCACAGATATCCCAGGCACACAGTTTGTGTGACACAGCTGTTGTATGAGGACTTTGAGGGCCTCAACACCATCCTTGGTTTCCACCCCTGACTAACTTTAGGTGATTTAAGCATCTGCACCCCATCTCCATACCCTCTCCTGGGATTCAGACCCAAATCTTTGCTTTTCCAAAGCCAAGTGGGGAACACTGTCTTCTAGTTTCTGTTGAGGTCGCTGACAGGCAAGGTCATGTGGTAGAGGCTGCATCTGAAACACTTCCAATGTAGAAAATCACAGGACTCAGAACCCCAGGTGAGGCAGCTGTGGCCATGGTACCCAGGGCTAAGGCTGTGTTATGGTAAGATCTGAAGCCCCAGGGCGATGTGACTCGAGACTCTTGGGTTGACTCCCTGGACACAGGATAGAGGACACAGATGGGAGAAGAGAGGAAGATTTAAATATATGTTTGTGCACAGATTTTATGAGTACTCAAGAAAGGGATTGCACAATGTGTGATTAACTGTCTCCTCGTGGCTTGATGTCACATTGTAAACCTCGTGTTCACTGGCCTCACAGGAGACCACCATTTGGCAATCTCGTTACTACCCATGTGTCATTTTGTGACCTTTTGTAAGCTCTCCAAGCGTCTTCTCATTATAAATCCCCAAGAGAGATATAGTAGAAATGCCAAACCACATGGATATGGTAAACTTTCATCTCATCTAATAAATATGTCACCATATACTTCTACATAAGACTGTGCCATGTTCTCTGTCACCAACCTTCAATGAAAGATACACCCATTTTTCTTAAAGATATATTTATTTAATGTATATGAGTACACCGTAGCTGTCTTCAGATACACCTGAAGAGGGCATCAGATCCCATCACAGATGGTTGTGAGCCACCATGTGGTGCTGGGATTTGAACTCAGGACCTCTGGAAGAGCAGTCAGTGCTCTTAACCGCTGAGCCATCTCTCCAGTCCAACACACCCAATTGTAAATTCAGCTGTTCCTGGGCTGTGTCATTCCCTGTGACCTTCAGTCCACAGAAGAGGATAAGCCATTGAATGAAACAACCTATGCACCTTCCATTCCTTGAGGTGGACAGGAACTCTTTGGTTCCCACCAAAGAGTGGAATGGAAAAAGATTAATGTGGGTCGGTTGTTCCCATCACTGAAGGAGATGGGTGTTTCCACCACCAAGAGATCTGGTGTGGGTGGCTTTCATGGGCTGACCCAGTGTGGTTTCCTTCACTCACTGGAATGATCCAGTGTGGGTGTTTCCATTGCTGATGGGACCATCAAGAGTGGGTGGCTTCTGAGCAGCTTGAGGGAAGCTGCCAGGAGCGCATGAGACCTTCTGTTTCTCAGTTTTCATAACCCAGGAGGAAGCACACGGTGTCCTACACAGGCAAAGGCGTGCCAACTCACTCCTGGAGGAGCTTTGGCCCGGCTCCCTTGAGAGAGAGTGTAATGAGGAGCAGTGCTCCTTTGAGGAGGCCCGGGAGATCTTCAAGAGCCCTGAGAGGACCGTGAGTGCCCCCATCCCATACCTGCTCTTGTGTAGCACACTGAGACTGGAAGAAAGTGAGCTGGGGATTGTGAGGGTCACACCTATGTCTCTGGATCTGTCTCCCCCTTACTGTGGAGGCTGCCACTCAGTACTCATAGATGCACAGGAACCCTGACACACACAGGTTTCTCTCTCAACCATGCCACAAGAAATACAACTTGTAAACTACACTGGCTGTGTCTCCTATTTTCCCAGAGGAGAATCCCTTATTCCCTAAGGGCTGCCCATGAAGTAAACCTGAGAGGAAAAATTCACCTCAAGAATGCAGGACACACACACACATGTGCAGTCCTCACTGGAAATGTGAGAGGAACACCATGGCTTCCTCTGCCACACTTGGCCATGTGCACAGATTTGCCTTCACTCCTGAGTTACATGTTTGTTTGTTTGTTTGTTTGTTTGTTTGTTTGTTTTAGGGTTTTTTGAGACAGGTTTTTGCTCTGTAGCCCAGGCTGACCTCCAACTCTTCATCTTCATCTGCCTCCCAATTGTTGGAATTACAAGTATGTGCTACCCCGCCTGGCCCTGTGGTTTCATTTTGTAAAAGATACATATATATACATCACTGAGCATGTTCCTGTCTGGTTAGACATCTCCCTCTGGAGGCTTTTCCCAGGAAGGGTGTGTCAGGATAAGACAAGGCTTTGAGACAGGGTCCACTGTGTTTCCTTTTGTCATTATCTCTAGAAATAATAGTCAGTCACAGCTCCAGAGGCCGTTGTCAGGGGCTGGTTGTTTGTTCTCCAAGGGCTTTTCTTCTCACCAGCTTTGGCTCATATCACACCTCATACTCACAGGACACTCTCCTCACACTCACAGAAGGCTCACTTCACACTCATAGGAGGCTCCCCTCACACTCACAGGAGGCTCCCCTCACACTTACAGGAGGCTCCCCTCACACTCACAGAAGGCTCCTCTCATACTCAGAGGAGACTCTCCTCACACTCACAGAAGGCTCACTTCACACTCACAGTAGACTCCCCTCACACTCACAGGAGGCTCCCCTCACATTCACAGGAGGCTCCCCTCACACTTACAGGAGGCTCCCCTCACACTCACAGGAGGCTCCTCTCACACTCACAGGAGGCTCCCCTCACACAGGAAGCTCCCCTCATACTCACAGGAGGATCACCTCACATTCACAGGAGGAGCACCTCACACTCACAGGAGGCTCCCCTCACACTCACAGGAGTCTCACCTCACACTCACACTCACAGGAGGCTCACACTCACAGGAGGATCACCTCACATTCACAGAACACCTCTCTTTCACACAAGAGACCTCACATTCATAGAAGTTCTCACACAGGAATTTCACATGTCCTGGAGAACTTACACCCACAGAACACCTCACATAGGAACCTTCATTCCCACAGGCTATCTCACAAACCCAAAGGATGCTCCACACAGGAAATTACACAGCACACCTCTCTCACAAGTGCCCTCACAATCACTCACACAGGGAGCCTGGAGAAGCTGCTTTCCTTGCTGACTGGAGCAACCACCTGACAGAAATAACTGAAGGAAAGACAGGTTTATTCTGGTTGGTCGTTCAGGAGTCAGGGAAGGCGTGACAGTCACAGGGCATCCAGTCAGGAGGTAGAGAGTGGTGGATGCTGGTGTTCAGCTCACTGTCTACTTTTTATTCAGACCAGAACTTCCATGGGATGACACCTCCCACATTTAGAGGTCCAGCCCAGAGCTGAAGAAAGCAAGATCAGGGTCAGAACTTGTGTGCTCTCACTTGGGAGAGGCAACTGTGTGGTGACTTAAATATCTCTAGAAAGGGCATAGAGAAACATCAACCTCAGATAAGCCCTCCTTATCTCCAGAGGAATGCTATCTTCCCAAGCCCCACACAGATGCCCAGGTCAGGAGCCCCAGCCATAGCTCCTGAGCTCCTTCCGTGGACACTAAGTGCTACCTCTCATGGACGTACCTCACATGGCTTCTTCTTCCCTCTCAGAAGCAGTTCTGGATTGTTTACAGTGGTGAGTAGGTGAACGCCATCTGTGCTCCTCCCCCCACACCCCTTCTTTGCAGCACACTAACGTCAGCTCACCCACAGATGGGGACCAGTGTGCCTCGAATCCATGTCAGAACGGAGGTACCTGCCAGGATCATCTTAAGTCTTACGTCTGCTTCTGCCTGCAAGACTTTGAGGGTCGGAACTGCGAGAAAAGTGAGACCAACTTCCTGCCTCCATTTGCAATGGATGGAGTCAGGAAGGAAGGGCCTGGGTGACTGGTTCCAGAGAGTAACAGCCCCATCGAGGAAGGAGAAGGTGTTCAGGCCATCATCAGCCCCTGAAGGAAATTGATCTGGGAGACATTAAGTATTCCTTTTAAACCCAGGGCCTTTGATTTATGAGTCTAAGATTCTGGATCTCAGACTCGCTGTCTGTCCCTTTTGACTCCTTGCCCTGAGAATTCTGATGGACTGGAGAGATCTGGGGGAGGGAGGGTCCATCTCTGTCCCCATCAGGTAAGTCAGCTAGGTAAACTTCTTCTCTGCTGGTTTAAAGGTATGAAGTATTTATTCATCTTTGAAATATCAAATTATTGCTATGCTTGGAGACCACCAAACCGCTCTGGGCTCAACAGTTCACTAGTGGACCCCATAGAGTTCACTGACAGCAGAGATACACATGGGTATTTTGTTACACCAAAGTTTGCCAAGGCCAGGAGCAGGCTTCCTGTTGTTCTCTTCTGTGAGCTCACATAGACATCTCAGTTCTTCTAGAATGCATGTAAAGTGCTGTGCAGTATCTATCACCAATAGAAAGTCACTTAACCCCAGGCCTAGGTGTGAGAGCCCTGTCTCCAGCTCTTCCGGTCCCAAAGACCACTATCAGTCAAACCTTTGGTTAGCCATCTAGTATGGCCCAAGGCCCCAGATAAGTGAAGGTATTCCAGTTGGGGGATGCCACCAAGGTCACCTCTTCAGCCAGGACAAAGGTGTCCTTTCTGCAGACCAAGGGCTCCTTTCTGCCCAAGTGGGTTCTTCCTGGTATCAGCTGCCTCCGGTTCTCGTCAGAAAGAGGCCAGAGAGAGTAAAGGGGGGAAGGGAAGAAGGGCTCACTAGTAGTCACTGACCCATGGAGGCCTGTAAGGTTTGGTGAGCAGTGACTGTGAGTGACAGGACAGGCCTCCATACTGAACTGAACTGACCACCCTCACCTGCCAATGGCCAGTGCTGGAGCCAAGGGCCTAGGTGGTTCACGTGGTCATGAGGGTTGCCCCAAGAGTAACTTCTCCCTTTGACGGGTCCGTGGGCCAGTTCCCCATTCTGTTGAGAACGTTTCCTTTCCTTGGAAACGTTTGCTTACCACCTCCAGAACCCTTCAGAGCTTCTCATTAGTGTCTGAAAAGGAAGATACCATCACATACCAGCCTAGCATCCTCTAAGGATCCAGCTCTCCATCCCACCAGATCAGTCCACAGGGCAGGTGACGCCAGCACCAGCTCAGCCTCAATAGTCCGCAGCTACGTGCCATATTTCAAGGGGATCAGAGTGACCACCATCATGGGCTGTCTGCGGACCTTGCAGAGACCTCTCAGGATGTCTCCTCCTTTCCTCAGACAAGAATGAGCAGCTGATCTGTGCAAATGAAAACGGTGACTGTGACCAGTACTGCAGGGACAATGTCGGGACCAAGCGTACCTGTAGCTGTCACGAGGACTACACGCTGCAGCCAGATGAGGTGTCCTGCAAACCAAAAGGTAACAGGCTGTGGGGACTGGAGCTGTCTTAGGCTCTGAAGAGACAGTCACCTGCGCAGGCCTGTGGCAAGTTATCAGCCCAAAGATGTGTAACAAGGCCTGACCTATGCTTATCAAGTACCTGGTAGATGCTGACTGACTGGAGGGGAGAAAGGGTAGAGACTTGAACAACACCTGGCCTGAGAGCTGTTAGTCTGGAACCCTGGGCCAGCATCCTCACTGTCTCAAGTGCCCTGACCATTGAAGCAGGCCAGGAGCGGATGAGGAGGTCCTACATCAACTCTCATGCCCAATTTGGAGTCTCTGAGACATAATTGAGAGTCACATAGGCACACCTGGCATCTGTATCCACTGCTGCAGTTGACAACATAAGATTACTTCTCCTTCTCCTCGTCCTCTTCCTTCTCCTCCTCCTCCTTATTATTATTATTATATGCATATGGGCAGTATTACATATGACGACAGTCCTGAAGAGGTCAGAGAATGTCCGATCCCTTGGGTGCTGACGTTACAGGCAGTTGTGAGCTGCTTGTTGTGGGTGCTGGGATCCAAATTCTTGCTCCTGCTCTGAAAACATATTCTCCACAAGAAGACTATTCTAGCTCTGCTTTCAAAGGCCGAGGCCTCCCCGGAGAGGATAGGGCTCAGTCTGTCTCATGAAGCTGGAGAATTGGAAGCCCACAACTAAGTGTTCTTTCTTACCCGAGGCCTTTGCAGTGGGAGGGGCATGAGTCTGTCTTAAGGACCCTGTCTTTCTGTGCTGGTGGTTCACGTTTACACAGATCGTCACTTTCTTCATAGCAAACCAGAACGACAGGCCCTCCCCGTGAGGCTCTAGCAGACCCCCCAGCTCTAGGAAGCAGGGCCTCAACTTTTCCCACACTGTTGTCTGCCTCCTCTCCTAGCTGCTGCAGAAGGCCCTCCCTGACTCCTCTAGATGGAAGCCCTAAGTTCCTCTGTCCTGAGGCATCTTGCTGCCCCCAGCAGGAGCCATGGCAGCGGCCAGCTGCTTCTCACCCCCCACCCACAGGCACCTTCACCTCTGCACCCTGCTCTCTCTGACTTCTGTTTCATACAGTTGAGTACCCGTGTGGGAGAATACCTGTTGTAGAAAAAAGGAACTCCAGCAGCCGCGAAGGCCGCATTGTGGGAGGCTACGTGTGTCCCAAAGGGGAGTGTCCATGGCAGGTAAGGCTCTCTGTCCCGTGCAAGCCTCTTTCCAGCTCCAGCTCCCCTGACATCAGAGTTTCTACTCTGGGGTGTGGAAGTTTTGAATTGGGTTAAATTTATACACAAGGGTCATAGGCCAGCCTCCATCACCCCATTCCCTCCCCCACACTCTTGCACAGAGAAAGGAAAAGAAAGCAGGTATTGAGGCCCATCCCACGAGAAACCATGCAAGGCCTGCAGCTGCCTGGCACGACCTTGAAGTCACCCTTGAAGACCTGTAGATGCACCCCATCATCCATGCACCCCATCCTTCTGCACCCCTGTTGTCTATCAGAGCCGGCAGAGCTTGGGCTGCTCTACCCTGCTGGGGGACTTCCCAGAGGGATGGTGGGCAGGAATTGTGACAAGTCAGCTGCTTCCTTGGAGACAAGGAAATAAAACTAGCGTGGCTCTCTTCATCTGTGTGCCTCCGCCCAGGCTGTGCTGAAAATCAATGGGTTACTACTGTGTGGGGCCGTCCTGCTGGACACCAGATGGATAGTGACCGCAGCCCACTGCTTCGATAATATCCGCTACTGGGGAAACATCACAGTGGTGATGGGTAGGTATGGTCCATCCCTGGCCTCTGGCCTGAGGGCATTTTCAGACTAAGGTTGTCTCAGAGGCTGAGAGCCAATGGCCTGTCAACATCCCTAACCAGGTGATATCTTCAAGAGCAGCACTGGAGATGACCCACTTTGTCCCCTGGGCTCCCCCTCCTGAGAATAGGAGGAGACTAGGGGCTTCTCTGTCCATCTTGCCCCACTCAGAGTGGGTGCCAAGGACCCCATTCACTCCTGCAGGCTCTGACCATTCACAACCTTCCCTCCAGAAGTGCAATGGACTCTGGGGAGGGTTTCTCCTGAGACCCTGGCAAGGAGTCAAATCCTCAGACATCAGAGGCTGAACTGACCACAGCCCTATCCACTCTAGGTCAGAGAAGCAAGACAAACAAGAGCTCTGTGTGGGGACGTGGCCACACATGGTAGGATATGTTCTATAAGACATGGTAGGATATGTGCCATGAGACATGGTAGGCTATGTGCCATGAGACATGGTAGAATATGTGCCAAGAGACATAGTAGGATATGTGCCAAGAGACATGGTAGGATATGTCCCATGAGGCATGGTAGGCTATGTCCCATGAGTGCTGTGGCATCCCCCCAGGTGAACACGACTTCAGTGAGAAGGATGGGGATGAGCAAGTACGACGGGTGATACAGGTCATTATGCCAGACAAGTACATCCGTGGCAAGATCAACCACGACATTGCCCTGCTCCGCCTTCACCGGCCTGTGACCTTCACTGACTACGTGGTGCCCCTGTGTCTGCCTGAAAAGTCCTTCTCCGAGAACACTCTAGCCAGAATCCGCTTCTCAAGGGTCAGTGGCTGGGGCCAG
The DNA here is from genome assembly GCA_902729485.2 of Mus minutoides. Lineage (NCBI taxonomy): Eukaryota > Metazoa > Chordata > Mammalia > Rodentia > Muridae > Mus > Mus minutoides. The sequence continues at coordinate 995,130 of LR749778.1, read as the reverse complement.
CTACTGGACCGTGGTGCCACAGCCCTGGAACTCATGTCCATCGAGGTGCCCCGGCTGATGACCCAGGACTGTCTAGAGCTCGCCAAGCACAGCCCTAACACCCCCAAAATCACAGAGAACATGTTCTGCGCCGGCTACATGGACGGTACCAAGGACGCCTGCAAGGGTGACAGCGGTGGTCCACACGCCACACACTACCATGGCACATGGTATCTGACAGGTGTGGTCAGCTGGGGAGAGGGCTGTGCAGCTACTGGCCACATTGGGGTGTACACCAGGGTCTCCCAGTACATAGACTGGCTGGTCAGACTGATGGACTCCAAGCTCCAGGTTGGTGTTTTCCGACTCCCACTTCTGTAGCTCCTTGGACAGCCCAACCCGTCCCAAGAAGGAAGCTGTGGCCTGTGAAGCTGTTCCGTTGACTTTCCTGCTGTTCTTTGTGTGAGGGAGAATGAGATAAAGAGAGAGTGAAGAAAGCAGGGGGTGGGGTAAATGAGAGGGGAAACAGACAGCAGGGCCAAGAGAAGAGTCTAAGTTAGAGACTCACAAAGTCACTCAGAGGGGCTGGGCAGTGCAGTCACAGACAGGCAGCTGAGGGGCAGGGTGTCCCTGAGGGAGGCGAGGCTTAGGCCTTGCTCCTGTCTCCCTGCAGCTGCCTCCTGTCTGCATGCGTTCAGTCTGCAGTGCTACACAGTAGGTATGCACATGAGCACATAGGACATGGGAATGTGCCGCGTGCATGTGCATGCATGTGTGCCCATCATTGGCACTGTTGCTCACTTGTGTTTCCTGTGAGCACCCTGTCTTTGTCTCAATTAAATGAGAAACGTCATCTCCATGTGTAGGGTCATGCTTCCGGGTTGCCTAAGGGAGTGTTTCTGGAGTACAGTGTGCACCCCTGCCACGGACTGCTTCCCCCCTGGCAGGGACCGGCTGACCCCAGCACATCTTGGGGATACCTGCTGTTACCCTTGGGTTGTTCTCAAGTCCCTGAGTGGAGCCTCTGATGTCAAGTCAGATACACATTGGCAGGGCTGCTCTTCCTGGGAAAAGGAAGGGGAAGGAGGACTGGGAGTCAAAGAGCAAGCTGAGAGAGCTTGATCAAGTGTGTCATGGGCTCATTTTCCCCAATCATCTGTAGGTAGGCAGGCATCCATCTCACAGAGCCATCCTGAGGTGCCACCAAGTACCCTTGGGAGGCCTTACTGAAAATCTAGCTCCCTGAATACTGATGTGCTCAGTATGGGTTGTGTTTATTCTCCAGTCAGCACGTCCTTTCTGGGGGTGGGGCCATAGAGAGGGGAGGTGACAAAGGGAGGATCCCCTCAACCCAGCTTTAGTGTTTATCCCTAGTCCCAGGCTACAGGTCTGCCGTGAGTACCTCACAGACGCAGTGTAGGCTCCGTGACACACTACTTGGACATCACCAGGCAGGCACCAGAGCACCTCGCACCTTTTCCAAGTTCTGTTATGGTCTGCCACAGCCTGGGAAATGACAGTGACTTCCCTCCTGGTGAGATGCCAGCATCAGCCTTAACTTCTGACATCACGGGGGTGTGTGTTTGTCAGGTACCCACAACATGCCAAGGCCCTCTCACCACTGGCAACAGTGGTAAGCCAAGTGCCATCACCGTACTCTCTGGCTACCTGCGTGCAGCCACAGTCATGAGCCATTGCCCAACCAAACACCAGTACAGGGAGCACGAGAAGCCTATCTCTGCTCACTAATGAGCAGGCACGGTGCACGTGCTCCGCAGACGAAGAAATAGCTGTCAGATGAAGCTCTGAAGGAGGAAGGGCTCGGCCTCCTCACGGGCCAAAGTTAGGGAGTTTTGTTGTTGTTGCTGGGGCTGCTCCTGCAGTTCTCCAGGGACACTGGAGCATGGGTCTCCAGTCACTTTTGGTGACAGTTCATGAACTCAGGACCTATGAGTCTGACATTGCAAGGAACATTTGGAGGCTCAGAGGAAAACCCACTTCCTCGCCTGTAGCCCCACTTACATGTACACACACACTCCCGGAAGAGTCATATGGCCACAGCGTGTGAGAGAGCTGTTTCCACATCTAGAGCTCTCAGATGGCTGCCCCTTCCCTGGCCTCCTCTTTCAGGACGAAGGGAAATGACTACTCCTCTGAAGACCCGACCCTAAGGTGTGAGCCACATGCTTTGCAGAAATGCTGTTGGCCATCAAGCACCAAGACTCCACTCACGCGTTCTCCACCCTCCAGGCCTGCGGGAAGGCGGGAAGTGGCAGGCCTGGTGGGCAGAACACACCCCCGAACCCTGACGTGTGCCACGTGGCCCTGTGGACTTCCCTGAATGTCACATATCAGAGAAGTGAACTTGTGTCAAGACAATAACAGTGCAGGGCTCCTGTCCCTCAACAGCTCATCCTGTTTTCTGTGACTACAATATATAGCTATTGTCCAAGAGACACATAAATCTCACACCTGCACTTGTGCCCAGAGTCAGCAGGGGCCCAGCCAGGGGACTGAGGGCTTGGATTCAAATCCCCCATCCGACCTGACACCCGGGCTTTGCCTCATGTCCGTCTCAACTTTTGTTCCTGAAAACAAGGATGGGGGAAGGACAGCTGGGTAAGTGCCAGCAGGGCTGGGGCGAGCATTGGAGAACCATGCAATCCCCATCAAATGCTATTGCTGCTCTCTGTAGAAATCAGGCCCTGCCAGGAAGTTCTGGGTAAGGATAGCCTCCCCTGGAGAGGCTGGGGCTGGTCACCACAGTCCCCAGTCCCCTGACCTCATTGCTGGCCCAGGGCTCCAATCAGAAGGCTGAGATAAGCAGAAGGCCCATGGCCACCTGGGGCCCAGGGTGAGTGAACCTTGCCCCATGCCTGTCACAGCCACTGCCGTCCTTGACCACACCATGGGGAGCCCAGCGAGACTCAGCCTGCTCTGTGTTGTCCTGGCCAGCCTCCTGCTCCCTGGGAGAGGTGGTAAGTACTCCAGCCCTTCACAGTGAAGAACGGCCTGGGAAGAGGGNGAGGGTGGGTGGGAGGGTGGGAGGGTGAAATGCTTGTTTCCCTGACCAGCCACAAGCTGGCTTCTAAAGGTATACATAGGGCCAGCTGTGAGTACCCATGCAGAGCACATGGAGATTTGAATGAAAGGGAACGGAGAAAGGAGAGGAAGGGAACGGAGATAACATGAGAGAGAAAAACAGTGATAAGGAGAGGGGGAGGGCAGAGAAAGTGACACCAAGACAAAGCCACCCCAGACAGAGAAGACACAGGAGCCAAGGCCCTGAGCTTGGGAAGCTCAGCTGGACCAGAGACCGCATAAGGCAAAGCTATACAGGCAATGCTCCCCCCTCCAAAGAAAAGAGCTGATTTTAGCTAGCCCGGAGCAGGTTCTGGTCATGCAGAGCTGGCCTCGCTCCAGTACAAGGAGAAGCCTCAGCAACACTGGGCACCTCACATGCACTGGGGCCTTAATGAGGAAAACATCTCTGGGAAACCTGTTGCTGCTCAGTCGATGGGTCGATGCCAGTAAGCCACTGACAAGGTCAGCCCCACAGAGACTGTCACATGTTTGAGGGCAGCAACATGTGGGAACTGGACAAAGGCCTCCAGTAACAAAGCACACAGCTGACAGTGAGCAGCAGGACGCCCAGTGTCAGGACAGTTGGAGTCCTTGCTGGGTCCCGTGGACAGTGTTCACCACGTTATAACACTTTGGTTCTGGGCTGCCAAACTTGATTTTATTCAAATCAGAACCTTTGGCTGCCGGTGGCACCTTGGGTCTGAGTGACTATGTAGGGAGTGAGAATAGTGTTCCAGCTAAGCCATTCATGGAGACTGAGATTAGTCCAAAAAGGGAGACCTGGTGGCCTGGCCAGTCGCCTTCATTCACTGGGTAGGGACTTTTAAGCACCTGCTCTTTCCAGGCCTAGGAACGGCCTTGGACAGACAGGTCAGATGCGTTTGTAGGATCACAGTTCCCACTGAGGCGAAAGTAGACCAGGAGATACATGACATCAGAGAGCTGCTGGTACTGTGACCAGCCACAGGATGGAGGGAGGGGCAGACACGGACGTGGTCAGGATGCTGGCCCTCCTGAAGGGTCGTGCAATGGAGTTATTCATACGTGCAACTGGACAGGCACACCAGTCACTCTTGCGTCCCCTGGCACGGACAACTTAAGGGTTCGTGATTTCAGAAGGCTTAGTCTGTCATGGCAGAGAGAGCGTGACAGGATGGAACTACTCCCACTGTGGCAACCAGGCAGCAGAGGAAAGGGAGACCTCCTGATGGACCTCCCTTTCTCCTCAAGCTTCTAGGCTGTGTGGCAATGCTGCCCACACTACTCAGGGTGCAGCTCTCCCCTCAAGAAACGCCCTCATGAACACACGCAGACGTCTCTCAGTCTCCCAGGCTGACAATGGAGATTAATCATCACACTGTGGAAGGATATTCCAGACAGGAGAGAAGGCCTGTGTAAAGACTGAGTGAGAGGGCCTTCCTTTTACCTTCCCTGTCTTCTAGTGTTTATTAACCGGGAACGTGCCAACAATGTCCTGGCGAGGACTCGGAGGGCAAACTCATTTTTTGAAGAGTTCAAGAAAGGAAATCTGGAAAGAGAGTGTATGGAAGAAATTTGTTCTTATGAAGAGGTCCGTGAAATCTTCGAGGACGACGAGAAGACGGTGAGTTGGGCCAGATCCATGCCTGAGGGCTGGGTCCTCTCAGTTACTTATTAGCTGAGGCTGGACCATCCCAGCTTCTGGGCTGCTACAGGGTAGCCCAGAGTTGGACCTTTACTCACAAGCCTGGGAAGGGTAGTCAGGGAAAGCAACCTAGGGTGGAGATGACCAGGCACAGTATCCTGGCTGTTGCCTGTGGGGTGTTCATTCTCACCTCTTTCTCATCTCTCCGACTCTCCTCCTGTGTAGGAACACTGAGGGGAAGGGCCATGGCACATCCCAGAAGGGCAATGAGAACTCACGAGTGTGGCCAAGTTAACCTGTGGGAGATGAGTGCACACCGTTGCCTTCACCCTCCCACTCCCGTGGGTAAAGAGCTCTGTGACTAGAAAGAGCATGCAGACCATGCAGACACATGACAGGAGGCCCAGGGCACCACCAATCACCACCCGTGAGCAGCAGGGGTGAGCCTACTCCTTTTCCCCAGGAGAGGACCTTTAGGTGCCCAGTAGAAATCTCAGCCTAAATAAACAAGAATGAGCTAAAGAGAAGAGAGTCCCCTCCTCTTCCCCCAAAAAGGGGGCCAAGGGAGAGCTTAGGGAGGGACAGGCAGTTGTTGGACCCAAGTGGAAGCTGAAAGGCCCACTGGCCCCACCGAAGACCACAGAGTCAGGCCTGCACCACTTCACGGCCACGCCACTGGCTCCACTTAGGAACTCAGTCACCTGTAGCCAGGATCGAGTGACCAAGACCACCAGGGGAGTTTAGGCCAGTGTGACCCCTGAAGGGTGCAATCAGAGCAGTTGCTTTCAGATAGCTGTGACTAAAGGCATTAAGTGTTTTAGCTCTCACTGGCAAAGGGCTCTTTCGGTCTGTGATCTCTTCATTTCATGAGCTTAAGCAGGACACTATAGCAGCAGACAGGAAGCACAAGGGGAAGACAGAAAAGCATTGAATCCAAGATCCTAAGGACAGTCCCCACCAGATCAGCTAGACCCCCAGGTGTGGCCCAACTGAAGGTTGCAGAAGCTCCCAAAATGCCACCACCTGGGGACCAAGTTTTCAGTTATGACCCTCAGAAGGACAGTTCATATTCAAACCCTAAGAGAGGCCAAGTTACAAGGCAAAGCTGGCTCTAGGTGTGGAAAAAGGATTCATTTATGCTCATCAAACAATCAATGGCCTTAGGAGACTTATTGAGTTCAGGACCCTGGAAATGTGGGAAGGACCAACACCGTCCTCTACAAAGCTGCACAGGCACCTGGGGCTCCTGAAGCTCTCCATCCTCACTTTACCTTCAAAGATGTTCAAGGGCAATGTCGTTGAAACCATTTGGACTTAATCACAAACGATTTCCTCAGGAAGGAGTTCCCCATGCACCGTAAAATCATCTCCTGGCTCGTTAGAGATACCCTCCGCCTTGCATCACAGGACACAACAAATGTGAGCATCACAGGACACAACAAACGTGAGCATCACAGGACACAACAAACGTGAGCATCACAGGACACAACAAATGTGAGGATTATTCTGGAACCTTGCTGTAGCTAACGATGTTGACTACACTTAAGAACATGAACACCGCTTCGGGGATTCGTCCCTCTATCCCATATTCAGGGAGAACTGGCTTAGTAGAGAAGGTTTGAAGAAGTCTTGGAAATGAAGCTGACAGAAACCAACCTGTTAGGGACTGGAGAAACCCGTACAATTCTTTCTGCCATCTATGTAGTGCAAGCTTTTATAGCCCTCCGCCTCTAACCACACGCAGGCTCCTCAGCAAGCTTGTCAGAGAAGTAGGACTGGGGATGGTTTCCCCAGCCCCCATTCCGATGTCACCCACAGACAAGGAGTCTTCTAGTCTCGGACCACTCTAAGGTCTTGGCTCTAATGGGGTACTTGGATTTACTGGTCGTGAAAGAAGCATGCAGCACTTAAATTGAGCTGTCACAGCCTTTTGAGACTCAAGCCAAGGCCATTCACTGTGGTGAGGCCATGACACACAAGACAAGAGGAGGAGGGAAGTGTAAGTCCTCTGCAAGTCAGTCACATGACCAGATACCACCTCACTTTAGCAGATCATGGTATTCAAGAGAATTCTTATGTTGCTGTCCACCAGGTGACCACAGTCCATTTCAGCCACCAGAAAACAGAAAGGGAATCAAGAATTCTTCTTTATTGTGGTGGTACATGCCTTTCATCCCAGCACTCAGGAGGTGGAGGCAGGTGGATCAGTGTGAATTTGAGGGCCTGGTCTATATAACTTGTTCCAAGCCAGTCAAGGATACATAGTACAGGCCTTTTTCAGGAAAGAAGGAAGGAAGGAAGGAAGGAAGGAAGGAAGGAAGGAAGGAAGGAAGGAAGGAAGGAAGGAAGGAAGGAAGGATTCTTTAATTCTTTGCTACCAAACCAATGGTTTATATCTAATGAGAGAATCCATAATTGCAGGATTTTTTTTGTTTTGTTTTATTTATTATATGTAAGTACACTGTAGCTGTCTTCAGACACTCCAGAAGAGGGTGCCAGATCTCGTTACGGATGGTTGTGAGCCACCATGTGGATGCTGGGATTTGAACTTATCACCTTCGGAAGAGCAGTCGGGTGCTCTTACCCGCTGAGCCATCTCACCAGCCCCAATTGCAGGATTTTTAAAGCACCTGTTTAAAGTATGTATATATATTCATATGTATTCATATATATACGAATATAAAATGTTCAGTAGATAAGGAATTGCCTTTTTCAATAAGTGGAATTCATCTCAATCCCTTTGTCTTACTATAACAAAATACCTTAAGCTAGGTAATTTACAAACAGCATGAAGGTTTTACTCATAGTTATGGAGGGTGGTAAGTCCGAGGATAAAATAAGATGCCTGCAGTTTGGGTGTCTGCTTACAGAAGGATCCGTGTTGCTAACTCCTCATTTGGAAGACAGAGGAAAGGCACAAGGAGGAATGGCGAAAGCTTCACAAGGCTTCAGTCACCATGGTGCAGAGCTCTCAGGACCCAATCACCACATAAAAGCCTTAACCCTTATGCGATGCCATCTGGGGCCGCAGAACAGGCTGGTTTTCTCTGCCAGTTAAAGAATGAAAATCCAGGGAGCAAGCATTGCCGGGAATCTAAGGGAGGGAGTCTCCCTGCAAAGCCACCCTATGAAATCAGGGAAATTGGGGTCCCCCCACTTTGGGGTCCTTAGTCCTATTAATAGTATATTAGACTCTAAAAGGACAACCAAGGACAGGCAAGTTTTCCAGATTGTGGGAGGAGAAGAATGAAAACAAAGAACAGGAGCCACGCCACTTTAGATAAGGTGGTGTTCAGGCAGCTTCACGGCAGACTGGAGAGCTTTAAAAGAACCGGGAAGCCAGTGCATCAGTTGGGGAGTATAAAAGTCCAGTTACACTCCAGCATCCAAAAGAAGAAAAAGAAAAGAAAAAGATAGTTATGCCTTCATTATGTCAAGACTTAGAAAGTTGCGGGGACACAGCTGACCCTCATGGTAGCTCCTAGGGAGTGTGCAAGGGGACAAGAACTATGGGAAGGAATACATGCTGTCTTCAGGTAAACTCATCTTCCTATGTGTGGTTCCTAAGCCAGGTCCCAGTATGTCTTCAGCAGGGGATAGATTCCACTCTTTATAAATACTAACCCTGAGTTTCAGCCTGCGAATGGAGGGCAGCACATGGAGGCAGTATTCCAACACTTGTGCATTTATATCCTAAAAAGGCAAACCTCACACCAAACAGACCCTAACACAAACTGAATCAGAGATCTGAGGTCAAAACAAGAAGAACAAAAGCAGTTAGTAGAAACATAGATCATGGAAGATAACTCAAAAGAGAAAAATTAATCAACTGGACTTTGTCAAATTTCTCTGGGAAAGAAAAACAAACAAACAGTTAAGATGTGACTATGCAAGCTACTCACCAAGAAAGTGTTTGAAATTCACACGCCCAATAAGGGGTCCAGAATCTATAGAGAACCCACAACCCAAGAGAAGTGAACTCCTAAGAAAATTCAATGAACAAAAGACTCAAACAGCCACATCACCAGAGATGAAATACGGTGGCAAGCCCCCAGGAAGTTATTCCACACCACTAGCTATCTCAGGAATTCAAGATAAAGCCACAGCGCTCTCTGATAGCGGGTATCAGTATACCTGTGGCCAGTGGCGGGATGTACGGATAGAAGGCAGGGCTGGAGGCTTTGGAGCCACCAGAGGGTCCAAATTCATGTACTTTGAAATAGTGTGAATTTCTCAGAAAGCCATATAAAGTGGCCCACTGCTGCAGGAAACCATCCCTGGGCACTTAACTGAGAAAGACAAAAAACACTTATTGTCAAATGAAATACCTTATGTCTTGCATAAGGTATAAATGTTTATAGCAGCTCCAATCATAGTTACCCCAAGCTGGAAACAGCGTTAGGGTCGCTCACTGTTGGGTGAAGGTAAGCACAGTGCAGGCCAGCAACAGGAAGATCAGAATGGGGTCCACAGTTGCCTGGACATGCTCTGGAGGCATAGTGCTGAAGGAAGAGAATATCACAAGCTTGTTTCATGTATGATTCTATTTATCAGACATTCTTTAAACGCTATCGCTTTATTGAAGATCAGCCAGTTTGTGGGTACCACACTTAGGTTCAGGGCTAAGTGGAGAGCTGTGATTGAAAGGTTGGGTAAAGATGGGGCTGTGGGTTTCGATTGTATGGGTGGTCACACAAGTCTATACATGTGCTAAAGTTCAGAAAACTGCACACCAGAAATGGGTTTTACCGTGTGACATTTAAATTAGGAGAAAATATTTGACTTTTTTTTTTTGAGATAGGTACAAATGTAGCCCAAGCTGGTTTTGAACTCACTATGAAGCAGAGGAATATCCTTGAACTTCAGTCTTCCTGCCTCAATTCTGAAGTGCTAGGATCACAGCCGTGTGCTTACATGTTAAAGTTTCTGTTTAATTTTTGGAAATATATTCTGCACCAAGCAGATCTCTATAGATCTTTGTCTTTTCCTCTTTCACCCCTGAGACTGAATCAAGGGCTTCCCATGAACTAGGCAAGGGCTCTACTCCAGGCTGTATCTCCCAGTCTACACTGAAACATTTTAATAACAACACACTCACTGCCATGATTACCATAACAGAGTCCTATAAACAGAGTGGCTTAAAGTAACAACCAACGTAACAAGGATTTGATCACTTGGCCTTTTGGAGCAGTGAGTACGACGTCAGGACCCGGCCAGGCTGGGACCTTTTGAAGTACCAGAAGAAGCCAAGCTGTGGTGCCCAACATTACCCAGACCTCGGCTGTCTCCCATGACCCTTCCTCCACTGTCAGCTCCCATGTCTTTTCCTTACTTTGAAATGGACACACTCATTGGTTAAGAACATATAATCCTGGATGACCTTACCTGGGTCTTCACCCTAATTTGTATCCACTAAGTTCCATTTCTAGTTAAGATCATATCTGAGGTCCCAGCTAGATCTGAATGGGGACAGGTAGTGTTGTGACCCAGCGGTGTGTACTGTGACCTGTTAAAGCTAATTAGCAATCCACACTTTTCCCACGGATGCCTGGCAGCCAGTGGTCTTGTTCTTAATTTTGGGTGTGAGGAATCCTTTAACTGAACACTATACTCCAGTGGTATATAATGAATTGATCCATTTCTACTTTTTTTTTGGGGGGGGGGGG
>LR749778.1:542160-604866 GCA_902729485.2 Mus minutoides | reverse complement strand
AGTGCATGATCTGATCGGGTAGGACTGTGGCTGGGTATGTATCAGGTTGTGCCGAGGACCTGGCAGGAGTTTGCCCCATGACCTACAGAGAAAAGGGATATAGGGAATGCTGGGTGGGTGCAGCTCCTACGGCTCCAACACTGTTGCTTCAGACATCAGCTGTAGAGGAGCCATGATTAGCAGCAAGTGTTTTAACCCGGATGTGAGCCAGACTCCAAGGGCCCCTGACTGAAGACTTCCCAGGTGACATTCCTTTCAAATTCAAGTCTGATCCGCACTTCTCTAGGGGCACAGCCTTGGGCTTGGGAGTCTGTGAAGTGCCCACCGTCATGTTTTGATAATTTCCAGCCAAGTGAAGAAATATGCTGGCAGGAAAAGTCTTTTGTGCTGTCCCTGACTTTGGCTTCCTGGGAAGATCTCTTAAGTGCTCCTTCTGGATACACAGTAGCATGGGTGTGGCTTTCTCTCCACAAGTCATTCTCCAGTGACCTCCAAAAGTTACTAAAGAGCAGGCCTAAGTCAGTGTGGATGAGAGATGGTGGGGAGGTCTCAGGCTAGGGACCAGGTGTGGAACCAACAGGGCCTCCCTGGAGGGCCAGAGCAGCAGTGGCTTGTCTCAGAACTGTGGTTCCACGGAGAGCCTGTACTCCTCTTGGGTTTGTCTGTTATAGCATCCAATCGCCTGACCTTGTGCTCATATGATTGACAGCGTTGTATACCCACTTAGCTGCATGGTCTACAGGGGAGAATGCCAACCTTGTTCTGCAAGGACCAGCATAGGACATTTCCCATTGGAGGGCTGACATGCGCACTACAGTTCCCACCTGTGGCTTCTGGCTAATTCATCTACCTTCCCAGGACCCGAGCTCCTACATGGAGCCACCTCAACCCTGCTGCTGGTCCATCCTCCCTCATAGGCCCACATACTGACTTACCAGCTGTGAGCCAGGACTCAACATCTCCAGATGAAGGATCCCAGCCTTGCCACCATGAAGTCTGATTTCTCACATGGGCAGTGCTGTGGAACCCCACAGCCCTAGAGCCACTGTTGTTTAGAGTTCCATGCCACACAGAGAAAGAGTGTGGCCCAGGTGGCTGGGTGTGCCCCGAGTCACTGAGACTTATGCTGTTCTCAGTCTATGGTCTCTGCTCCCCATTTCCTCTGTGTGTGCCTCCTCCCCTAAGAGTAACTTGGCTATTATCATTTCACTGAAAGTATGCTTTCTTCCTGAGATTGTCATTGCCAGACACCCAGTCCATGTCTTCTGATCAGGCTATGAAACCATTCCAGAAAGTTCTCAGTGGCATTACAGTCATCAAAGAGGCTTGGCAGCTACAATGGCCTCCATACAAAGTCTCCGAGGGGATAGTTGGCAACCCACCCCCTCTGTCATCTTCCTCAGGACCCCACCTGCTGTCCCTTCTTCAGGTGACCCACTTCCTGGGATAGTCCCAGAACCAGCTCTGCCTCTGCGTTTCTCACTGGTGGACTGTGTCTCCCCTGTTTCTTCTCCACCTTGGAACTGGTTGCATTTTCCTAAGTCACCCGGGACTCTGGGGTACTCTCTGCCCTAGGGGGTCTCAGAGGCTTGGGGAGGGTGTACCATATCTCCTTTTGTATGAACAGTGTGTGTTTTCCATGTAGTAGTCTATCTAGGCTGAGCTGAGGCTAGCTGAATCATCAGGTTCCACCCTCTGTGAATCTCATCTCAGTTCTCCAGCTCCCAAGATGGGTCTGCGTGGGTCAGCCAAAATGGCCTTTAATTTGTATGCAGACCCGGAGGACCTTGGACTGTACACCCCTACAGCTGCTGTGGGAACACAAAAGAACAGGCCCCGGGACCTGCCTTCTAAGGAGTAAGGCGGCACCCACCCTGTGTTTGTATTCTCCAGTCTTTAGCCCTGCAAAGCCTTCAGTGCTCTCCCCCACGCTGTCTGTAACTCCCATGCTATGGGTCCTGGCGAGCTTGAAAGATATTTACTCTCTGGGGTCTCAGGAGTACTTCATGTTCCTGGAAGACTTACTCTGTGGGGGGATATTCTGAACAGGTACACAGCCTCCTGGGAGTGAGGACTTTTCTGCTCCTATAGTGGCCCCAGAAGGAAGTGTCCCCTGACCCCACCCCGCCTCCCAGATCACCACAGGACAGGCATGAGAAAAAAAAACTCTGTGGATATACCCACCTAGCCCACCTAGTCCATACTTAAGAATGATAGGTACACAGGACTATTTTCAGATACAGCCTAGAAATCAGGGACATCTCAAACCATGCTTGGGATGTTAGAGTCATGGTAACTCCCACCATAGGATAAGACCACCGAAATAAATCCCTGCCTCCCAAGGGACCTGAACAAGAAACTACCATCACTTTCTATAACTTAAAATATTAGTTTCAGAAACAGCTTTAAAATGCTGTTTCAAATTATGGGTGAACTTGGGCCAGTCTCGGACCTGCATGGCAGTCTTTCTGGAGTCTGAGCCTCAGGGCTATCCCGGGACCCTGACTTCCTGCTGAGAGGTGAGGCATGGCTTGTAGAGTGTTTTCAGGTGTCCCAGCAGGGCCTGGGTCCTGCTGGCTGCTAGCCCTCTGCCTCACCCCATCTCCCCTTCACATGGCCCACACCTACCCCACCGGGCTGGGGTGCGGCCCAGCATCTGCCCAGTGTCCGGGTTCCAGCAGTAGTGCCGGAATTCGGCCATGCGCTGGCTGCATGACTTCTTCTCCTGCAGGGCTGCCATGTCCTCTCCTGCTTGCCTGGACTGGGCCCAGGAAGCGTCCTCTAGGGCTTATAGTCTCCTCTGTGGGAGGCCAAAGACATCAGAGCCGGCTATCAGTTCCCCATTATCGCCTCTACAAACACAAGGGAGGGTTGGGGCTTGCTCACTCTCTGCCCTCCACTGTCCCAGAAGTCAGTTGGTCCTTGGGATGTCCTTGGCTGACAACTTCATCTACCCTGACGGCAGCTGAAGGGAAGCGTGTCCAATATGAACAGCCTTCTGGGTTGTGCCTCACCTGCCCTTCAGGAGGGAAAACACACACTGGCAGGTTCTGGGTCAAATGCCCCAGGCCTGAGACCTGCCACCTCACCACTCAGGTCCCCAGGACCTTGAACTCCTGGAGACTCCCCTCCTCCTCAAGATGGTGGAGAAGGTGCTTGTGTGCCTATAACTACCTGGAGTGGCTCCACAGTCTTGTCCTCAGTATTCTCCTGTGGATGGTGGTGGGATATGCATGCCCATGTGTACACACACACACACACACACACACACACACACGATATATATATATATATATATATATATATATATATATATATATATATATATAGAGAGAGAGAGAGAGAGAGAGAGAGAGAGACCATTTTAGACAAACCTGGATCTAGGTATTCAGGGCCTGGAAATTGTCTGTAGGCCTGGAGTCAGAGGTCTGGGTACCTGAAATTACTTGGGTGGCTAGAGCTAGCATGTGTATGCAGATCCAAGCCTGGGGACTAGCAACCAAGAGCATGAAGGTAACTGAGAGTCATAGTCATTGTCTCTCAGTGAGCATGGAGACGCTCCACATGTGAATGAAATGCTGAGTTATTACTGAGCTTTTTTTTTTTTTTTTTGAGACAGGGTTTCTCTGTATCGCCCTGGCTGTCCTGGAACTCACTTTGTAGACCAGGCTGGCCTCGAACTCAGAAATCTGCCTGCCTCTGCCTCCCGAGTGCTGGGATTAAATGTGTGCGCCACCACTGCTCCGTTTTCCTAACTCCACCTCCGAGGTTCTGGAAGCATGAGTAGGGTCTGGACCACACATGGATTGTCAGCGTGACCTGACTATGTGTCTGAGGGAGGAAGGCTGAGGCCGCTTCCCTACAGTGTGCTCTGAGAACACAGAACTGTGTGCTCCACCAAGCAGACCCAGAGGAAAGGGCTCTAGACCTTTACCCTACCTGGAAGTTGTAAAATTCCCCTCTCTTCCACAAATAGTGTTAGAAGCCTGAATAAAATTTCACAATGATTGTTTTTTTTCGAGACAGGCTTTCTCTGTGTATCCCTGGCTGTCCTGGAACTCACTCTGTAGACCAGGCTGGCCTCGAACTCAGAAATTTGCCTGCCTCTGCTTCCCAAGTGCTGGAATTAAAGGTGTGTGCCACCACCACCCAGCCCACAATGATTTTTTTAGTGCTGGAAGAGGGAATTGAAGACATGGCTCGGTGGTTAAGAGCTCTTGCTGCTCTTACAAAGGACCTGGGTTTAGTTCCCAGCATCCACATGGCAGCTTACAACCATGTGTGACTTTAGTTCCTGGAGTTCAAATTCTCTCTTCTGACCTTCACAGGCATGTATAGTGTGCATTTACATATGTGTATATAAGTAGTGCGCTTACATACGTGCAGGCAAAACACTTATATGCATAAGAGAAAATTAAATCTTTTTTGTTTTAAAGTGCTGAAAGGAAAGAGTGATCAAGCAGAACCCCACATCTAGAAAAAGCTTCAGGAGTAGAGGGAAAATCTAGACATTGTTAAATGGAGGAAAAGTCAGAGAATGTGCTGCCAGCAGACCTGTCCAAAGAGATGACAAGGGGCTCAGTGGTCATGCCATTGGGTCTGGGAGGCAATCTAGACGAGCTCTGTTAACATTCTCTGGGAGGATGGCGTCATGAGAAGCCACTCAAGCTGTGCTTTGCCCTGAGCCATAAGCATATGAGATCCTTATTCCCCATTTAGCCCCAGATATGGCTTTGTATGAGGCCAGGCTCTCATGCTTCTTGCCTTTGGCTGTACGAGCGAAGTAGGAAGATTTTAGGGCAGGTCTGGGCCCTTCTCAAACTGAAGATAGGAAGAACTTCCTTGAAGTCAGCTTCCTATGTCAGCTTCAGACCCACGGGAAACAGAAATGGAGAACCATTCAAAGACTATGGCTGACTGCGAAGCCCTGTTTCCATACAAGGCACACAATCCAATAGACAGTCTAAGAAGTACACTGAGTGTCACCTGAACGGTCAGCCATGCGGGCGGGTGGGAAAGGAGAGTCATATGAAGAGTGACCTCTAATGACCCCACGAAGTTATTTCCACTGGACTTTGGCCAGGAGGGGAAAGACCCAAGAAACCACCTGCCACCGATGCCTTCCATTAAACAGGAGCAGGACCACAGAGAGAAGACAGGAAATTAAAACGATATCTTAAAGCAAATCTTCCACATGACCCTGCTATACCACTCCTGCTTATGCACACAAAGGACTCAGCACATGCCAGAGATACCTGCACATCAGTGTTTATTGTAGCTGTATTTACTCACAACAGCTGAGTTACAGGCGCAAGTTAAGTGTTCAATAACAGAGGAATGGTTAGTGGATAGACACAATGGATTTCTGTTATGTCATTTGCAAGAAGAGACGTAACTGGAAATAACCAAATGAATTAATACAGTCTTGAGCAGGCGTGTATGTGCACACACACACACACACACACACACACACACACACACACACACACATACACTCCCAGACAGCACTCCAATTCTATCCAAAAAGAGAACCTGTGGTGTGTGGCCCTGGGTCTAGCCATGGTGGCTTTTGGAACAAGGTATGCTAAAGGCATTTCCACCCGGAGATCACATGTAAAACAAGACAAACAAGACACGGGCGTATGAGGCTTTAGTATTGCTGTGATAATGATGTTTTCAGTCACTACAGTAAACTTGTACATCATTTGTTTACTAGGTTTATAGTTTCCATGATTATTTTGTTTTGTTTTGTTTTTGAGACAGGGTTTCTCTGTGGCCTGGCTGTCCTGGAACTCACTCTGTAGAACAGGCTAGTCTTGAACTCACAGAGATCTGCTTGCCTCTGCCTCCCATGTGCAGGGACCAAAGGCGTGCATCGCTATGCCTGGCTTAGTTCTGTGATTTATGAGAGCTGTTTTGTTACAGGTTCCCCTCATGCTGTATCCCCTCCCCCCACCATGTCCTAGGTGAATGTCTGCTGGTGAGGGTGTGTGTGTGTAGGGGGGACACGCCGCCCTGCTTTGTGCTCCCCTGTATGAGTCTATTACACTTGTAAATTTAGATACAACCAGTCAGCCCTCTGTTAGCAAATTCTAAAACCCCAAGAGAAATAGTGTGGTTATGGTGTCGTTAGAGGAAGAGGCAATGTGGCATTTTTGGAGACAGTGGTCTTTTGAAATCACCCTCCCCAGTATATTTTTAAAAGATAGGCATTGGTTCTTTTTAAAAAATTATTGTTTTATTTATTTACACTCCAAATGTTGTCCCCCTTTCCGGTGCCCCCTCCCCTTTGCCTCTGAAAGGGTGCTCTCCCTTAACCCCCTCACCCCCTCACCCACCTCCATCTCACCCCCTTCCCTGGCACATTAAGTCTCTACAGGAGTAGGCTCATCCTCTCCCACTGAGGCCAGACAAGGCAGTCAGTCCTCTGCTAAACATGTGCCAGGGGCCACGGACCAGCCCATGTATGCTCTTTGGTTGGTGGTTTAGTCTCTGGGAGCTCTGAGGAGCCTGGGTTAGTTGACACTGTTGGTCTTCTGTGGGGTTGCCATCCCCTTCAGCTCCTTCAATCCTTCCCCCAACCCTCCCATAGGTCCCAGACCTTAGTCCAATCATTAGCTGTAAGTATCCGCATCTGTCTCAGTCAGCTGTTGACAGAGCCTCTCAGAGGAGCGCCCTGCTAGGCTCCTGTCTGTATGCATAACATGGCATCAGCAATGCTGTCAGGGTTTGGAGCCTGCCTATGGGACAGATCCCAAGTTGGTCCTGTCATTGGATGGCTTTTCCTTCAGTCTCTTCCCCATTTTTGTCCCTGCATTTCTTTTAGACAGGAACAATTCTGGGTCAAAAAATTTGAAGATAGGTTGGTGACCCCATCCCTCCCTGTCTATCTACTGGAGGTAGTCCCTCCCTTCAGGCTCCCTCTCCCCACTGTTGGGTATTTTTCTTAGGTCACCCCCATTGGGTCCTAGGAGCCTCTCACACTCCAAGTCTCTGGGACTTTCTAGATGTTTCCCCTGTCCCCACCCCCTCCCTCATATTTTTAAATTTATATTTTTATTCATTTATTGGGGGAGGGGTCATGCATGTGGCAGTCAGAGGGCAACTGGCGGGAGTAGGCTCTCTCCTTTCACCACGTGACCCTGAGCCAGGGATCAGGCTCAGGCTGTCAGGCTTGGCAGCAAGCTCCCCTACTTACTGAGCCCTCTCAACAGCCCAAATTACTGTAAATTCTGCTTTTTTTTTAATTAAAAAAATTAATACTTATTATTAGTGTGAGTGTGTGTAAGAGAGAGAGAGAGAGAGAATATGTGAGTGTACAGGTTTGTGAAGTTGGTTCCCCCCTTCTACCTTTACATTTTTTTTTCTTTTTGTTTTTTCGAGACAGGGTTTCTCTGTGTAGCCCTGGCTGTCCTGGAACTCACTCTGTAGATCAGGCTGACCTCAGACTCAGAAATCTGCCTGCCTCTGCCTCCCAAGTGCTAGGACTAAGGCGTGCTCCACCACGCCCAGCTCTACCTTTACATTTTAACAAATGGTGATGAAGTAGTCTGTCTTAGTCAGGGTTTCTATTCCTGCACAAACATCATGACCAAGAAGCAAGTTGGGGAGGAAAGGGTTTATTCAGCTTACACTTCCACATTGCTGTTCATCACCAAAGGAAGTTAGGACTGGAACTCAAGCAGGTCAGGTAGCAAGAGCTGATGCAGAGGCCATGGAGGGATGTTATTTACTGGCTTGCTTCCCCTGCCTTGCTCAGCTTGCCTTCTTAGAGAGCCCATGACTACCAGCCCAGAGATGGTACCACTCACAATAGACCCTCCCACCCTTGATCACTAATTGGGTAAATGCCTTATAGCTAGATCTCATGGAGGCATTTCCTCAAGGGAGGCTCCTTTCTCTGTGATAACTCCAGCTTGTGTCAAGTAGACACACAGAACCAGCCTGTACACAGTTGGACCTTCATTTGAAAAAAATGCCTCAGCTAAGTCTCATGTTCAGGAAAGTGTGTGGAGTCAGAGATCGTCATGTCAAGTGAAATAAGGCAGAATCAGAAAGACAAGTGTTTTGGGCTTTCTAACATATACAGAAAGTAGGTAAAATAGCAAAAAACATTGCCTGGGATGGAAGTAGAAGAGGAAGCACTAGGAGAGAAATCACTGGGAAGAGGATGGAGGCCAGAAAGTATCAGGGAGGGAATGCGCTCAGAGAACACTACACATGCACGAAAATGTCACAACGAAGCTCACCGTCTTGTACAATTAATATGTGTTAATGAAAAACGTTACCAGGGTAGAATGGACAAACAGGCTTCCAGTCCTGGCGAGGATGTGGGTGTCTGGTTCCGAGGGCTGCTGGTGAGACCGGAAGATAGACAAGCAGAAATCAGTTTGTCAATTTCTTAGCGCAAACACAGAGCTACCCAGAATTACACTCCCGGACACTTATCCCAGAGAAGTAGGAATTTACTTACACACACACACACACACACACACACACACACACACACACACACACACACATGCGCGCGCGCGTGCGCTATGTGTAACAATTTAAACCTGGATGACTGGTTAGGACACAGAGCAACTACACAGAACATGGAACAACATTCAGCCACAAGAAGGAGAGACCCATGGGCACCTCCCTTCCATTTCTAGAGAATTCTCCGAGAGGGAAAAGCTCTCCCAGAAGTAGTCCCCAAAAGGGCCCACGCTCACACAGCACCCTGTCAGTGGTATAGTTCAATCACAGAGAGCAGGCCTGTGGGTCCCTGGGGGCAGAGGGTGTGGGAAAGGCTTTGTCTACCATAGGCAGCTCAAGGGTTCTGGTGCCTTGGTACCCCAAGTCCACTGCTGAGATGCTGTGATGAAATTTGGGGAGCTATTACTGTGGAGGGATCCCTCTCCCTACTTTTCCCTCTTCCTCTCTCCTCCCTCACCCCCACAACTGTATGTGCTCTGCCATTATCTCAAGAGTTTAACTGAACAAGGATACTCAGAGAGTATACCCTCCCCCTTCTGAATAGTCTGGCCCGGGAACCGAACTCATCCTACTTTGGTGGCAAATTCTCCTCAGCCCCTTCCACCAGGGACCTTCCTGGTATGAAGGCAACCTGGAATTCTTCAGCCCTAACCCTCTCCTGGTCCCAATCTGTAGCTTCAATGTAAGTCACCTGAGAACCTGTCAGAGACGGAGGCGCTCCCCCAGGCCCTCTGAGGCATGTGGAATATGGATTTCAGCGCTCAGGGTGGCTCTCCTGGCAAGGTAAAGTACCATGTCCCCTTTGGTCCTGATTGGCATGAGAGTCAGCTATGGTCTTGTCCAAGGTCACCAGCTACTTAAGTGGCAGGGCTGGAACTAGCACAGGTCACCCCAAGAGAATGAGATCGAGTTTACCTCAAATATTTACTTGCCAATCTTCCTGTCACAAGCCCTTGCTGGGAGGTGGGTGTGTGTGGCAGGGGTAGAGGTTGTCATTCACCAGAAGGTTCTCCTTTCACTTCCTCAGTCACAACAGGAGACCCTCTCCCCACCTGAAGCACCCCACTGCCCTTCAGAGAAGGGGAGTGGGCTGAATACTTCTTTAGCCTCCTGACTTGGGTTTTTTCCAGGTTTTCCTTTATTCTCAACACGCACCTTTCTCCTCCCTGTAAGTGCTCACTCTCCTGTGGCTCCCCTCAGACTGTCAGAAGTACTTCCAGACATGACAGACAAGGTCCCCAGGAGATGGTGACATGCCCAGGTGTGTCCTGGATGTGACCAGGGTCTGAGCTGGGTCCCAAGTATGCCCAGATGAGTCCCTGCTGTTTTAAGTCTGTCTTCAGTGTGCTCCCCTCCTGCCCTGCCCTGAGTTCTAGATGCGCCCTGGGCTCATGTCCCATGCATCTTCTGGCTCAACAGGGGAGTTGACATGGTGGCCCGTGGGTCTCCTGAACCCTATCCTTGTCCTCTGTCTTTGACGAGTCTGCAAGGAGAAGACTTGTTTCCTCAACAAGTGCCTGTAAGGTTTCACTTACAGACAGGGAGCCTGGTCACCGTGGCCTTCCCCTCTAGATTCCTGTTATCAGGAGGCTTCTTCCAGGCTACTTTCTTAAGGATAAAAATTAAAAAGTGTGTGTGTGTGAGGGAGCTGGAGAGATGGTTCAGCAGTTAAGACCTCTGCTCTTCCAGAGGTCCTAAGTTCAAATCCCAGCAACCACATGGTGGCTTACAACCATCTGTAATGGGATCCAATGCCCTCTTCTGGTGTGTCTGAAGACAATGACAGTGTTCTCATATGCATAAAATAAATCTAAAAAAAAAATTGTATAGAAAACAACCTGGAAGCCACATACAAATGGAGTTTCTCCTGGGACTGACAGACTACCTTCTACCTCAGACTCATGTCCCAGCAGGACACAGACAAGTCCTATCCACCTGCCAAGGCCAGGGGAAGGATAGAACTGTTCCCTATGGCCTTCTGGGAGCCTTTGGCATGCCCTTCCCTAGGGAACATGAAGGCAGCACCAGGGGAAGACAACTGAGCTGAACTCTAATCCGATTTGGAGCAGCTTAGGGGATTGTCTTTTTCTGGCACCTTCTGGTCACCCCTAAGGTGTCCTCAGTGACCCCAAGGCTGGGATTTAGCTAGATACTTGTCAGCCCTGGTCTCCCTGGGCCTCTCAGTGGCTTCCCAAGCACCCTGGCCACGGCTGCATGCCTCCCTTGTTCTACAAGGGCAGGGACAGGCCATAGGCCAAGGGCGCAGGGTCAAGCCTGCTTTGGCTGTTGGTGCCTTGAGAATGACTTCAGCTTACGGGTGTTAACACTTGAAGCGGACACAGGGCATCAGCAGGATGGATTTCGGGTCCTTGGAGACCGTGGTGGCCAACTCTGCCTTCATTGCGGCCCGAGGCAGCTTTGACGGAAGCAGCACACCATCTTCCCGAGACAAGAAGTATCTGGCCAAGCTCCGGTTGCCCCCACTGTCCAAGTGTGAGGGTCTCCGTGACAACCTCAGCCTAGAGTTTGAGAGCCTGTGCTCAGAGCAACCCATCGGCAAGAGGCTCTTCCAACAGTTCTTGAAAACAGACGAGAGGCATGTGCCAGCTCTGGAGCTCTGGAAGGACATTGAGGACTATGACACTGCCGATGACGACCTGCGGCCACAGAAGGCACAGGCCATCCTGGCTGAGTACCTGGACCCACAGGGCACACTCTTCTGCAACTTTCTGGACCAGGGCATGGTGGCAAGGGTGAAGGAAGGGCCAACCGGGAGCCAGGATGGCCTCTTCCAACCTTTGCTCCAGGCCACAATGGAGCACTTGAGCCAGGCGCCCTTCCAGGAGTACCTAGAAAGCCTGTATTTCCTGCGGTTTCTTCAGTGGAAGTGGTTGGAAGCCCAGCCCATAGGTGAAGACTGGTTCTTGGACTTCAGGGTCCTGGGAAAGGGGGGCTTCGGGGAAGTGTCTGCCTGCCAGATGAAGGCGACTGGCAAGATGTATGCCTGCAAGAAGCTCAACAAGAAACGGCTGAAGAAGAGGAAGGGCTACCAGGTAGGGAGCCCAGCAAGCAGTAGGACGCCCTTAGGCAAGAGGGATTTTCTACGGAGGTCTACACGGGCCATAGCTACTGCGCATGTGTGCTGCCATTTGTACTCCCCCTGACACAGGCAGCCACTGGCAGGGCTGTAGTCCATCCGTACCATGCTCAGGGAGAGCTGCAACGGAGCATGTCTGTAATTATCTAGAAACCCCTTTCTATACAGTCTGGCTCCTGCTGTGATTACATACAGGAGAGAGTGAGGCAGTCCTCTCTCATCAGGTACTGTTCACAAGAGGCAGAACCCATCTGTGATGCCTCCGGTGCAGGACCACTTTTCCCGAACACAGGTTTCCAGGGGACAAGAATGAGTGGAGGACATAGGCAGGCTGCCATGTTTTCATTTCTTCTTTGTTGGCGTCAGTGTCTAGTTAAGGCAGGATCAGCGAAAGCAGCTTATTGTCCAGGGGACACAGCCCTCCACACCCCTGCTGTACAGTAAGATAATGCTGTGAAACTCTTAGGGATGAACGCTAGCCCCCAGCAGGTCCCTGAGCCTTTAGAGAGAAGGGTTCAAATAGCAGGTGCAAGTGGAGGTGTCAGGCAAATCCAGGGGTCTTTACCAGGGGCCTTGGGGATGCACCTAATGCTGATCTTTAAAGAAGATCTTTATGGGAAAGGGGGAAGCGGGGAGAGACGGGGAGGAGTGGAGGGAGGAAAAACTATGTTCAGGATGTAATGTATGACAGAAGAGAAAAAGAGGTCACGGGATGTGGAATATATAGTTTTTCTCTCTCTCTCTCTCTGTCTCTCTCCCCCCTCCCTCCCTCCCTCCCTTCCTCTCTCTCTCTCCCTTCCTTTCTCTTTCTTTCTTTCTTTCTTTCTTTCTTTCTTTCTTTCTTTCTTTCTTTCTTTCTTTCTTTCTTTCCTCTTTTTCTTCTTTTTTCTCCCTGGTTTTTCAAGACAGGATGTCTCTGTGTAGCCCTATCTATGCTGTGATCCACTCTGTAGACCAGGCTGGCCTCAAACTCATAAAGCTCCATCTGCCTTTGCTTCCTGAGTGCTGGGATTAAAGGCGCGCGCCACCACGACCCTGCTGAAGGTGTGTTTCCTAAAGGGCCTTGGTCACTGATTTTGTTTTGAATTTGGAACTATTCATAAAATTGGAAAATGATTTAGCTTTTTTTCATTTTTTATTTAAAGTATCTCAGTTAGGGGCTGGAGAAATGGCTCCGTGGTTTAGAGCACTGACTGCTCTCCCAGAGGTCCTGAGTTCAATTCCCAACAACTACATGGTGGCTCACAACCATCTCTAGTGGGATCCAATGCCCTCTTCAGGTGTGTCTGAAGACAGTGACAGTGTACTGACATACATAAAATAAATAAATAAATAATCTCGATTAAAAGGGACAAAACTGCATACTTAAAAAAATAGCACCTTTAAGCTTGTGTATGGTGGCACACACCGTTAGTGCCAGCACTCATGAGATAGAGGTGGTGGCTGGGCTTGTGTGACTTCAGTGGCCCACATGGAGAGTTCTAGGAGAGCCAGGGCTACACAGTGAGCCCATGTTTCAAAATGACAAACACACAAATAACTGCTGCTTTCTGGAACTGTAATTGGAGTTCTGGGCCACCCACATGGACCTGCAACCCTTTATAACACTTTTCAGACTTTAGTATCCCCAGGGGACATGACCTGCGGTTCTCACATAAGACAGGCTCTCCTGGAAGACCAGGCTGCACTGGGAGCTGGCTGGATGCAATCGAGAACTGGATGGAGGGGCTATGGTGGTGTGGAGGAGGGGAGGGTGGACAGGGCAGTGACAGAGATGCCCCAGCCAATGCCAAGGCCATGTCCCAGAGAGAATGCGTGCCAGATTCCAGACAGATTGCAAGCCTGTCCTGCGTTGTGCCCAGCGTGCAGGCTGCTCTCCACAGTGTATTCCCAAGGAACTAAAGATCACAACTTTGCTTCCAGGGCGCCATTGTTGAGAAGAGGATCCTGACCAAAGTACACAGCAGGTTCATTGTGTCTCTGGCCTATGCATTTGAGACCAAGACGGACCTCTGTCTGGTGATGACCATCATGAACGGAGGTGATGTAAGGTAAAGGTGTCCGGACCTGCGACTGCTTTCAACTAGGGTTCATGTCTGGTAGGGTCCTGGACTTAGGGGTTTGCCTGCCATTGCATACGTTCATGCGTCTCCGTGATTACTGGGGACAGGCGACAGAAGGCATGTGATGTCGTGGATAGCTGTGGTGGGATACTGTAGGTTGAGAGGGCTAAGAAATGAAAATTAGTGATTCCATCGGTGTCCAATGCTATAGGGCTAGAGAGCTGGATGACTGTCTAGAGGCCAGCTTGCCTAGAGTAGGAGGGTGCCCACTCTGATGGCGCCTGGGCTAGCCACGCCTCAGGGTGCTCCGAGGTTTTTCCTGCATTCTTGGGGATGGCTTTCATTGGCTGGGTGACTTCACCACTCTTACTTCAGTTTCCTGTTCTGTACAATAGAGACAAACAATAATGACCAAGTCAGTGTCAGGAGGATGAGGGGGTGAGTCCCTGGGGTAGCTGGCACACATGGTTAGCGCCATGAGATCTCTGGATACCTAGTACACAAGGCTTACACAGTAAGACCCTGGGATGCCTTGGGAATGTAGGGTGCCACTAAAGGGAGCTTGAAAATTCCTGTGTCTCTTAGTTCATCTGCTTTTATTTACACTGCCACCCCAGCAAAGCCAACTGCTTTTTCTTCAGATGAATAACATTAGGTCTAGACAATCCATCTTCGAGAAGGGGAAGAGACCTGTAAGGAATGCTGGGGCATTATTTTTAGCATTGCATGTTCTGTCCACCCCCTCCCTGGGACCCTCTGATTTTCTTCTAAACCCGTAGTCTGCAGCCTCTCTCCCACCTTCTCCACCCACTTTCAACACAGCTCAGGCCATTCACAGCTTCTGGCTATGGGCAGAACCCTGTAAAGGGTTGAGGTGTCAAGTGTACAGAAGAATACAAAAATGGACGCATTTCAGGGTCCCGCGGAAAAGGGCTGGGAAGGAAATGCTACTACTGTCAAATCCACCCAGGGGTTCAAGGTCTGGTGGAGCAAACAATAGGTAGACTTAGAGATTTAGGGGTTGCTTGTGTTTTAAGAAACTGGGGGGTGAGCTCTCCTCCATTGGCCCTGTCTTGGCATTGTTCTGGAGTCGGAAGGAAGGACGTGTCAGGTGACAAGCTTGTATGTCTTTTTTTTTTTTTTTTTTTTTTTTGGTTTTTCGAGACAGGGTTTCTCTTTTAGCCCTGGCTGTCCTGGAACTCACTCTGTAGACCAGGCTGGCCTTGAACTCAGAAATCCGCCTGCCTCTGCCTCCCGAGTGCTGGGATTAAAGGCGTGCGCTACCACGCCCGGCTTTTGTATGTCTTTTTAACCATTGTCTCTCAAACAGTTATGGGTAAGGTGGCATCTGAGGCCACTAGCCTTGGGCTTCTCCAGGGGAACATTGATGACTGGTGCCAAGAGGACCACACTATGCTGATACATGTGTGTGTGTGTGTGTGTGTGTGTGTGTGTGTGTGTGTGTGTGTGTATGTGCGCGCACGCATGCCCCTGCGCACTAAGATCTGGGCTCTCTGTTTCTGCATTTTACTGCCCTTAAACCCATGTGCGTGCCTCCCATGGTGTTCTGCCCCCAGGTACCACATCTACAATGTGGATGAGGAGAACCCCGGCTTCTCAGAACCACGGGCCATCTACTACACAGCACAGATCATCAGTGGCCTGGAGCACCTGCATCAGAGACGCATTGTCTACCGGGACCTCAAGCCAGAGAATGTGCTGTTGGACAATGATGGTGAGCCCCCGGGGTGGATGCGGGTTATGGTGACTTTGGGGGCCCAAAGAGTGGTTCCTTCAGCCTCTTTGAAAGTCACCAAAGGAGGGCCTGGTAGTGTTAGGGAATAAAGGACAGTGGTGTAAGCTATGTGTGTGTGTGTATGTATGTATGTATGTATGTATATATGTATATATGCATGTGACAGGTGTTACATGTTTGTGTGTAAGGTATATGTGGTATGCCTACTATGTGTATGATACATCTTTGTAGGGAATGGATTTGTGTGTATAGAGTGTGGGATGTATATAGCATGTGTTTTGCTGCTGTGCAGGGGAATACTGCTGAACTCTGGGCTCACCTGGTACCTCTGTTCTATGAAATATGTGTGACCTCAGCTTGTTTCAACTTTTAGGCAATATCCGAATTTCTGACCTTGGACTGGCTGTGGAGCTGAAGGAAGGGCAGAATAAGACCAAGGGCTATGCAGGGACCCCAGGTAAGGTCTGAACATTGGGGGAGGGGGCTGGGAAGACTTGGCATCTAAGAAGAGGCCTTGGTCATCCTCTCTCCCAGAACTTGAGGCAGCAGGAGCCCCAAGACCTAAGTGGTGAGAGAGTGGGGGTTGTGGAGCACGGCTCCTTATCCTTTAGAGCAAACAGTAGCTATCAGTTCTGCTCAGCAACCTAAGAACTGTTTACTCCCTTCAAGGACAGCCCCTCCCTGGCCTTAACAGTCTCACTAGCTTGTCAAAGCTGCCTCCTCGGTACCTTGATGGGCAGAGAGAGCACAGGACCTGCACACTAAGGGGCGTCCTACACATTGGCAGAATGAGCTTGCCCAGGGTATCTTATGGAAGAGCTGGACCCAAGGACTTATTGTGTAGGTCACACCGCAGTGCACAGGGGACCGAGGCTTTCCTCAGCCAGCTCTTGCTAGGCTTTAGCACAACTCTGGTAGGTAGCCACTCACAGGCAGGCTATGTGTGTGTTATCTTTCTGTGGGCATGCATACCTGTGTACACACATTCCTACATGTGTGCTTGCTCTCATGTGGTGTGCAAATTGTATGTCTTGTAGGTGCGACTGAGTGTGCACATGGGTTTTTTTTGTGTGTAAGCCCATGTGTGGATATGCATGAGCCTGTATGTGTGTGTGCACCTGTGCACATATGTGCATCTGCATGTATCTGTTTGTATATATATGTAGGCACACTGCTCCCTCTGTGTGAAGCATGCATGTATGTGTATGAAGGTACCTCTCAGTATGCATGCACCCATGACAGTCTCTGTGTGCACACATGCAAATACTTGTGTACATCTTCACAAATGTGTCTTTGTGTGTGTACATGTTTATATGCACATCTGTATATGTGCTATTTCATGCATACATTTATATATATGTATATGTATGTGTGTGTGTGTGCATGCGTGTGTACCCATGTGTGAATGTGTACAGTCACCTCTGTGTGTATGCTTAGTACACATATCTGTGCACACACGGGCATGCATCTCTGTGTGTATAGGTTTTGTGTACACCACTCTTGCACACATATAAGTGACTGTAGATGCATCTATGTCTAAGTGTACACACACATGCAGCCCTGTGTGTTCTTCTGCCTTCATCCCCCTCAGAGGAAGGGAGAGAGGCAGCACACAAAGAGGAAAGAAGAGACTCGAGTCAGCTGGAACAGGTGTACGGTCCAGGCCAAGCTTCCCGGCTCTGTGACCTCAGGCCAAGCTTCCCGGCTCTGTGACCTCAGATGGTGTGTTTAGTCTGTCAGAGTCTGGCTTTAACACTTACCACATGGGGGTATGAGGCTGTTACGTGACCATTATATACCTGGCATTTGCATGCTGTAGATACCTGTATTTGAGTCCCCCCTTTCTCCATATTCTGGATTGTCTTGTGTTCAGGCTGACTTCTGACAGGACTTCTTAGATATTTATCTTCTTCCCTGGGCTATCTGGAATGTAAACAGAATGGCGACAGGATCCTGCTTTGTGCCTTAGGTACCATCTGAGAGTGTCCCCGATGCCACGGTGGGTAGAGAGACAAGTACATTCCCCTTCGACTCTGGAGTAGGACAAATCCATACAGATCCCCCAGAAAGTGGTGCTTGTCTAGCCTTGGTAGCTGGTTGGTAGGTGCTGAGGGCTCTGTGCAGGCACGGGGTGAAGGAGATCTGAGAAAAGGATTCTGGAAACAGCTTGGCTTGAAGCCATTGTACAACCTCGTGAAGACATGGCTGTGCTTTTCTTCATGAGCTAGCTCAAACTTCATTTGGATCTCCTCAGTACACTACAAGTCTCAGATTCTCTGGAGCAAGATTTAAAGAACTACAAGACTAGAACTGGTCCCACTCTGGACTGCTGGCTCATCTTGGCCAGTAGAGGGCGCCATTGCTTACCTAATCTTTACCTTACCGAGTTTATGGAGATGCAGTGGCAACTCTTCGCACCCTGAGGATCCTTTGCCTAGGATCACAGTGTAGGTTCTGGAAATGCTGAGTTAGGGTGCAAACTAGAAGGTGGTATTCCAGAAGCCCATGAGCACTGCTCTAGACAGATCTTCCCCTCCCACGCCCCACACCCTCCCAGCTCAGTCCACAACTGTAGGCTGTGCATGGGAGGATGTTCTTCGTCTGGATATAGGAAAAGTACACCTCTGTCTTCTGCTTCCTGCCACGAGGAGATGAGTTCATTACAGAAGAAGCAGAAACACACTTGCTCCTTTACCAGTAACCCATGGGTACTGGCGCTGCAGTAGCGATATTCTTTGTAAAAACCCAAAACATGAAGGCAAAGGGTGGCGTGGTCAGAGTATAGTCTGACACTACTAGGGGTGGCACTGGGTGGACACTGGTGGCGTCCTGAAGGTGAGAAGTGAAGAGCGTGGCTCCGGAAAGGGGATGCCTGACAATTTGCTTTCCAGAAGGGCTAGGAGCGCAGGAGCAATTCCATAGCCTGTTACATGGGGGCGGAGAAGCCAACAGTATGGCAGGAGGAGATGCTCTATACACTATGTTGCAGACTCTGGGTACTAATGTGTGTGGTGGGTAGTAAGGAGTTGAGATTTTCATGCAAATGGTCAGGTTGTGAGCGGACAGCTAAGAAGACCAGGGAGGCCATGCTTGTGGAGAAGGCCACACAGTGGCCACACAGTGGCTGTTCTTTGAGTGGACATGGGAGGGGTTCAGTTGTAGCTTCACTGTAGGTAATAAAAGAAGGTTCAAGGAACAAAGTGACTGAGGACAGCATAGGACTGTGACCCCCATCACCCATATTCCTCAGGCTTTGGCCACAGTGCCTGGGTCACTGGGCTCACTCTGGATTACAGGACACAGATCTCACTTCCACATCCTTATAAGAGGAGAATGAGAAGGTTCCAGCAGCGTCTGTCACGTTGGTCTACCCTATGAGTCACACACAGCATAAGCACGTTGTCCTGAGTCTGAGTGGAAGCTTCATATCCCACAGGAGTGAGATTCCTGATCCTGGCTATTCTGCCCCTAGGAATCTTTGGCTAGGCTGGAAGACATTTTTGGTTGTTAGCACTGTGGGCATCCAGTAGGTCGCAGACAGGGTTATGCTCAATGTCAAGCAACGGCAACAAAGAGGTTTCTGGCCTCAAAATCCCTGGTGATGAGACCACCCACTTCCCTGGGGGCGGGGCATCACTAGAGCTTCTGTGAGTAGGTCTGTGAGTACTGGGTAGGGGCCATGCTGTGGGAAATCAGGTGCATCTGTAAACCTACATACGTTCATGGTGGCAGGTTTCATGGCCCCTGAGCTCCTGCGCGGTGAAGAATACGACTTCTCTGTAGACTACTTTGCCCTGGGGGTCACACTGTATGAGATGATCGCAGCCAGAGGACCCTTCCGAGCCCGAGGAGAGAAGGTAGGTGCCCCCTGGCAGGAAGCCCTGAAAGGGTCCATTCTGGGGCAGACATGGATAGGTTGGGTTGTGCCAAGAATTATATAAGGAGCACAGGCTCTGGGTTCCTGATCCTGCAGGATATTCTGTCCCAAAGCCTACCTGTTCTTGAGACCTGAGAGTGGAGCTGTTGGGAGATTCTAAATGTCTTTGCACATCATGGCCAGCAGGTGGCAGAGCAAACACGCTCTAGCTGAGATTGGGCCTCTTTCCCTGGTAGCTTCTATCATTACGTTCTTTTGGAACAGACTTCACAAGGAGGCCACTGGCAGGTCCCTAGCTATGGGCCACCAGGACATTGCTCTTGGGGCCTTGGACAACCACCGTATATACTTTCTATGCTCCTCATTTCTGTTTACACAAAGAGGTTGGTCTGGGCCAGAAGCCAGATGCTATTTTATGTCCCAGTAGGGACAGTGTTCACCTACATGTGGCTACCTTGACCTCGCCTGAGCTTACAGCTCTATGCTGTCATGTGGTCCTTGGCTGAATATGGAGAAGTCTCTGAGTATCACAGGCCTCCACAGTTAGGCCTGTGTGCACTAACATTCATTCAGGTTCCATATGCTGTGTTTGTTCTGTCTGTGCCTGTCAGAGAGATGACGGAGGACCAGCTTTGCTATGGGGGATGTCTGGGGAGCAAGCCACACTGTCTTTGTCATACACTTTGGGTGTGGGGAACTTTGTTTGGGAGACTCCACCAAAGATGACCAGAAATAAGGCAAGCTTATTTCTTGGGCTTCTCTCAGATGATTTAGTAACACCATGCTCAGCCAAGCTCTCAGGCAGCAATGTTCGCTTCTGGTCATAGTCTGTGCAGTGATGGACTAGCTGTGTAAACATGTGGATAAGTCAACCAGTACCACCCTTAAAAACAGCCTTGGTGGTTGGGGGCTTCACTTTTTGACTTTGTTTCTTTGTCCTGAGATGAGAGCCTTTCAATGCCAAGCAACCTGGGAGGGGCCCACTGAATGACACTGTCCACGCCCATCGGCCACGCCCACCAGCCACGCCCACCCCAGTGAGGGTGAGCGCCAAGCCCCAAGGCGTGAGGCTGACCCAGGGCTCAAGTGAAGTGGTGCATTTGCCCACCATGCAGGTAGAGAACAAGGAGCTTAAGCAACGTATCATCTCAGAGCCTGTGAAGTACCCAGAGAAGTTCAGCCAGGCCAGCAAGGACTTCTGTGAGCAGCTGTTGGAGAAGGACCCGGAGAAGCGCCTGGGCTTCCGGGATGGAACCTGTGACGTGCTGCGGGCAAACGTCCTCTTCAAAGATATCAGCTGGAGGCAGCTCGAAGCCGGTATGGGCTGGTATGGGCGTTACCATAAGCCTGAGAGGGCACAGGGACCCCTAATGGCATATGTTATCCATGAGGTCGGGCAGACTGAAGTCAGGTGGGGTGACAAACGAGTGCAGAAACTCTGAACCTGTTTCATAGTATTTTCCTTATATTCATCCTTGAAAACGCACATGTAGATACACTTTCAAGGGTACACAGGCACACGTGCGTGTGCACACGCTCATGCATGCATCACACTATATCACACACAGGCATTAGATGGACCTACAGGCATACACAGGTGGGTGCATATACACATGAGTATGCATACATGCAAGGGCTCATACACAAGCAGCTATGCACGCATGGAGACACAGACACATAAACACATGTTGCACACACGGTATCCTGTGGCTACAGTGTCATGGTAAACGTTGTGGAGTGAATGAACTTCACACAGTTAGATAGACTCTGCCTCACTTGAATCCTTGGATCTCTGGAATATAGGATGTAGATTGCAGGATGAGTCCAGAGCCGTAGGGAGGAGAAGATTCTCCCAAGAGCAGTTACTTTTGGGCAGGAGAGCTAAGCACTTGATCTGAACATGGGCTATACTTGGCATAGCTGGCTCTGAGGCCAGGAAGGGTCCTGGCTGACTCAGGAGGTCTAAGGACTGTCTTCTGAGGGGCGAGGGAGTAGTAGGGCACAGGAGGTCATGCTTTGGTGTGAGCAGCCAGCCTGGACCAACACAGGCAGGATTGCAAGGTTAGGGTCAAATTGCCCCAAGGAAGCCAGACCAGGAGGTTAGGTGAGTTGAGTTGACATCTGGGCTCTATAAGACCAACAGCACCCTGCATCTTGTAGCTTCTGTTACAAAGTGCAGCTGGCTGGGGAGGGAGGATGCGGGAGCTCACTTGACATCTGCCACTCTGATGCCTACCTAGACCAGGCGAGAGCTCTGGGTCTGGGGCTGCAGAGAAGGTGCAGTTGCCATGGGAGGGACTGAGAGCCCTGGCCTAAGGGGTTTCAAGATGCTTGTCTCATGAAGAGACTTTAGGAAGGTGTGGGAGGCAAGGGCTGAGATTTCTTTTTTTGTTTTTTTCTTTTTTTGTTTTTCGAGACAGGGTTTCTCTGTATAGTCCTGGCTGTCTTGGAACTCACTTTGTAGACCAGGCTGGCCTCGAACTCAGAAATCCACCTGCCTCTGCCTCCCAAGTGCTGGGATTAAAGGCGTGCGCCACCACACCCAGCTGATATTTCTTTTAAAAGACTTCCTAGCTGGCATAGTGAATCAGAGTTATAACACCAGCACTGGGTATCTGAGGCAGGAGGATTGTCATTTCAGGCCAGCCTGGAAAACATCCATCTACCCACATCCACCTACACACCTGTACACCTTTTAAACCAGATCTGGGCATCTTTCACTCTGTCCATCGTCCAGTCTGTGAGTCCTGAGCATGTAGCATGGGGTTGCTTAAGGATGCTGGCCTTGTCCGTCAGCCATAGGAAGTGCATCAGGTCTTCTGTGCATCTGTGGGAACCCTTTGGCCCTGCAGTCTCCTCACCATGAGTCTCCCTGGTCTGTTTCCTGTTTCTTTGCAGGGATGCTCATTCCTCCGTTCATCCCAGACTCTAGGACTGTCTATGCCAAGAACATTCAGGACGTGGGTGCCTTTTCCACAGTCAAGGGTGTGGTTTTTGACAAAACAGACACAGAGTTCTTCCAAGAATTCGCCTCTGGCAACTGCTCCATTCCCTGGCAGGAGGAGATGATCGAGACTGGGCTCTTTGGGGACCTAAATGTGTGGCGTGCAGATGGTCAGATGCCGGATGACATGAAGGGAATCGCGGTGGAGGAAGCAGCCCCTACAGCCAAGTCGGGAATGTGTCTCATCTCCTAGCCAAGTGTCGGAGGAAAGCATGGAGCTGGTTGTATAAAGAGAGCCCAGGGGAAGAGAGTGACCTTGGTGTCCCACTCCACCCAGGTCACCATGCAACCGTGTCTCCAAGTGGAGCAAGCAAGACTTTCGGTCTAGACCCTACAGACATGACAGTCCATTTCTTTTGTCCTATTTCATTCAAAAGAGACAAAAAAAAAAAAAAGGCCACAGGTGGAATAATAAGGTAAAGGTGTAAATCCTCAAAGAACCTGTGTGTATAGATGTGCAGCCAGGCCAGGAGCTTGGTGATCAGAGACTCACACTCAACGTCCATCTCCTGGTACTTGGAGTTAATATTTCAGGGCATACCTGTTTGCTCCTGGTCAGCTCAGGGTTGCAGGCACTTGTGTACCCCAAAGAGGGCTGTACTTAGGGTACCCACATGACCCCTCCTTGCCTGGTTCCCGCCTCCTAAGCTGCCTTTACTGGTCACTGCCTGCTCTCAGGGACCCCAACATAGGGATGTTGAGTCTTTAGAGAGTAGAAAGGATGGAAGGGCCTGGTATTACCTGAGAGTCACTGTCTCCTCTCAAGAAGTGGAGACAGCTACCTCTGGCAGCTTTGGTCTCTGTCATCAGTCGAAATTACACATGGTGTACATTTAAATTGTCACAGTCACATCACATGTGATGGAAGGCCCGAGTCCTTACATGTCAATGCCATGTGTGGTGGATGCCTGAGCAAAGCCATGGCCATATGTGGCTATTGCCCGAGTCCTTACACGGCCATTGCACCTGTAATGAGTATCTGTGTTCTCAGGCCATCTTTGTACCCCCAGCCTCCCCCGCTTTTTGGGAGGAAGGTGCCCTACATATACCCCAAATTTTTGAAAAATTGCTGGATGAAGCCAACACTGGAACACAACACTGGACCAGTGTCCCTAAATTGTATGGGGCACAAGCAACTATTAAGAATGTGTCATCAATAAACCCCAGGCCAGCTGTATTGTGGAAAGTTCTAGATGTTGCTATAGAGGTGCCTTGCACACATGGATATCCTGGGGACTAAGGCTGGATGCTAAAGAAGTCTACACCAGATTCCCGCTCTTCCCAGAGAGTCAAACGCTGTGCAATTTGGGGTGCTCTGGAAGGGCCTTGGGGAGGTGACCATACCTCCTGGACCATTCTCTGGGGTCCTTTGGGACCCAGTAGTCCTGTGGCTAATTAGTGCTGAGTGCTGTAGATAAGACAAATCTTCCGTCATTCCTTTCTCCCTCACTCCGTCCTCTAGTCCAGGGCGTCACACATGTATCAAATACTTGGACATATATTTTATTTCAATGTGTTCTGGAGCTCAAATTAATGTGCTCTGGGTTAAAGACCACTGGAAGATCAGTGGTCTCATCCTGGGCTTCACTGGGGTGTGGGGTGTGTGTGTGTGAAAAGGTGAATCTCAGCAGCCACAGCTGGTTTCAGGGAGGCCTGGTCCTTGTTACACACCAGCCGTCATCCTGCTTGGCTTGCCTAGAACTCCTGGCATTGATGGTGGGGCTACATGGGCTTAGAGTTAGGTCCCCTGACCCTGCACTGTAGATAAAAGAGAAAAACAGTCCAGTTTGAATTTCAGACAACTAGTGAATACTTTGACAGTGTAAGGTCTCAGCAGTATTTGGGGGCAGACTTATACTAAAACCATTCACTGTTTGTTGGAAATTCAGATTTCACCAGATGATCTGTAGGTCTTTTTAAAAATCTAAATCTAGCCGGCCCACTGCAGATTCACCAACAAGCAGGGATGAAATCGTTGGGGGCAATGCTACTTTTGCTTCTGTGACTCTTAGAGTCTAATCAGGAGAGGTCTTTTCCCACTCTGGCCCACTCACGGATGTAAGATCAGAGAGACTCACTCTGGGACCTCCAGCTGCCCTGTGAGTGGTTGTATGTGCAGGACACTGCTGGCTTCATCAGAGGTGACGCTAAGTGGAGAAGGGTGAGTTGCTTGCTCTGTGTTCTCTGGGTGGAATATTCATCCAACTCCTCCTCCTAGAGGTTTCTTGGACTGTTTTCAGGGCTCCACTGTAGATATTCTCTCAGGGACAGTAACCCTTTGGCCTGAAGAGATGTCCCCATCACTACTGTCTCTCCTCACACTAGAGCTCATAGACTCCTAGGTCCTATAGTTCAAGTCTTGCCTGGAAACCGACTCCACGGAGCTTCAATGTGCCCACTTTGATTCTGGCACTTGTTGGCCACCTTGGTTATAATCTCTCCCAGAAAAACAGAAAGCAGAGAGCTATCACCAGTTATAAGACACCATGGATGCTGCTCCACAGGTCTGTGCTAGGACCTCTGCCAAAGAGGACCTCCTGAACACGGAGAGCCATCCCTAGGACTGAAAGCCAACTTGGGAGCCCTGTGAGATGTAGGATGACTTGTACCCTGGTCACCAGTGAACTGTAAATGGTGCCAGGGAGCAGGGTGTTGCTATGATAGGCTGGACCGTGCTACTTGTTGGCAGAATGTAAAGTTTGGATTAGAAAAGCAGTCAAACGTTTTGGGGGGTTTAATGGGCCATACTCATAGAAACATGGAAGACAGGGGTGCTGAGGGCAACCTAGA
This sequence comes from Mus minutoides, assembly GCA_902729485.2. Taxonomy (NCBI): domain Eukaryota; kingdom Metazoa; phylum Chordata; class Mammalia; order Rodentia; family Muridae; genus Mus; species Mus minutoides. The sequence continues at coordinate 579,798 of LR749778.1, read as the reverse complement.
TTCTGGCTCCCAGGTCAAGAGCTTCCAGAGGAGAAGAATATTAATAAACAGTCTGGAGACTGCTCTTGAGATATTTTGGCAAAGAATGTGGCTGCTTTTTGCCCTTGTCTGAAGAGTCTGCCCGAGGCTAAATATGAGCGTTTTGGATTAATGGCGTTGGCAGAGGAGATGTTAAAACAGCCTAGTATTGACTGTGTTGCCAGTCAATCTCCTGAAGATCTATAAGGAAGCTGAGCAGGGAAAAATAAAAAACGTACAGTTTAGGGAGAAAGGGGCCCCAGAAAGTGTGATGGAGTCAAATGGAATAAAAGAAGGGGTGATCTTAGGACAAGACCCTGCCCAGCTCAGCTTCCATCTTGTAAAAAGGAATTAAAGAAACTCTGAGGCAGTGAAGGAAACGGTCAACAACAGAAAGCCGGTGCAGATGTAATCCAATGAGGAGCCATGTTCCAGCCCCAGCAGTCAGCAGAAGAACTTGGTGGCTTCTGCCACAGGTTTGGCTTTGGGGTCAAGGATACAAGAAAGATACAAGGATACATGAAATCCTCCTCCAAGATGAAGGAATGCCGCTGAGGCCAGGCGTGCATCAAGGGTGTCCCTTCGAGGAGACCCAGAGAGTCCGTGGCTTAAAGCTGTGAAGGTGAAGCCTGGATTGCCTTGGAATCCCCAAGAGCTTGGGGCTGCCAGAGCCATGGGGTACCTGCCAAGGAAAGCTGCTCACATGGAGTGGAGCCAACCCACAACAGAAACATGTGTGCAGTCAACAAAGCTGAAAGGAGTTGGAGATCTGAAGAGTGCGTTGACATCAGACATGGAGATGCAGAGTCTGGAGCTTGTCTGCCTGGTTGTTTTGCTTTGGTATTTCCTCACTATGCTTCCATTCCTCCCTTTTGGAATGGTAATGTATATTTTTTGTGCCATTGTATGTTGCAAGTATGTGATCTCCTTTTTGATTTTGATTTTATAGGGGATTACCGTTAAGAGATTGCCATGAGTCTCAGAAGAGACTTTGACCTTTGGACTTTTAAGCAGTGTTGAGACTGTAGGGACATCTGAAGTTGGACTGAATGCATTTTTGCACTATATCTATACATCTATGGGGGTCAGGTAGTGGAATGTGGTGGTTTGAGTAGGAATGGCCCCCATAGGCTCAATATTTGAATGCTTGGTCATTAAGGAGTAGCTATTTGAGAGAGATTACGAGGTATGGTCTTGGAGTGAGTGTGACCTTTTTGGAGTGGATGTGGCCTTGTTGGAGTGGGTGTGGCCTTGTTGGAGGAAGTGTGTCACTGGGGATGGGCTTTGAGGGTTTCAAATGCTCAAGCCAGGCCCAGTGTCATTCTCTTCCTGCTGCCTGTGTATCTGGATGTAGAACTCTCAGCTACCTCTCCAGCACCACATCTACCTGCACGCCGCCATACTTCCCACCATGATAATGGACTAAACCTCTGAACTGTAAGCTAGCCCCAATTAAATGCTTTCCTTTATAAAAGTTGCCATGGTCATGGTGTTTCTTCACAGCAAAAGGACACTGGCTAAGATACACATTTTCTATGTCTCTTCAAGTAGGTACAGCTCACCCCCTGAGTGGTGTGAATGGGGAGAGTTGGCAGGACTATGGAGATGGGAGGAGGTGCTGGTACTGCTTCCCATTCCTCGGGCCTGGTGTGGCATCTGGAGCCCTCAGGTGAGCATTAGACGTGTGGACCCACTAATGTCAAGTATACACACATGTATCTTTTCTTCAGCTCCCAAAGGATGGAGATACTTTACAAAGGAGACTAGACCAGAACTTGCTGCTAACCCAAGACAGGTGATGAGTGAGGAAGGATGGAGGCAGCCCTCAGAGTCCATGAAGGGGACTCTTAGGGTGGGGTGTCCACACAGGCAAGAGACAGATGGAGAAAGATTTGCCAAGCTCGCTGCTGGGGTACCATCCCGTGTTAACCACTATTCTCCACCAGCAGCTCCTACCAAATGTGTCATAAAGTAGTGTCTAGCCCAGGCCACGGCCAAGGGTGAGTTCAGACAAAATTCCACTCATGTGGCTGATTCTATGGGATATAAAAAGCATCAATGTAACTTGTAATTTTCTAGAGTATCAGGTGGTTGGTAATGAGTACAGCGGAGAAAAGACAGCAAGCAAGGAAGTTTGCAGTGGAGGGAGGCAGAGGCCATGACTGAATCTACTAGGTTGTCTTGCTAGAAAGCCCACTTCTCAGGAAAGATCTGGTGGGGCTCATCAGGAGGTCTACAAAAGATGGTACAAGGAAGTCCCAGCCATGTTCTAGAAATATCTATGCTTTTCTACAGCTGACATGGTTGGTCTCAACACATGGAGTTTTAAAAGCCCCACTGTGGTGCTTTGAATGAGAATGGCTCCCATAGATTCATATATTTGAATGCTTGGTTTCCAGTTGGTGGAACTGTTTGAGAAGGATTAGGAGGTGTGGCCTTGTTGTAGGGGGCGTGTGCCACTAGAGATAGAGTTTGAGGTTTCAAAGACCCACACTACTCCCAGTTAGCTCTCTTTCCCCCCCAACTTGTGGTATGGATCAGACGTAAGCACTTAGCTGCTTCTCTACTACTGTGTCTGCCTGTGATGACATTCTCATTCTGTGATAGTCAAAGACCCTAACTCTCTGCAAGTGTGAGACCCGAATTAAATGTTTTCTCTTATAACTTGCCTTGGTCATAGCATTTTTTTTCAGGGCAATAGAAGACTCATCAAGACACCCATGCAGTGAGTCTCAGGTAGATTGTGGTTTGGGAAGGGCCAGAACAGAGCTGGGTGCCATGCAAGCTGATTGGACACCCATCCCTCAGTGTCTAAGAGTGAGCCCAGATCTCCAAAGCCTCCAGGGGATGTTCATCAGCTTTCATTCATTGGAAGTCATCCAGAGAGGAGGGGCTGGCAGCATGGCCCACTGGAAGCTGAAGGGGTAAGGGACACCTGTTATATATTAACTTTCCATTATTTCTTAGCTGTGGCCCCGACACAGAATTCACCTGCTTGTTGCAATCTGCATTTGGCCCAGAGCAAATCCCTAAAGTGCTAAAGCAAACCACACATCTTTATGGTCCCTTCTCTGTGTTAGCTTTTCCAATTATCTCATCTACCCACAACACATCAACACATATGTTCCATATGTGTGCACTGTAAGGCCAACCCCACAGTACAAGTTTTGGTTCATACAAGCTTGTTTTCTAAATAGAAATGAGGACCACAATTCCTGCTTCTCTTTACCATCTTTAAACATTTGACATGTTTTAAATTTCCTTCTTTGGGTTCTAGATGCTACCTGGTGGGAAGGTGGGAGGGCAGGCAGGGTGCTAAGTGGTGCCATGTGTCACTGCTCTGAGCTTTGGTCACACGGTCACAGGGGTTCCTTCAGCATTTCTAGTAAGGCATATCAGCTGGAACTGCTTTTTCTAACATCATCTTTGGTTTATATTTGTTTCCATTTGCCCAGGATGGTTTGGCCAGAAGTGTGGCTATTTGCTCGGTAGTATTGAAAATGTTCAGCACTATGAATATGTCACATTTCTGGCACTGTCTGGGAGGTCAATGCTAGTTGTTCCAACACTAAGAAGCTGTAACTGTAGATAGTGGGGCTTGATTAGAGGATCAGTGACTGTACTTGTGTACACGTGGCCTTGGGAACTCGGGGACTCACCTCCTACTGCTGCTGTCCCATCATCTTGAAGCAGCCATCCCTGACTGGTAGTATCCAGTGTGGAAGGCTGTTTACAGATCTGTCGGCAGGGATCTGTAGACAATAGGGTCTATAAAGCATGTAGACCATCCTTGTGGCTGGGTGGAGGGATCCTAACCTTTGCCAGGGAAGTGTAGAGGAGAACAAGAAAAGGTTAACTGTTCAGCTTGGTATCCAGTCTGGGCATGGCCAGGTCCCCACCCCAAGGAACTGTGGGTAAGGTTGGGTTCCTGTCCCACAAGCCAAATATGGGCATATTAGCACTTCAGTCTCCTCCATGGGACTGCTATGTTGTGGCACTCAGCTGGCTTTTCTTTTGTTGATATCCTTTCTGGGTCTGTCAGACACACAGTGACCTGGACACAAGCTCCGTTGAAATGAGTCTCTGAGGACCCACCATCTTTCTATGGCACCCCATTCTGTCATATAGAGTTTGTCTCATTTGCTCCTTTCTGTGCACCATGCTCCACCAGGAACCAGGTATCACACAGCCACTGGAAGGAGGGTGGGAAGGAAGACATCCTTGAAAACATGATGTTGAAAATAAATGTGATTATCCAGACATTCAAGGTGAAGTTTGATATGACGTTTTAATAACCAACTCTAATGCTCTAGCCACAATAGCAATATTTCTTTAAGAAAATGAAACCTGGACCAGTCTGCGTAGATCAGCTTGTGGACTGCAGAGGATGAGCAAGCGGACAGCAGAAGTGACACAGCTTCTGGGACAGGCAGAAGCCGCACAGCTTCTGGGACAGACCTCCGTTTCAGGCTGCAGACATCCGGGCACCTTACCCGCCAGAGGAGAGGTGGCCGCCCGGGAGGACTGTAACCCCCAGAGCAGGTAAGGGAGCTAACTCCCGGGTCCCACACAGCTTCTGGGATAGGCAGAAGTCACACAGCTTCTGGGACAGACCCCCGTTTCAGGCTCCAGACATCCGGGCACTTTCCTCACCAGAGGAGAGGTGACCACCTGGGAGGGTGCTGACCTCCAGAGCAGGTGAGGGAACCATCTTGTGTCTTGGGACCCTCAGAGTCCAGTCTATGCAGGTGAGCACAGAACTCATCTTCTGGGACAGGCCCTGTTTCGGGCCTTCATCTTCAACCAGGAGGCAAGTCTAAACGCCAGACCTCTGTGTACCTTCCCTACAAGAGGAGAGCTTGCCTGAAGAGAGTACTCTGACCACTGAGACTCAGAAGAGAGCTGGACTCCCATGACAGTGGACAGAGGCTAACAGAATCACAGGAGGAAAAGGCTCCAGCCAGAGACAACTATAACAACTAACTCCGGAGATTACCAAATGGCGAAAGGCAAATGTAAGAATCTTACAAACAGAAACCAAGACCGCTCACCATCATCAGAACCCAGCACTCCCACCTCAGCCAGTCCTGGATACCCCAACACAGCCGAAAAGCAAGATTTGGATTCAAAATCATATGTCATGATGCTGGTAGAGGATCTTAAGAAGGGCTTTAATAACTCACTTAAAGAAATACAGGAGAACACTGATAAACAGGTAGAAATCCTTAAAGAATGACAGGAAAACACTGCTAAACTGGTAGAAGTCCTTAAAGAGGAAACACAAAAATCCCTTAAAGAATTATAGGAAAACACAACCAAACAGGTGATGGAATTGAACAAAACCACCCAAGGCCTAAAAAGGGAAGTAGAAACAATAAAGAAAACCCAAAGTGAGACAACTCTGGAGATAGAAACCCTAGGAAAGAAATCAGGAACCATAGATGTGAGCATCAGCAACAGAATACAAGAGATGGAAGAGAGAATCTCAGGTGCAGAAGATTCCATAGAGAACATGGGCACAACAATCAAATAAAATGCAAAATGCAAAAAGATCCTAACTCAAAACATCCAGAGAATCCAGGACACAATGAGAAGACCAAACCTACAGATAATACGGGTAGATGAAAATGAAGATTTTCAACTTAAAGGGCCAGCAAATATCTTCAACAAAATTATAGAAGAAAACTTTCCAAACCTAAAGAAAGAGATGCCCATGAACATACAAGAAGTCTACAGAACTCCAAATAGACTGGACCAGAAAAGAAATTCCTCCAGACACATAATAATCAGAACAACAAATGCACTAAATAAAGACAGAATATTAAAAGCAGTAAGGGAAAAAGGTCAAATAACATATAAAGGCATGCCTATTAGAATTACACCAGATTTCTCACCAGAGACTATGAAAGCCAGAAGATCCTGGACAGATGTTATACAGAACCTAAGAGAACACAAATGCCAGCCCAGGCTGCTATACCCAGCAAAACTCTCAATTACCATAGATGGAGAAACCAAAGTATTCCATGATAAAACCAAATTCACACGATATCTTTCCACGAATCCAGTCCTTCAAAGGATAANAGCTCATAGTCAGCTATTAGATGGAACACAGGGTTCCCAAGGAAGGAGCTAGAGAAAGTACCCAAGGAGCTGAAGGGGTCTTCAACCCTATAGGTGGAAGAATAACCATGAACTAACTAGTACCCCCTGAGCTCATGTCTCTAGCTGCATATATAGAAGAGGATGGCCTAGTTGGCCATCATTGGGAAGAGAGGCCCCTCGGTCATGCAGACTTTATATGCTCCAGTACAGGGGAACGCCAGGGCCAAGATGTGGGAGCGGGTGGGTAGGGGAGCAGGGCCGGGAGGGGGGAGGGTATAGGGAACTTTCTGGATAACACTTGAAATGTAAATGAAGAAAATATCTAATAAAAGTTGGAAAAATAAAATAAAATTAAAAAAAAAAGAAGACAGCCCCAAGAACAGAATCCCAACTTTAACAACAAAAATAACAGGAAGCAACAATTACTTTTTAAAAAAATTTCTCTTAACATCAATGGACTTAATTCCCCAATAAAAAGACATAGACTAATAGACTGGCTACACAAACAGGACCCAACATTTTGCTGTGTACAGGAAACCCACCTTAGGGAAAAAGACAGATACTTCCTCAGAGTGAAAGGCTGGAAAACAATTTTCCAAGCAAATGGTCCAAAGAAACAAGCTGGAGTAGCCATTCTAATATCGAATAAAATTGAGTTTCAACCCAAAGTTAGCAAAAAAGACAAGGAGGAGCACTTCATACTCATCAAAGGTAAAATCTACCAAGATGAACTCTCAATTCTGAATATCTATGCTCCAAATGCAAGAACCGGCACATTCATTAAAGAAACTTTAGTAAAGCTCAAAGCACACATTGCACATAGTGGGAGACTTCAACACCCCACTCTCACCAATGGACAGATCCTGGAAACAGAAACTAAACAGAGACACATGGACACTAACAGAAATTATGAAACAAATGGATTTAATAGATATCTACAGAAAATTTTATCCTAAAACAAAAGGATATACCTTCTTAGCACCACATGGTACCTCCTCCAAAACTGACCATATAATTGTTCACAAAATAGGCCTCAACAGATACAAAAATATTCAAATTATCCCGTGCATCCTATCAGATCACCACGGACTAAAGCTGATCTTCAATAACAGCATAAATAATAGAAAGCCAGCATTCATGTGGAAACTGAACAACACTCTACTCAATGATAACTTGGTCAAGGAAGAAATAAAGAAAGAAATTAAAGACGTTTTAGAATGAAAATGAAGCCACAACAAACCCAAACTTATGGGACACAATGAAGGCATTTCTAAGAGGAAAACTTATAGCCCTGAGTGCCTCCAAAAAGAAACTAGACGGAGCATACACTAGCAGCCTGACAGCACACCTAGAAGCTCTAGAACTAAAGGAAGCAAATTCACCCAAGAGGAGTAGATGGCAGGAAATAATCAAACTCAGGGGCGAAATCAACTAAGTGGAAACAAAAAGAACTATTCAAAGAATCAACCAAACCAGGAGCTGGTTCTTTGAGAAAATGAACAAGATAGATTAAACCCTTAGCCAGACTAACTAGAGGGCACAGGGACAGTATTCTAATTAACAAAATCAGAAATGAAAACGGAGACATAACAACAGAACCTGAGGAAATCCAAAACATCATCAGATCCTACTACAAAAGGCTATACTCAACAAAACTGGAAAACCTGGATGAAGTGGACAACTTCCTAGACTGATACCAGGTACCAAAGTTAAATCAGGATCAGATTAATGATCTAAACAGTCCCATTTCCTCTAAAGAAATAGAAGCAGTCATCAATAGTCTCCCAAACAAAAAAAGCCCAGGACCAGATGGGTTTAGTGCAGAGTTTTATCAGACCTTCAAGGAAGACCTAATTCCAACTCTCCTCAAACTATTCCACAAAATAGAAACAGAAGGTACTCTACCCAATTCATTCTATGAAGCCACAATTACTCTGATACCTAAACCACACAAAGATCCAACAAAGAAAGAGAACTTCAGACCAATTTCTCTCATGAATATCGATGCAAAAATATTCAATAAAATCCTTGAAAACTGAATCCAAGAACACATCAAAACGATCATCCATCATGACCAAGTAGGCTTCATCCCAAGGATGCAGGGATGGTTTAATATACAGAAATCTATCAACATAATTCACTATATAAACAAACTCAAAGACAAAAACCACATGATCATCTCCTTAGATGCTGAGAAAGCATTTGACAAAATCCAACACTCGTTCATGATAAAAGTCTTGGAAAGATCATGAATTCAAGGCCCATACCTAAACATAATAAAAGCAATCTACAGCAAACCAGTAGCCAACATCAAAGTAAATGGTGAGAAACTTGAAGCAATCCCACTAAAATCAAGGATTAGACAAGGCTGCCCATTTTCTCCCTACCTATTCAATATAGTACTTGAAGTCCTAGCCAGAGCAATTCGACAATAAAAGGAGATCAAGGGAATACAAATTGGAAAGGAAGAAGTCAAAATACCACTATTTGCAGAGGATATGATAGTATATATAAGTGACCCTAAAAATTCCACCAGCGAACTCCTAAACCTGATAAATAGCTTCAGTGCAGTAGCTGGATATAAAATTAACTCAAAAAAATCAATGGCCTTTCTCTACACATAGGATAAATGGGCTGAGAAAGAAATTAGTGAAACAACACCCTTCACAATAGTCACAAATAATATAAAATACCTTGGTGTGACTCTAACTAAGGAAGTGAAAGATCTGTATGATAGGAACTTCAAGTCTCTGAAGAAAGAAATTGAAGAAGATCTCATAAGATGGAAAGATCTCCCATGCTCATGGATTGGCAGGATTAATATAGTCAAAATGGTTATCCTGCTGAAAGCAATCTACAGATTCAATGCAATCCCATCAAAATTCCAACTCAATTCTTTACTGAGGTAGAAAGGGCAATTTGCAAATTCATGTGGAATAATAAAAAACCTAGGATAGCAAAAACTATTCTCAACAATAAAAGAACCTCTGGTGGAATCACCATGCCTGACCTCAAGCTGTACTACAGAGCAATTGTGATAAAAACTGCATGATACTGGTACAGCAACAGACAGGTAGATCAATGGAATAGAACTGAAGCTCCAGAAATGAACCCACACACCAATGGTCACTTGATCTTTGACAAGGGAGCTAAAACTATCCAGTGGAAAAAAGATAGCATTTTCAACAAATGGTGCTGGTACAACTGGCAGTTATCATGTAGAAGAATGCAAATTGATCCATTCTTATCTCCTTGTACAAAGCTCAAGTCTAAGTGGATCAAAGATCTCCACATAAAACCAGAGACACTGAAATTTATAGAGGAGAAAGTGGGGAAAAGCCTCGAAGATATGGGCACTGGGGGAAAATTCCTAAACAGAACAGCAATGGCTTGTGCTGTAAGATCAAACAAATATTGACAAATGGGACCTCACGAAATTGCAAAGCTTCTGTAAGGTAAAATACACTGTCAATAAGACAAAAAGGCCACCAACAGGTTGGAAAAGGATTTTTACCAATCCTAAATCTGATAGGGAACTAATATCCAATATATACAAAGAGCTCAAGAAGCTGGACTCCAGAAATTCAAATAACCTCATTAAAAATGGGGTACAGAGCTAAATAAAGAATTTTCAATTTGGAATACTGAATTGCTGAGAAGCACCTGAAAAAATGTTCAACATCCTTAATCATCAGGGAAATGCAAATCAAAACAACCTTAAGATTCCACCTCACTCCAGTCAGAATAGCTAAGATCAAAAATTCAGGTGACAGCAGATGCTGGTGTGGATGCAGAAAAAGAGGAACACTCTTCTTTTGTTGGTGGGATTGCAAGCTGGTACAACCACTCTGGAAATCAGTCTGGAGGTTCCTCAGAAAATTGGACATAGTATTACCAGAAGATCCAGCAATACCTCTCCTGGGCATATACCCAGAAGATGTTTCAACCGGTAATAAGAACACATGTTCCACTATGTTCATAGCAGTCTTATTTATAATAGCCAGAAGCTGGAAAGAACCTAGATGTCCCTCAACAGAGGAATGGATACAGAAAATGTGGTACATTTACACAATGAAGTACTACTCAGCTATTAAAAATAATGAATTTATGAAATTCTTGGGCAGATGGATGTATCTGGAGGATATCATCCTTAGTGAGGTAACCCAATCACAAAAGAAGTCACTTGATATGCACTCACTGATAAGTGAATATTAGCCCAGAAACTTAGAATACCCAAGATACAATTTGCAAAACACAAGAAAATCAAAAAGAAGGAAGACAAATGTGTGGATCCTTCATTCCTCCTTAGAATAGGGAACAAAATACCCATGGAAGGAGTTACAGAGACAAAGTTTGGAACTAAGACAAAAGGATGAACCATCCAGAGACTACCCCACCCGGGGATCCATCCCATAATCAGCCACCAAATCCAGATACTATTGCATATGCTTGCAAGATTTTGCTGAAAGCACCCTGATTTAGCTATCTCGAGTGAGGCTATGCTAGTGCCTGGCAAATACAGAAGGGGATGCTCATAGTCATCTATAGGATGGAACACAGGGCCCCCAGTGGAAGAGCTAGAAAAAGTACCCACGGAGCTGAAGGGGTCTGCAACTCTATAGGTGGAACAACAATATGAACTAACCAGTACCCCCAGAGCTCATGTCTCTAGCCGCATATGTAGCAGAAGATGGCCTAGTTGGCCATCATTGGGAAGAGAGGCCCCTTGGTCTTGCAAACTTTATATGCGCCAATACAGTGGAATGCCAGGACCAAGATGTGGGAGAGGTTGGGAGCAAGGGGCGGGGTATAGGGAACTTTCGGGATAGCATTTGAAATGTAAATAAAGAAAATATCTAAAAAAAAAAAAAAAAGAAACCTGGTCATTTTCTAGACATGTGGTCTAGAGGTCCTAACCAGCATCATGGTGCTGGGTGTATGTAGAACTTGTACCCACTGTTCCTCCTAGGCAGGTCAATATTTGATATGCTCTGGGTGCCCGAGGCCTGGTGAGTAGCTGGGTCTTGTTTCCCAGCTGGCCGGTGGCATGTTCTCTCCTTTCAGCAATGGGATAGGTCTGCTGCACACGGTACACATAGACATTTGGCTAAACCAAGATATTGTACAAACCAGTGGTTGCCGGGAGCTACCCCATTCAGTGGGATGGGATGAATGGATGTCATTCATCCTGTGGAAACATGAGCCACGAGGGACTGACTCCTGACTTTCAGCTTGAGTGTATCACAGCTGCAAAATCTTCTAGCAGAGCTCTTAAATGTTATTAATTTTAAAAATTCATGCCTCTGAGGACACCTCATTCCTGCGCTCATTTCCCACCTGTCCATGCAGGCCAGTGGCCCTGTTTGTCTCCCGGCTGTTGGTCTGCATTATTCATCTCCAGACTCATTTCACGGGCTATTTAGTTTCAGGAGGGTTCATTAGTTTCAGGTGGTGTGTCAGCACCACCCACTTCCCCAGCTCTGAGCCAGCAGATGACATAGGGCTCTGGCTAGTGCCATCCAAAAAGCTGCCGGGAGAAGTCAGACTGTGGATGTGGCTCAGGACAGTGGCTGAGAGCAGGTGACGCCTGTATCCTTGTTTCAGGGTCCAGTTGGTACCTGTCTCCTCAAATCAGTGGGGGCCATCACACTGACACGAGGCTCGCTCAGAGTCATGGCCTTAAGTTTTTACCTGGCAGGTGGCAGAGGCTAACCCAAAGTTTGGAGGAAGTGTAGTGGGTCACCCTCTGGCACATTGTTGGGTATCTCCTGATCCAGAGTCAAGCTAAGAAGAGAAGAAATGGAGCGAAGGTCCCTCCCAGTAGATCTTCTTGGATTATAGGACTGATGGCCGACATTTTCCTCAGCTCCCCACCATCCTTTCTCACTCATGAGAGATAAACCTTGAGTCCCAGCACTCTGGGCTTCTTGGATACCCAGGCCAGCTCACCTCCTCCTCCTGAGGTGGCTAGAGGACCTGACTATAAACCAAGAGAGCAGGCTGCAGGTCCAGCTGGACACAGTGCAGGGTACTTCGTTATTGTAAAGGTCATGGCTCCAGGAGGAGGCTCGTGGCAGAGGGACCGTGGACGTTTTTCAGTCTTTCCTTTTCGGTTTCTCCAAAGCCTGAAACCAGAGCAGCAATGAGCAACCGTAGAAGAATCACAGGCAGAGAGAGTGTTCTTTAAAAAGCAGGAAGGAAGTTGGGTGGTGGTGGTGCATGCCTTTAATCCCAGCACTTGGGAGGCAGAGGCAGGTGGATTTCTGAGTTTGAGGCCAGCCTAGTCTACAGAGTGAGTTCCAGGACAGCCAGGGCTACACAGAGAAACCCTGTCTCGAAAAACAAAACAAAACAAAACAAAAACAACAACAACAAAAAAAAGCAGGCAGGAAGGACTCTCCTGGAGTTGAGAACAAAGACTGAGGACAGAGACTAAGAGAGGCTCGGCCTCAGCAGCAGGAGTGGAGGGAGGTCATCCAGGGCTCCTGAGCCCGGGGTGGATATCAGGAAGCAATGTCTGGATCGTGTCAGAATGCCTCTGCCCATCTGTCATTGCTACTGAGACACAGCTCTGCGGAGACCCGGAACTAAGAGCCATCTTAGCATCTGAGCAGTGTGTGTGTGTGTGTGTGTGTGTGTGTGTGTGTGTGTGTGAGCCTGTGTGTGAGCAGTGTAAACCTGTGGACTCTGGTACCCATGTGAGCCTGTGTGGGAGACTCACAAGATCAGTAGCCTGACTGAAGTTCCTACGCCAGGTTCAAACTCCAAGCCCCTACCATTTTCACATGCTAGACAGGGCCCAGGTCAGTGTGTGTGTGTGTGTGTGTGTGTGTGTGTGTGTGTGACCTTTTCTTCAGGGGACACTCTGCTTTGGAGAACAAAGGCAGGAGGGCACCTCCTCCCCCAAGTGTGGCCACAATCCAGAGCTGGAGACCTTCATGGTACCCTGACACAGCTCCACTCTTCACCCCCACGAGCCTGATCTTCTCTTCCAGTTCTCCTGTCAGAAAAGCAGGCACCGTGGAGCAGACTGCTTATGGAATCCAATTACTGTCTACATTCATACACTCTACCTAGTACTGGGCACCAGCCCCCCATGAAACCCCTCAAAACTAGCTGGCATGGTGGTGCTTCCTGAGTGAGATGCTTTGCTGGCCTCTGCCCCTCTATAACTGAAGCTAAGTTCTTCAAGGGTAGGTCTGTGTGGCTTATCTTTGCCATTCTCCTCCTTCGTGTGCAGACAGACAAATATATGAGCGAATATTCTGTGGGGTGAGTGAGTCAAGGTTGAATTGAAAATCAATATTCAAGTGAGTACGTGCTCTCCCTCAGAAGATGGCGTTAAGTTTTGAAATCAGACCTACCTGATTTATACAGTGTTTCTCCCCCTGACCAATCATTTGCCTTTGGAAACATTTATTCAGTGCCTTGCTTTTCTCATCTGTGATTCCATGGCATCGATGAAATAGACAGTATGTGAAAAGTCTAGTCACGGAGCCAGGCACTGCGCTCAACCAGGGCGAAGCCTGTCTGTGTCTGACTCTGGTCCCTAGAGCACTCTGAAAGCATGGGTTGCCTTGGTTTGGGATGGTTTTGGGATGGGGAGCCGCTAGGAGCACCGTTTCTGAGGAAACCTATGAGGCCATGGTCCCCGAAAGGAAGTCAATGCAGGAAACCTGGGGTTGTGGTCAATACTTTGCTCCAAACAGGAAGGGATCTGGGGCTGGTGAGGAAGCATGTGCCTCTGTCATAACCGCTTCGTTACTTTCCAAATGTCAAAGCAATTTGCAGGTCTCTCTGATTATCTTCAGGCCGGCAGAAGAAGGATTTCTTCAGCCCTCACGATTGCTGGTTGGGAAATCTAAATTAGATTACATTTTAAAAATACCCAGATTCCAGACTATTGCTCCCTGCGGAGTTGAGCCTGCTGCAGCCAGGGCTGGATCTTGGGCATCGTGATAGCATGAGGGAGGTGGAGGAGACCACCTCGGGCAGCATGTGATGTACTTCTGTACAGTAAACTCTCTCATATAGGTAGAAGGATGCGTTCTAAACTAACAAATGGTGTGATAAACACATAAAAGCAATACAGACATTTACCAGCAAGTCTTGTGCTCTGTATACCATACCCAATGCTAAAGGCCTATTCTCTTCCTACTGGAATTTTCCTGAGGACACCCTTCCAGATGCACCCATAAATAAGTCCTTGGAGCTATGGTGGTACCGGTCACTCCAGTCAAGCTGACATCTGAAACAACAGTCTCCAGCTGCTATTATGAAAAGGGTGCTTAAAAATCTCCCTTCATTTTCTAGCTACACAGTTGTGTGAGGTTAGCTTATGTCTACATACTCCAAACCAACCAAGTCCACCACTCAGGAGAAGGGAGAGCCCGTTCGCATATAATGGGAACCATTCCTGGAAGCTTTGCACTGAACATCCTGACCTTGCTGAGTGCCTAAATGTCCCCTGAGTGGGAGCATATATTGCTGCAGAATGACACAGTCCAATACGAGGCAGTAATTGCACCTATGAACTTCAGCTCATGTGGCTGAACGGAAGAAACCACAGCAAAGAAACACCCTGCAATCAGTTCTAAAATGCTGTGCTAAGTACCGGCAGTTATCAGTGGCTCGGAGTCAGCTGTGAAAGGAGCTTCCAAAGAGACGGGAGGAAACCTGTCTCTTGAAATGACAGTATTGCTGGAGCTTTAGGGTGCAAACCTGGGCTCTGGCAGTCCCAAGCTTGGTGTGGCTTCTGTCGCTAGTACAGCAATTAAAGAAACATACATGAAAAACAGAAAAAGGTTTATTCAATGTGGCCACAGCAAGAGGAGCAAACAAATATATCCAGTGACCTCATGTCTGCCTTCAGGGCGCTACTGTGAGGTTTAGGGTTATCAAGAGAGCATGAGCTCTCAGTTAAGTAGCTCTGGTCCTCAAGGTTGTCTAGTCTGTCCTGAGAGAAGCTCTCTCTCTCTCTCTCTCTCTCTCTCTCTCTCTCTCTCTCTCTCTTTTTCCCCTGAGACAGGGTTTCTCTGACTGCCCTGGAACTCACTCTGTAGACCAGGCTGGCCTCAAACTCAGAAATCCGCCGGCCTCTGCTTTCTGAGTGCTGGGATTAAAGGCGTGGTGGCGCATGCCTTTAAGGTCTCTTAAATCAACAGAACTGCATGAAGTCTCTTTCTGGGAGGAAGTTCCCTCTCTGGCTAACATCAGGACCCCAGCCTTTCCCTTCCCTCAACCCCAGATTCTCAGGGAAATCTTAACTCTTCAGAGTGCATGCATTTAATACTCGAGAGAATTTTGTCTTTTTTTTTTGTAAATATCCTCTCTTCTACCAACATAGCTACAAAGGATGTGCGTCAGAACAGGTTGAAGAGCAGAGGTGTGTGAGGAGATCCTGAGTGCTTGTGAGAAAGCTCCAAGAAAACAAGGCACAGATCGTGGGACCCCCGTTTCTTCAGAGCACAGGACTGTTCTTAGAGAGTGTTTTCATGCCCCTCCCAGGGACAGGAATGCATTTACTTCAGTTGTTGCTATTCATGTGGCTCTATGGAAAAACAGGGTTTTGCCACGTGCGGCTCATCCTTGTGATTGGACACTTAACTCAGGTGACTCTACTTAACCCTCAGAGAGTATAAGTTGTCTGATGGTTGGAATAAAGTCGGCTAGTGCAGGAGACTTTAACTCTGCCTCATTTTTAGGCTCCGCTCTCCTAGGTCCACACTGCCAAGTAGGGTGGTAAACAGATGTGTTTCCCATCACGACTGTGCTGGCGATTTTGTGGGTGTCGTGTCTTTGACATGGGGCCGAGAACATGGCTCAGCAAGTGAACTGAGTTCAAATTCCTGGATGGTGGAAGGAGAGGATCAAGCCCCACAAACCATCCTATGACCACCATACTTTTGACGTGGCACATGGACGAGCATGCACGTACAACTGCATGTATATATGCATGCATATACAAATAAACCGCAACTACACACACACACATATATATATGCATGCATACATAAATAAATCACAACTGCATGTATACATGCATACATACACACATAAATATGTATTTTTAAAGTATCTATTAATTCTCCACTCCAAAAAGTACAGTCTGGTGTATTCCAATCAGCTTCTGCCAAAGGCAGCTTTTAAGGGGTGCTCACATACACACCTCACTGCAATCTGCAAGGACTCCTAAGACATGATAAGAAACTCAGCCTCTGGCCTGCACCAGTCATCCCCAAAGTTAGTTACACCGAGCTGTGTAGTAAACACGACCTTTTAGATGCAGGATGACCAGACTGCGGCCAATTTTGTAAAATACCTGGCATCTTTCCCACTTCCTGGAGTTTGGGCCAAGGCAAGCAGGCATCTGGTGCCCACAGACCCCCTGGGCAAGCTCCTGTTAGCTCCAGCTCCAGGCCCCTGTGGAGCCTGCCTGGTTCCTGCAGCTGCATGTAGCACCTGCCTGTTCCCTGTCCTCTGTTCTTGGCTGAGCTGGAAACATGCCCAGCATCTCTTTAGAGGCCATCTGCCTCTACATGTGCATCCCTACCAGTGTCTGGGCTCCTTCAGGGCCGAGCTGGACCATCTCTCTGCTTGCAGTGAGCAGCTCAGAGCCAGGTCTGAACCCTCAGCGCTCAGAACAATATCCACCTTGCTTGTTTGCTGCCGCCTCTACTTCCCCCACAGGTAGGGCTCTCCCACCTTCTGGTTGGCTTAGATACCATGGGGCCTTGGAGAGTTAGCAAGGTTGTGGCAAAGTCCCTGGGTGCCTATGGGTAGCAGATGAAGGAAGCTGGGATACTGGGGTGGGGCTCACATTTACCAGATTTCTCTTTTCCTTCAAATGCCTTGGCTGGCTCTGTGGAAACTGGCACTTAGAATAGCTCCTCTGGATCTGGGAGGGGACAGCACTTAGGGCCTAGCTTCCCCAGAGGAAAATAAGCCACCTCCCTTCTCATCCTGCAAACAATTGGTGATCTGGGAAAAAAGGCTCTGTAAGAGTTACCGGACTGTTCTCATTGTGGTTTATGGGCCTGGAAATCTCTCTTCTCTGCACTTGGCCAAAAAAAAAAAAAAAAAAAAAAAAAAAAAAAAAAAAAAAAAAAAGAAACAAAAAACACTTTGAAGAAACCTTCTGATTAGAGAAGTGATATGTGTTAGGGTAGGTACCATAGGCTTCTTTGTACCTCAAACAAATACCGGGCAAGGTTTCTCCCTGTAGCCCAGGCTAGCCTCAAACTCATGGAAATGTTTCTTCCTCAGTCTTCTGAGTACTGTATGTATTACAGGTGTGAGACACCATTTGCAGCTTAATTCATGATATTTGTATCTCTAGACATACTCAACAGCATTATGTAATGGCCCCAGCAACCAGGGCACTAACCACTGGTCGCAGAATCCCTGTTATTGGTTATGTACTGGCCTCAATGTTTGTGATAGTCACAAACCAGCCTCAGTGCCCAGGTGGCCTTTCACCATCTCTGGTGGACATGTACTGACCTCAGTGCCCCTGAGAGTCACATGCAGGATACAGCATCCCTTGAAGTCACACACCAGCACACTGTATCTCTGACCTACCCATGCCTCACCAACTTCACGTCTCTATCCTGGTCAGGCCAGGTCTCGGTTTATTGGATCACGACCCCCTAACACAGATCTCGACTCCTACAGTGGCCTAAGCAACCCCCAAGCACCCCACACTCCTTAGGAAGGCTCCTTAGTTATATGGCTCCTTCACTGTAGGTACAATGTGGTTTCCCTGGCTGGCTTGGCTTCTTTTCCATTGACAGACATTGAGCACAATGGTGATTTAAAAAGACGCTGGAAGATCCTGGCAGCACCAGCCTCCCCGAACCACAGTTCTTCCAAAGGATCTCCTAAAGAGTTGTTCTACCCTTAGAGCCTATTGCCTTGTGGGAATATCTTCAGTGTGCCTAAATCGTGCTTGCTGAGGGTTTGCACAGGGGCAATCCACCCCTTCATTGTGGATGTGTTGTGCACCAGGGTCTTTATCCAAGCTCGAGCTTGGACCATGCCATAGTCACCGATGCAGCAGGACAGGAGGCTGAAGCCCCGAGCCCAGTCTCAAGCAAGCATTTATAGAAGCCAAGCAAACCAGCAAGGGGGTGTCAAGCTTGGCACACATCTGATTGGGGGGCTATTATGGAATTTGTTGCCCTTTAAAATGATTGCCTGGTGCTGGGAGCCAAACTATAAATTTCCATAAGTAAATATCTTTAGGTACAGCTGCAACTTCTGCCTTCCTCCCGATGGCTGGTTGTTAAGCAGTGACCTGGAGACTAGTGCTAGGTGCAGGCTTGTTGGTTAACTCGAATTCAACCTTAGGTCAAGTTCTCGAAGATGGAGTCTGAACCCAAGATGGAGTTGGTCTGGTCTCTCAGAGGCAGGTTCCTAAGTTCTCTTTACTGTTAGCAAGCTAGCAAGCAGGGTTCCTCCATGGTCGCTGCTTCAGACCCTGCCTCGGCTTCTTCCAATGGTGGACTGTGATCACATGTATAAGCCAGAGAAGCTCTTTCCTTCTCAAGCTGCTTTTGGTTAAGATGTGCCTTGTCTGCTCATTTGTTTCCTGCGGAGACCCCACCCCGCTCCACCCCTGCTTCCCTAGCAGCCTTCACTCAGCCTGCCAAAAAATGACCTAATTGTCAACCGAGTCTTGCTAAGGAAACAGCCTTCAAGTGCCTTCCTTGGCGAGGAGGGGTTGATTTCCATCACTCTCATCCTCCCTCCTTCCTGCCTTGTTTTTGCAGCTAGGGATCAAGCTGGCAGCCTCATGCTTACAATACATACTATGTAAGTACCCTACTAAAGAACTGTGTAAGTACCCTACCACTGAGCTATGTAAGTACTCTACTATGGAACTGTGTAAGCACTCTCCTATGGAACTGTTTAAGTCTTCTACCAATGAGCTATTTAAGCACTTTACTATGGAACCGTGCAAGTACTCTACCACTGAGTTATATGTAAGTATTCTACTAAAGAACTGTGTAGCCGGGCGTGGTGGCGCACGCCTTTAATCCCAGCACTCGGGAGGCAGAGACAGGCGGATTTCTGAGTTCGAGGCCAGCCTGGTCTACAAAGTGAGGTCCAGGACAGCCAGGGCTATACAGAGAAACCCTGTCTCAGAAACAAACAAACAAACAAAAAAAGAACTGTGTAAATATCCTACCACTGAGTTATATAAGTACTCTGCTATGGAACTGTGTAAGTACCCTACCACTGAGCTATGTAAGCACTTCACCATTGAGTGCTATACTCCTGGTTCTCAAAATCTTTTAAGCAATGCATTAATAGTCTTTAAAAGACTTACTTTCCCCTACTACTGCTATGCATGCTACTCAGTCTTGGTTAGGTTTTTGTCAACTTGACACACAAGCTAGAGTAATCCTAGGAAGAGGAACATCACCTGAGAAACTGCCTCTGTCCTATCATCTGTGGGCAAGAATGCTGACCATTTCTGAGTTAAGGACTGGGGTGGGAGGGCCCAACTCACTGGGTAGGTGCCACCCCTGAGTAGGTGCTCTTGGGTGGTATAAGAAAGCAGACAGAGCAAACTATGAGATTGGAGCCAGTAAACAGAGTCTGTCCGTGGTCTCTGCTTCAGTTCCTGCAGTGGCTCTTCCAGTGATGGACCGTGATCAGACATGTAAGCTGAAGGAGCTCGTTCCTTCCCAGGCTGCTTTGGTCATGGTGTCTTTATTGAAGCAACAGGAACTTAAATAAGACATGCCCAGTCTGCTCGCCTGTTTTCTTGCAGCCCCTCTCCGGCTTCCTATAGCAGCCTTTGCTCAGAACTTTTAGTAGGGAGGGGTGGGGTAGGAGGAGAACATTCCTGTCCTTGCTGCTGGGTTGGGGCATGCTCACAACAGAACCTGAGTTTCCATGCTATATGCAGACCCCCCTCCCCCGGAACCCCAACTGAGAAGATGTCCATCACATCACCTGTGTGCAAGTCTGTAGAGCATTTTCTTAATGATTGATGCGGGAGGGCTCAGCTCACTGGGGGTCTGAGGTAGGCGGGGCTTGAGTCCTTTCCAGCTGTGTGGAGAATTCCTGCTCTACACCTGCTGACTTTCTGTTTCCCTCCACCTGAGCCACCCAGTCCTTGGTCTGCGGTCAGAGGTGGCTCAGGCCAGCGGTCCACAGTGTTTCTTCAAGTATCCCTTCTCACTGGGTCTATGGGTCTTTTCCTAGACTCTGAATTTCCAGGAACCAGAGACCGGAAGGGGAAGAGGGGGAGGAGAAAAAGGAGGGGAAGAAGAGGAGGAGGAGGAGGAGGAGGAGGAGGAGGAGGAGCGGCCGGCAGGCAGGCACCAGGACCTTGGAGGGAGGAAGGGAGGTGTAGGAGATGGTGGGGGCAGAGGGGAGGTGGAGGGAGAAGGGAAATGACCAAAGGAGAGGTAGAAAGAAGCGCCGGTGGAGTAGAGGAGAGCGGACACAGGGCTGCCCTTCTTGTAACTGCTGGGTCTCTGAAACCTAATCACCGGGCAGGAGGAGCCTCAGGGCACTGCCCTCCCAGCCGAGGGCACTTCGGGAATGCAGCCGCTCCCACCGCCCGTGCCAGGCCCTCTGGCTCTGCTGGACACCACAGGTTAGCTAAGGGCATCCTTGGTATCTCTGTCGCTGGCAGGCAATTTGGGGGCCCGGGAGCTGGGTTACAAGTCTCTAGCAGATCTAAGAGGGAGCTACCTGCACAGCTCAGGACTCTGGGCGCAGGACTCCTTTGGGGTTTGGGGCTGGGACTGGGTCTGGTTTCATGTGGTACAGGTCACCTATCCATGGGTGCCCCATCCTTCTCCACACTGCTCTATCCACGCTCCCCTTTTGTTTCTGTCCCCGGTGTTATCTTTTTGTTAACAGACCCAAATCCTTTTAAGCGATTAAGTCCCAGACCAACACCTTTCCAGTCCTACTGCATTTCTTTCAGTTTCTAAACTTTTCCGGGAAATGTTTGAAAGAACCAGGGAGCGCATCCTGCCTGAGGGGGGCGGGGAAAGGTGCTCAGGGATTTTAGAGTTGTTGGAACCAGCGAGGGCTTCCACCGCCTCACACCCCAGCCTCTCCATCTCTAATTGTTCCGTTTCCCGCATCAAGCCCGACACAGCTGAAAGCCAGGTCCGTCTGGGAAAACAGGAAACTTGGTGCAGACTCTGGCTCCAGCCGCTTAGGCATGGGTGCTCTTCTGGGAAGCAGCCTGGCCCTGGAGGGATGCGGGGCATTGTTCCTGCAGGGCAGAGGGTGGGGGCGATTTACATGGTGACCCTCTGCTGTGGGATTAAGGGGTTAGGTCAGAGTGGGGGTGGGGGGACTCTTGATGATCCTTTCAGAACCCCTGGTGATAGTTGGGAACCCCAGGAAGTCTGATTGGTTAGTGCTATTAAATAATAATAAAAAATAAGGAATCTGGCTTCTTTTCTTTTTCTTTCTTTCTTTTCTTTTCTTTTCTTTTCTTTTCTTTTTTTAAGACAGGGTTTCTCTGTATAGTCCTGGCTGTCCTGGAACTCACTCCGTAGACCAGGCTGGCCTCGAACTCAGAAATCCGCCTGCCTCTGCCTCCCAAGTGCTGGGATTAAAGGTGGCTTCTTTCTGAGAGAGACTGCCATACTTTCTCTTCTGTAAGGCCAGTTGCTCTGTGGTCATCCATTCATTCTCCTAAGCTGATAGCTAGCTAGTGTTGAATGGCAGCTGTTATGTTACTGACTGCCACTGCTGTTATGTTAGGGTGGTTTGGTTTACACCTGAATTTTCTTCTGATAAGGAACTCCAGACTTTGAAATGGTTTGTGGGAGGTGCTTTTGTTTTTATTGAGACAGAGTCTTAAAAGCAACTAAAGGTCTGTGTGGCTCCAGGCTGTGACCATTTTATATCGACCCTTCTTTGCTTACAGCTTGGAGTGGTGCTATATATAAAATCAGAACCTGGTGACTGAGTAGTGCCTAGCTTGGCCTCTACTACAGGACCTGCCCTCATTGCATCTCCTAGGCTGGTCTCAAACCCCTAGGCTCACTCAAATGACCCTTCTACCTCAGCATTCTCAGTACCCAAGACCATAGACTTAGGCTATACTTGACCCAGAGGATAGCAGATAGCAAGGTCATAAAAAAGAGCCCTGCTGGGTCTAGTCCTCCAGGCAGGGATATCTCTTCCCATGGTCTAGCACAGAGGAAGGTCTGTTGCCCATCAGTGCCTGCACCTTCTGGGCTGACCAAGTGGAACTATGAGGACAGGACCTTGGGTCAGCAGTTGTAGCCAATAGGCAGAGGCCTGGGAAAGAGGACAGCATTTGAAAATGAGGGGTGAGGTGGGGGTAGGTGGGTAGAAAGCAACCAGGTGGTGTACTGAGGTGTTTGGGGAGGGCATACCTGGGATGGAATAGACAGGAACAGTAGACAGTTGAGAGAGTCCCCATTGGCCGCCTTAATGGCACCCTCAGAACAGCCCTGTGGTTTCTAGATGAGGAGGGCTTTCACAGACCAGCTCTGAGGGCTAATAGACTCAGTCTATTAGGTTGTTGTCTTTTCTCTCTCTCCCCAGGTGAAGCCTTATTACTTACACCACACCAGGTGCCACCTCCTCCCAGTGTGAGCAGGGCATTGGCAGTCCTGAGAGCGAGAGGCATGGTCCTGCTTGGCTTTAATCCTTCTCGTGGGCCCGAGCTTGGTCATCTCCCACAGAAACTAACCTGGTAGCAGTGGTTTCATTAGCAGCCAGGAACTGTCTAGGCACAAAACAGTAGCATCTTGTCATGGGATAAGGGACAAAGGAGATGGTGTGGTAATTGTCTAGGTATCTGTCATATGTGAAGTGCCTTTTATCTCCAAAACCTGATGTGGAAATGCTTGTGGATTTCAGACAGCCCAGCCTTCTTGTCTTGGGATTTTTTTTTTCTTCCTTATCTTTATGCCATACTGAATATTCAGATGTATTTATAAGAGACACTTTGGGTAGGACTCTCCTTCTCCTTGTATTTCTGGTGGGAGTCCATTAACTCCAATCCAAGTAGTCAGAAAGGGATGCATCCCTGCCAGGCCCTGTCTTAACCTGGGAACTGTGGACAGAAATGCTGGCATCTGACCTCGCTCATGTCTCTGGGGTTTATTACACAATACTCTAGGGGAAAGTCAGACTAAGGAAAGGACTGGTAAGGGGCGAATGGCTATAAATAGGTGACGGTATAATTTCAAGGGCTTGACCTTTGGCCAACTGTTTTTGCATGCCAGAAGCCATAGCCCTTTAACAGTGCCAAGTGCCACCAGCCTAGGATGTCATGCTAGTGAGGCGGCAGAGAGGACGTGTGGGGTCCAGGCTGCTGTGTGCTGGTACCACCAGAGGTGAAAGAAGTTTCAGCAGAAAGGTTCATCCAGTTCTCAGCCATGTTGGGGTCACTAGTAGTTGTTTGGAACGCAGTTGGCGTGTGATGCACTTAGGTAAATGGAGGAAGTGAAACCCTTTAGGGGAGAAAGCACCTACCTGGTTCACTCCAGGGCTGGTTACTACCTGCTAATCCAGGATGCGCTTGCTCAGTACCTCTTCAGACACCCACTGTGAGGTATGATCAGGTGGTACCTAGGCCCGTGCTACTGCTGGTGGCCCTAGCCTCCTTGGCTCGCTCCTGAGGCTGTGTGTGTGCTTTTGCTAGGGCTATGGGCACCATGGAGAAGCAAGGGGCTGCTCCAAGACCTTCCATGTTCTGTCAAGGGTGCTCTGTGCCCTGTTCCTGGGGTTTAAAAAAAAAAAGGCATTGTCTTTGGCTGCTGCTGGCCCGAGTCACATCTCACTGGCCTGGGCCATCCATTCAGCCTGGCTCACTTCCCTTTACCTTTACACAGAGGTTGTGGTCACATGAGAAAGTGGAACTGTTCACCCTGCTGCAGTTTCTCCCCGGCTCCCCGTTCTTCAGCTCTAAGGCTACCCACCTACCACCCACCCACCTCAGGACTTTCTCTGGGCCAGCTACAGCTACTCACCACATATCTCAGGGCCTCCTTTCCAGAGTGGTGTTCCCATTCCAGACTCTCCTTGTCCCTGGCCCTGTGGAATGTGGCACTTTATAAAGTCTAAATGTGCCGTGGCTCATCTTATCCCCCAAACAAGAAGCTCCTAGAGAGAGTATCACTAGGTGATCTCACCTGGCAGTGAGTCTGGGATCTGAAGGCATCTGCACACAATGGAAACTCGAGTGGGGGATGGGAGCCTGGGGCATGAGTGGGAATGAGGAGGGAAAGCAGAGGGGTGAGTGGGGGGAGCGAACACATGTGACAACATTTCTGTAACTGACATTGAAATGAGTCCATGGGGTCAGCTGAGGCAGGTACAAGAGTCCTGTGGATTCCGGACATAAACCACCTTCTCAGGCAGAACAGTGGGGAATCAGAGGGGGGGGGAGGGGGAAGACTGAACCCATATTGGAGACCAGGACTTGCAAAGAGCTCCATCTTCTACCAACCCTTGGGGACTTTGGAAGCAGTGGTAAAGAGGGTGAGCCTTGCCAGCTCCTGGGAGCCAGCGATTGCTGTGTTGAGGAATGGGTAGCGTTGCCTCTCTGTGGGAACAAAGAGTGGTTTAGGAGGGGATTCTCAGGAGAAACCCATCAGTTCTGGTTGAACTGATGAACAAGATGAACAGGGATGAACAAGACCTCTGGAAATGGGCCCTGCTCCTGGAGGTGTGCCCTTGCAGGGTCAGATAAAAATGGCTTTCTCAGGTCAGCTGAATCATGTGCAATGTGAGAAGCCATCTGTGGTGCTTTTAAAATTTATGTCTTGAGTCTGTAACTGTCCTTTCCTTGGGTGTCATAACCTTGACTCGTGTTAAGCTTCACTGGTAGGATCAAAGGTGTGTGATATCTTCAGATGAGAACCTACCCGAGCGTGAAGGTCCACCCTCTCAAGTCACTGGCCTTTTTTTTTTTTTTTTTTTTTTTGAGACAGGGTTTCTCTATGTAACCCTGGCTGTCCTGAAACTCACCCTGTAGACCAGGCTAACCTTGTCTCTCAGAGATCCATCCACCTGCCTCTGCCTCCTGCGTGTTGAAGTTAAAGGCATATTCCACCATGGCTCCAGTGGGCTTTTGAAAGGAGGTAGGCAGGCTGCTTCCCGGTGGTGCAGGTTCTGTGTATGTGTGGACATACATATAGGCACACATGAGTACACTTGCATGTGTGTGCACACTCACAAACTGTTGACTTGTAGGACTCCAGAGGAGGAGGAGGCCACCAGACTTTTCTCCCGCTCCACTTGTATTTGCTGTGATGTGGTCAGATGCTTGGCTGGGTCAGAGTTGAATGTCCCTTCTTACTTGGCTTTGGCCATAAGATAGCCTATGTTTCAGATATGGGTGTATAGTGACTAGAAGAAGCAGGTGGCAGTCAATAGAAAATCTGTTCTATCCTCCCCAGACCATCAGGGTAGAGGCAGTCTCAAGGGGGTACAGTGGACGGTGGAGCCCTTTCCTGTGAGAGCTGTGTAACTCCTGGAGTTGGGCTGGATAGAGCAGGTGTCCAGAGGAGAGCTCTGTGGCGCTTGGTTTTGTCTGATGATGGCTGGAGGAGGATACTCAGTGGTATTCCCTCTCATTTTCTCTACCTGTGACTTCATTCCAGAGTCTCATATTCCAAAGTGGTTGCAAGGCCTGGCTATTATATTTGTATCTCAGGCAGGAGGTAGGACAGAAACCAAACTGAGCTCCCTGAAACGTTCCTGAGTCCAACAAGCTCTTCTGAGCCATAGCATGTTCAAAACTCAGTCTCCATGGCCTGAGGCTGCAGATGCAACCTTCTGGCCAGGTGGGTAGCTCTACACCCAGAAGTCCCAGCAGCTGACAAAAGAGGTCCAGCACCTGGGGCACAGCTGCCCCTGATACTTACGACACATGTATGTCTCCTCTTTACCCTGTGAAACCCTTCTCTCCTTGGACGTGAGATGGATGAAGACAAGCCACTCTCCAGCCTCAGGCAGTGACCCCTGGCTTGGCTTAGGACTGTCAAGGAGGAAGGAATGGGTAGGCTGCTCACCTGCCTAGTCCAGCCTGGACCAGGTTTTCCCTGTGTTGGTAGAAGACTGGCCTGGAGATCACAGGATTCCAAATGACTGGGTCTGGAGCAGAATGGGTAGGTGGGTAATTAGCCCTCAGCTCACCAATACCTTTCTTTTCCTCATAGAGGGCTTTGCAAGGAGGAAGAAGATCTCTCTGTGGTTTGTGGGCTCTCTGCTGCTGGTGTCTACTCTCATCCTGACCATTGGCCTTGCTGCAACCACCAGGACAGAGAATGTGACTGTGGGCGGCTACTACCCAGGGATTATTGTGAGTCAAAGGCCTATGGGGGACTGGGCAGGATGTTCAGTGATCTATGTGGACAGATACATCACCTACCTGATAGTCTGTGGTGCTAGAAACTTCTGTTGTGGGGAAGGAGACATAGTCCTAGGGAAAATGACCCCAGCCTGATGGCTAGTGCTGAGAAAGTATCCAGCAAAGAGAGACGGCTGAGGGCTGCTGGTTAGAGGGCCCTAAGATAGGCCATTGTCTTGCACCATGTTCGCAGGCCAGTGTCATCATAGAGCCCCTTGGAGGCAGACCAGGCAGGAGAAGGGTATGACTTGGTGATGGTAGAGAGGGTTCAGGGTCACATAAGGTTACACAGTAAAGGTGGTGGGGAGGGCCAGAAGCTGAGGCAAGTCAGTCTCTCTGAAGAGATGGTAACATATTCTCCCCAGCCCCCTAAGGGACCAGCCCCACTGCCCCTAGACATTAGCACATACAGCAGCCCCAGCAAAATTCTTGGCAGATGGGCTAGTGGCCTGGAGAGCCCCATGGGAGGCCATGGGCTGAAGCTGTTGTTCATGATGCCACCATTGAAAACAAGGAAAGTTATGTGCTGTCTTCCCACAAAAGGTTAAATGACTCTAGGGACAGCGCTAATGATTTCAGCAACACAGGACTCTCAGCCCTCAGCCTCGAAACATATTTACTTTCATTTTATCTTTGTTGCTTATTTATGCATCTTGGATACCTGAGTTACATGTTATCTGCCTGGATATAATTCACAGGTAACCCTGTGTATAAAGCATCTATACAGGAATGGTTTTACTGTAACATGGCATGAAGCACATACCAGAGATGCTGGCCTTGTACAAGGCTCTTCTCCCACGTTGCCAGGGCAAGGAGGGGATTCTGAAATTCACGAGCTAGACTATATGAAGGTGTAGCATCTCTGATTCTCTGAAAAGTGTGCAGGTCAGTCTGGACTAGCCCAAGGGCCATTATTAACTGTGATGGGTCAGTATGATGCTAACCAAACATCTCTCTCTCATTCTTCCTCTCACCTCAGCTGGGCTTTGGGTCCTTCCTGGGAATCATTGGTATTCACCTGGTGGAGAATAGAAGACAAATGGTAAGAAGACGCATCTCTTGCAAAATGGGCTTGTGAGGAATATTAGTCCCTCAATATAGGATGCTACAGTCACAGCTAGGGTTTCCTCTCCATAGTCACCTGAAACCCCTGGACATGTGTACTATAAAACCCAAGACTCAGGGCCTAATTGGTGCCATTTATAGCTTGGCCAAATTGAGCATACCACATAGACGATCAGAGAGAGGTAGAGATGAAAACAGAGCAGGGGATCTGGGGTCAGATGTTAGGAACATAGTTACTGTTCTATTGCTGGGAAGAGACATAGTAACCAAGGCAACTTATAAAACATTTAATTGGTGGCTTGCTTACAGTTTTTGAGATTGAGGCCACGATCACCACGGTGATAGCAGGGCATCAGAACAAGACAGATATGGTGGTGGAGACATAGCTGAGAGCTTATACCTGATCCATGAGGTTGTTGGGTGGGGGCCAGGGGGGGACAGAGAGAGAGAGAGAGAGAGAGACAGACAGACAGACAGACAGAGAGAGAGAGAGAGCGAGAGAGAGACAGAGACAGACAGACAGACAGACATAGACTGAGACTTCAAAGCCCACTTCTAGTGACACACCTCCTCTAACAAGGCCACACCTCTAATCCTTCCCAAACAGCTTCACCAGCTGTAGACCAAGCATTCAAATATATGAGAGTCTATGGACCAGTCTTCTTCAGACAACCACAACAGTAGACATTTAGACGATGCTGTTTGTCCAGGTTCACAGAGTATCAATAGCTGAGTAGTACAGGGGACTATGGACTATATTTGTTGGTTCAGTGATGTGGATCATTGCTGTAAAAAATAAATGGCTATCGCTTTTGTGTAGGTCCTGTTGGGGTGCTCTGGGAATCTCCTCTTTCCACCCCTCCCCTACAACCCCCAGGGCTAGGGTTAGAGACACACATCACCACGTCTTGGTCTTACATGGGTGCTGGGGATCTGAGTTCAGCTCCCTGTGCTTGCATGACACATACTTTACTGCCTGCACGATCTTGCTAGCCCCAGCTTTCACTTTTGGTGGAGTTTTAATGTTTCCGTTTCCCTCAGGCTTTTGACCCACTTTAGTTTGCATGAATGATGTGAAGCAGAACTTACAGGCACCCCTTCATGCTTTCCTCCTCTGAACAACACTTGTTAGAGAACATTTTTAAAAGTAACTATAAAATATTATTTATTTTTTAAAAAATTAAAATAAGATTACATCATTTTATCTCTTACCTTTCCTCTCTCTATGCTCTCCCATTTACATCTCCTTGCTTCCTCTTGAAATCATGGCATATATATATATATATATATATATATATATATATATATATATATATATATATATATATATATAACATACACACACACACACCCCCTGCTAAGTCCATTTAGTGTTACTTGTATGTATATGGTTTCACGGATGACCATTTGGCATTGGATAATTATTAAGGTTGCTTGTCTCTAGGGAAGGCTAATTGTCTCTCTTCCCGCATGCCTTAGTGTACTGGATGGTTCTATGTCAACTTGACATTAGCTAGAGTCATCTGAGCTTAGGAACTTCAATTAAGTAATTGCTTCTATAAGATCAGGTTGTAGGCAACATGTGGCATTTTATTAATTAGTAATTGATATGGGAGGACCCAGCCCACTGTGGGTGGTGCCATCCTGGGCTGGTGGTCCTGGGTTCTATAAGAAAATCAGGCTGAGAAAGCCAGTAAGCAGCACCCCTCCATGGCCTCTGCCTCCAGGTTTCTGCCCTGTTTGAGCTCCTGTCCTGACTTCCTTCAATGACTATGATGTGGATGTGTAAGCCAATTAAACCCTTTCCTCCCTAACTTGCTTTTTGGTCATAGTATTTCATCACAGCAACAAAAGCTCTAAGACACTTAGCTACTTGTAATTCTTTGTCTGTGGGGCCCAATGAAATTTTCCTCCTCCATGTGAGCGTGCTCTTCAAGTCTCACTTAAGCAGCCATATTGTTTTATCATGGGTGAAGCTTTCCTATCATTTTCAGAAACACAATATCAGGGTAGATTTTCTGGTCCTCTGGCTCTTCGTCATTCTTCTTCCTCTTCCATGCTGTCCTCCGAGCCTTAGGTACAGGAATTAAACTCTACCCGTGTTAGTTGAGGCTGGCACCCCCCACGATCTCTTGTTCTCTGAGCCATTGTTCATCTGTTGCAAAGACAAGTTTCTCTGGCGATGGCTGGGAGCTAGCTGTCTTTCTTGGCTCTTGTGCAAGGCGTCCAGAACTAGCTGAGTGGTTGGATGTGGTGCATGAGAGGCTGGAATCTGTACTCTCTCCATCAAACCAGGCATCTGATTTGTTCCTGGGCTCCCAGTTCTGTCCCACTCATCCTATGGGCCTACCCATGAGCCACGCCATCAGCTTGGCCTCTGTAGCTTTGCCATAAGTTCCACAATCGGGATTATGTGAGTCTTCTAGCTTTGCTCTGCATTTGGCTTGAGTAAGACCCCTTGTGATCACTGTGGGTGAATGTCCACACCAGGATCTCTGGTAGGGACTGTGCTAAGTTAGGTGCTGAGGGTTCAGCTTCAGAAATACAACCTGTCCCCATTTGTCTAGCATGTTTAAAAAAAAACATCTTTCACAAATGTTTTTAGGTTTGAGTATAAGTTTTGTGGTTTTGTTGTTAGCCTTATTACTAGTTATTTTATTCAGTCTGAGGCTGCCACGTGGGCGTTATTTTGGTGGAATCATTACCACCAGCCGTGCCAAGTTCATTCTAAGCCTGTAAGCCACAGAACGCATTTGCTGCTTCTGGTGGAATTCCAGTGGATTCCTTGAGACTGGGTCTGCAAGATTGTGTTACCTTACAGACAGCAGCTTTACACTTCCTGGTGGAGTACAGAAACCCTGGCCGTAACTACTCTGGGCTTGGCAGTTGGATGCTAAAGACTCAGATGATTTACATGAGGGAAGCATGTCCGCAGTGGACAAGTGTGTCCTTGTGTGCCCCTGTGTCCTTGTCCCTGACCAGCCTCCTGTGGTTCCTGCATGATCTTTCTTCTCTCCTTTTTAGAAAACTCTCTGTTTGGGTTAAGCTTGTATGACAAGCGCACATTTCAATATAATATTAATGTACTATTGGGTAGTGCACCTTACTGATACCCAGATAGGAGTCTCACCCCTACTGATTAGCTTCCGTGGTGTAGAGAGTACTCTCCATGATACAAGGGAAGAAAATCAATCAATGTTATTGCCAAGCTATAAATGCTGTGACTTACAATGGTGACTTGCCTGTTAGATACAGTGGCGCAAACTGCCACAAATGGTGTGGGAATAACCAACCATTATTTTAAAACTGGATAGAATCCGTACCTGACATTTCTAAACTGGCCCAGAACCTGAGACTGAATAGGTCATGGGCCTATGAGAAATCTACTAAGGAAATAAAAGTATTGGGCACTTTAAACCTGAGCCCACGTGTACCCATCACCTATCCGTCAGTTCAGAGCTAACCTTTGGTCTCCTTCTATACTTTCCTTCCCACGAGAGCTTGAAGCAAATCCCAGACACTTATTTGATTTG
This sequence comes from Mus minutoides, assembly GCA_902729485.2. Taxonomy (NCBI): domain Eukaryota; kingdom Metazoa; phylum Chordata; class Mammalia; order Rodentia; family Muridae; genus Mus; species Mus minutoides. Next base: position 548,709 of record LR749778.1, on the reverse strand, counting down.
TGCTTGCTCCAATTTGTTCACTCTAAAGGTGAAACCTAATTAGAAATGAGTTCACCCATTATCTCTGCCTATTATTATGACAATATCCAGTAGAAGCCAAAGAAGGACTCAGAAGGGGGGGGGCTCTTCTACCAGGAGGACAAATCATATTCCCTGGAGAGGGCTCCTGCTACCTGCCAGTGTCTAAGCATTACCTCTTTCCTTCCCATTTCCTCTCCCTCGGGGTTCTCGGCATCCTGCTGACTCAAAGATGACACTTCTATGTCTGGGAGGAGCAGCACTATCAAAATTCTTGTGGCAATTTGTCACAAGAAGTATACACAGCAACTAAGTCTCCCTTGACAGTAGAACTCCATTTGATGCAGGCTTGACCCATGTGTTGTCCCTTCTGAATCCCAGGATGTTGAGGGGGTCCCATCAGCCTGGAGCTGTGGGTCCCAGGCCCTTCTTCCTTACAGGGGCTGTCTGTCTCTTATTTTGTCTCTCTCTCTCCCAATCTTTATCTTTCTGTGTCTGTCTCTGTTTCTCTCTGTGTCTCTGTTTCTGTCTGTCTGTCACTCAGACTGACATACTGAGGGGTTTCTTACACATGTCCATGGGGTCAGGGGAGGGGAGGGGATTCTGGCTGACTTTTTCTCTAATGCATTTTGACTCAGACCCAGACCCAGCTCAGCCATACATCAGCTCTGTGATTTACTTTGTCTGAGCATGCTAGGGGACTTCCAGGCACCATGATGGCCAGAGCAGAAATGGTGACTTCCTGCACACGGGACACATGGTGTGCCCAGCTGTGGCTCTGTGTTTTGGAAGGACTTGGCTCTCCAGACCTTGCTTCCAAAGAGTAGGTCACATGTGTGCATTTTCAGCACCCGGAACAGCTCCCACACAGCCCCAATGCTGCAGGGTGACAAGTGCCTCTGTTGGGGACATTGATTGAGGTTAGGGACCCAAGACTTTGTAACTCATCTGATGATCCTTCCTTGTTCATGAGAGGATGGTGTTTTCTAAGTGTGTGGGTAACTGACCTGCCCTCAGCCTCTGTGTGCTGGCCGCTTGCCTCTTTGGTCACTGCTACTTCCTCCTGCCTTAATGACATGGCCCTCAGGTTCAAGGATGACTGGCAACCTGGAGGGTAAAGAGGGTAGAGATCTGGTCAGAGTAGATCCACCCTGGTTGGCCGGCAGAGACTGGAGGAGAGTGGTCAGCATTGTCCAAGGATAGTGTGGTAGCCCCAGAGGCTTGGGGATGAGATTTTCCCATTAGGAAAGGCTCCACGTTGTCCCTGGGAGGTGTGTTCTGTGTTTCCAGCTAGGATGGGCCGTGACCAGTGGGTGGCAGTATGGGAGAAGAGGAAGGGCCTCCATCAGTGTGTGACTGGCATGGATTGAGAAAAGACAGCTGTGTGAGGTTGTGTTGGCATCATGTGCTGAACACACATGTGGTGTATGTTGGCGTGTGGACTCCCTATCAGAGGAGTGTAGTTTCACCTTGGCAGATGTCAAGGTTTTCATCATGCTGTGAATTCTAATGTTGAACTACTCACTGACAATGCAGGGTGCTGGGATCCGTTTCCAAGGCTCTTGGCCTCTGGCAGCTGCTAAATTAATTGGCCAGCTCCTCTGGGGAGCAGAGAAGAGTGTGGCCAGCACTCCAAATGCAGCCATGGTTCAGGTTGGCTGGGAACCTGGGTGACTAGATTCAGGATATGGGTCACACACATAGCAGGGCTTAGGGCAAGCTGACAAGAGCCTTCTGATTTTGCCTTTCGCACAGCACACTTCTGACTTTTGGTTTCATGTCAAACAAAAAACTGAGATGAGAGAGGACAGAGAGGCAGAGGACACCAGAGAGCAGTGACACTGTCACCAGAGAGCAACCACATTGTCAGAGCATGGCCCAGCCTGGGCCGGAGAGCTCTGACTCTACACTGGGGCTAAAGAGAGAGCTGCTTACTGTACATGCTATTTCTTCCCTCCCTTCATCCCTCCCTCCCTCCCTACGTCCGTCCCTCCCTCTCCCTTCCTTTTTTCCTTCCTTCCTTTTTTCCTTCCTACCTTCCTCCCTCCCCCTTCCCTCCCCCTCTCTTTCTTTCTTCCTTTCTCTTTTTCTTCCTTTCTCTTCCTTCCCTCCTTCCTTCATTTCTCTCTGTGTCTCTCTTTTTGTCTTTCTGTCTGTCTGCCTGCCTTTCTTTCATTTTTGAGACAGGGTCTTACTGTTTAACTCAGTCTAGCCTTAAACTCACTATATAGACCAGTCTGCCCCTGAATTCACAGAGATCCACCACCTTCTGCCTCCCAAGTGCTGGGATCATAGATGTGCACCACCATGCCTTGTCCTTGCTTGCTTCTTCTTGATGGCTGCCCCTCGCCTTTCCTCCCTGTGACTGGCAATCCCGGTGACCTTATGTATCTCCCAAGACTGAGCACTAAGCCTGTATACTTGGACAGATGTCCCCTGTATACTTGGACAGATGTCCCCTGTTTGGGGAGGAATCACAGATAAGGAGAGCACCCACGCATGGGGTTTAGGAGATGTGAGTGCTTCATGGGCGACCAGGCAGGAGGTTCTGGCTTGTTCTTCTGAGCTAGGATCTCAGTGTGTAGCTGAGGCTGCTTTGAGCTCATGATCCTTCTGTCCCTTCCTCCTGAGCTCTGATATTTGGTTCACTGTCACACCCCTGTTCAGGAATCTTTCCCACCAGTGTGCCTGCTTGGTCAATCTGGAACTGTGTCTGTCACAAGAAAAACTAAAAATAAATGTAGCCACCAACGATAAGAAGGTTTTCAGCCTTCTTAGTAGTCTGAGAAATGTAAACAGAAATAATTAATAATTAGTAATGTAAATTCAGGCAAACATTTTAAAGCACCAATTTCATGTCATTGTGGATACAAGAAAGTAGACATTCAGGTGGCTCTGTGGTGGACTTCTAGTGACGAAAAAGCGAAAGTAGACATTCTATGGTCAGGGGCTAGGTATGTTTATAGGACAGTGTAGCATCCTGTCTCAGAATGTTAAAGTACAAAGAACCTAAATATACATGCTGAAGAACTAGACTATAACACAAGTTCAAAGAATTTATCCTATAGAAACACCTGTTTGTTAACAAACAGCATTTCCAATCTCTATAGCAGGCAGTTTAAACATCATAGGCAGGTAATGGGGTGGTGTGAGCCAGATGTGAGGCTGGGCCCTTGCAGGCAGGGATAGTGCAGAATTAATCTAGTTATGTTAGAGGCCTAGGGCAAGTACTCATGTGTGTATGAAAGTGGGAACACGGTGCAGGTGGGTGTGCAGAGGTGAGGGTGCAGAGGTACCCAGTGTACTTCTGTTCGGAGGTTGCCCCTTAGTATCGGAGGTTGCCCCTTGGTCTCGTGGTACAGATCCCACAGAGTGTACCACGTGGGTGAGCGTGTGGCTCCACCCCTTGGGGCGGAGTCACTGGTGGATGGAAGTAAATCAGCGATGGTCTGGCCATCAACTCCACTCAGGCTGACTGTGTTCAAGGTTTCTTTGGGTTGAGACTCCATACTCCCCTGTCTTCTTCTCCTAGTTGGTGGCGGCCATCGTGTTCCTCAGCTTTGGGGTGGTGGCGGCGTTCTGCTGTGCCATAGTCGACAGCGTGTTCGCAGCGCGGCACATTGTGAGTACTGCCTTTGACTGGCCCACAGTCTGTCCCTAGGGCTCCGTGTCCATGTGAAAAGCATCTCAGTCACACAGCTGGGCTCTGACATCTTCACACAGGCTCCAGGTGAGCTGCCATTGCTGTCCTCTTGTTGAGTCTGGCCCCAGCAACCCGAATCCTCTGCCTCCCACCGGCCACACGTGCACGGCAAGCACACGAACCATACACAGAAGACACAAATACAACCATATACAGCAGATACACCCACCTTACACAGCAGGCACGAACACACAAGCCACACACAACAGACACACACATACCATAAACAGCAAATAGAAACATACACAGCCACACACAGTAAGTACAAACATACCACACTTAGCAGGCACAAACAACACATACTGTACACAACAGACACAAGCACATAGCAGCTAGAAACATACACATCACATAGCAGATGCAAGCATCCTTTATCATTTCAGTACCAACCCCCACCCCAGCACTAGGAAACCCTTGTTCCCGCTCCACAGTTCCAGAGCTCTGTGTCCAGGGGCTGTCCTTAGCCTCTCATCTCACTTAATGCACCATGAAATCTCAGACTCTGCTCTTGTTTGTGTGCAGTTTCATTGTCTTTCTTCAAAGGTTGTTACTTAATGTGGGGCTACGTATATAAAAAATAGAAACCTCCTCATCTATAAGAGGACTTTAAGAGGATATAGACAGTCTTACTAGTGAGGTAATTATGAAAAGGAGGAGAAGGAGGAGGAGGAGGAAGAGGAGACAACGAAGACAACACTGCTTGTGTTTGCATTTCATTGGCAGCCAATCTGACCTTTGCCCCCACAGTGAACAGCCATGCTTACTCACCTGTATAACCGCTGCAGGGTCAGGCAGGCCCAGGTGCCACAGACAAATGATGAAACAGCCAGGGTTCTGGCCTAGGAAAGGAGATGGAAACAATTCAGAAACAAGTACATCCAGGGTGTCACATGACAGACTATGCTGTGTTATGTGCTGTGACGTGATGTGGCACGATATAAAAGGCACTGTGATACGGTGGCTGGAAGAGAATACATGCACAGTGATATCAGAGGACGTGATGTGATATGACATGTTGTGATATGTAGTGGGATGTATGTACAATGTGATCTGAATGATATGTACTATGCCATGGTGTGGTTTGGTATGATGTCCTGTGACACAGGAGATGGATGTAGCATGCTATGGCATGATGTGCTCATACAGTGTATATGGTGTGACATGAGTCATGAAGAACACTCTTATAACATAGAGGCGTGACTTTATATGTACCATTATAACCTGGTGGGAATTCTGTGCGTGTGTATTTGCATGTATGAACACACGTGTATAAGTGTACAAGCGTGTGTGGCTTCCCCAGTACCTACAGCTGGGTTTTTAGGCATCTGGCCATCTGCATATAGACTACAGTGCTTCCCAAAGTATGTACCAACCTTGCCTTGAGATTCTGTCCCTGGGTAGTGTATAGTTTTTCTGTCGCAGCTCTTCAGCATTTGGCTGAGAGAAGTCACCTTCCAAAGACATCTGACTCTAGGCACACAGTCGCCTGTCTGCAGCCACAGGTGTGAGAGGACCTCACTCATCCTTTCTGGCTTTATTGATAAGAAGAGCCTAGGAGACCAATCTGTATCCATCTGAGTATGCCCATCTATCAATGTCCACCACTTATACCCATCCCCATGCACCTGCTCACACGAACTTGGGCCTCTGAAGAGCGGCCAGTGTCATTGAGAGTTGGTACCATGCAGATGCACACCAAGCTGCCATCCTGCAGGAAGATGGTGTGAAGACCCCCATTCCCACTTCACACCATCATCTCTCCCTGAAAACTCCCATGGGGAAAGGATCCGTGTCTTACCATTTTGTGACAGAGGCCAAGAAATTCTGACATCCCTGAAGCATCCTCAGGGTGTGTGAGCTCCACTGTAGCCTCCTGCCTCCACTGTCTGCCCTGCGCCGCTATCCCACCTGTTCCTGTCATGTACCACCTGGGGCCAGTGCCTCCCACTGACCCATCCACACCGAGCCTGGCACACAGGTGCTGTGTTCTATGCTGTCTGGTTCTCATGCCCATCTTTGCTGCCAGCATTACCAGTGGTTTCTAGACTCCTCTTAGGTCAGAAGTAGTGCTTTGAGAAATGTCACTGATGCATTTACAGATTGTATGGCTTTATGGCTCTCTACAAGTCCCAGAACCCGCTGTCTGTCTGCAACCTTAGCAACTGCCTGCTTGTTAGTCTGCCCTCTTCACTCACCTACAGCTCTGGCTTACCTTGGCTTCCTCAGGGTTCAACACTACATCGGTTCCATGGAAACACAGGGGTGAGAACATGGTGAGATAAGACATTGATAAGCTGGGGGCTGGAGAGATGGCTCAGTGGTTAAGAGCACCGACTGCTCTTCCGAAGGTCCAAAGTTCAAATCCCAGCAGCCACATGGTGGCTCACAACCATCTGTAACGAAATCTGATGCCTTCTTCTGGAGTATCTGAGGACAGCTACAGTGTACTTACATATAATATAAATAAATAAATTTTAAAAAAGACATTGATAAGCTTATGTCAAGTGGTGGGGCATGGCAGATGGAAGGATGCAGGGATGATGGAATGGCTAGATGCATAGGTGACTGAATGGTTGGATGCATAGGTGACTGAATGGCTGGATACATAGATGAGTGGATGGCTGGATGCATAGGTGACTGAATGGCTGGATACATAGGTGATTGGATGGCTGGATGCATAAGTGACTGAATGGCTGGATACATAGGTGATTGGATGGCTGGATGTATAGGTGAATGAATGGCTGGATACATAAGTGATTGATCAGATGCAGAAGTGATTGGTGAATGACCAGATGCATAGGTGATTAGTGACTGGATGCATGGCTGAT
>LR749778.1:502704-542060 GCA_902729485.2 Mus minutoides | reverse complement strand
CTGGATGCATAGGTGACTGAATGGCTGGATGCATAGGTGACTGAATGACTGGATGCATAGGTGACTGAATGACTGGATGCATAGGTGACTGAATGGCTGGATGCATAGGTGACTGAATGACTGGATGCATAGGTGACTGAATGGCTGGATGAATATATGGGTACTTAGGATGGATGAATGAATCAGTCCAAATCTTCCTTGTCCCTTCCTAGAAAGAGAAATTTGCTTTACTTTTAGAAAGACAGAAGCCTGGTACCCCTGACAAGGTGTAGAACACCCCTTGGCCCATTCAGCAGCATGCCCTTGTCCTTGTGCCCAGCAGACAGGTGGAGGGTGTCTGTAATCCTTTCCCCTGAGGACTCCACACATGCTTGCTATGGCAAGCAATAACTCGTGTGGCCACAGTTCTGCCCCAGTCCATGGAAGGCAAGTCTGAAATGGCCATTCCTGGTTGGGGCTGACCAATCCGACTGATCTACATTTATTTCTTTAGGAGCCAAGGCCTCTCAGTGCAGGAAGGTGCCAGTTTTACTCCAGTGGAGCTGGGTACTTGTATGACGTCTATCAGACAGAGGTGAGACCCTTCGGCAAGTGTGCCTTCTGCATCCCTCTTCTGTGTCTGGTTAAAATGGCTGGATTAATTCACACAGATCTGCTGTATAGATATGAAGGCATTGAGCCAGGAGCTGTCCTTGAGAGTTCAATGCCTGGGGTTCTCTCTGGGATCACAGCTGCACGCCTTCCTCTTTGACACAGTGTTACCACAGTGTTGGGATTCATCTCCCCAGTCCTGCGTGGTCAATTAGCATTCCCATTAGCATTTTCACTAACTTAATCACTGCCATGAAACACTGGGGTAACACATGTGCAGTGTTCAAGGGATTCTCTGGCTCTCTGGGCCGGGGCAGCTGAAGTATGACCTCACTCTTGAGTGAGATGCCAGGAAGAGCAAGTGCACACACAGCAGCTGACCCGTGAGACCAGCCCAGGTGGGCACCGGCAGTGTGGTTCAGTGGGTGGATGCTCCACACCAGCGCTGTGGAGATTTGTCAGCTCAGCTGAACAAGGCTGCTCTCACCGAGTGCCCAGGCCAGGGCAGGGCAGGAGTCAGGAAGGCAAAATGGGTCACAGATTCTCTTATCGATATGTTCTGGGGTCTTCAGACTGGCAGAAGGGCTGGGCATTCCAGAAAAGAGCTGTTGTATATTGTGTGTGGGGGTGGGGGCTGGGGGGGGGTGCCAGCCCTGCCTTGCTCACTTCTGCTCTGCTCTGCCTAGTCCTGTCCAGTTTCATGTTGTCCTGCCCTGCCTAGTCTTGCTCTGCCTCACCCACCCAGCCCCACCCTGTCCCACCCTATCATGGGTCAGTGAAGGTCCTGGTGATGAAACTCTGCTCCTGGGCAGGAGAAGGTCTCTGACACAGGCTGCCGATTGCCTGTGTAGAATAAGGTATGAGCCTGGCTGTCACTCTACCCCAGGTCACCTGCTACTCTTTGAATGGACGGTGCCAGTTGAAGGTGAGGAGTAACACGTGCTACTGCTGCGACCTCTATGCCTGTGGGAGGTAAGGCTGCATCAGGAGTCTGGTACACACACATGTCAACATGCCCAGCATGTAAACACACGCATGCATGTGTATGAGCACAAGAAAGACCCTGCACAGGACATCTGTCCGTGAGCCAGAGGGGCCCCCATTCCTTCCTTCCTGTGTCCACTTGCATTTCCTGCTTCTTCCCTCTGGATCTAGTTTCAGCATCACAATGGTGGGTCCTCGGAGTGTTTGGGTTTCCATCCAAGGGTGCCCAGTGTGGGGAAGTACCTGAAGGTCCAGGGAGGACCACACACCTTGAGGCAGCTAGCCACCAGGTGGCAACCAGCACATTCCAGCTGTGGGCTGTTTCGTTCCCTCTCAGAGCAGAGAGCCACCTACAGCTTTTTCTTGGGATACACGTGGAGAACTGAAAACACAAAAATGCTTGGTTACCATTCTGGTGTGGAGGGTAGCTCAGCCACTGTCCCAGTTGGCCATTAGGGACCCAGAACTAGTAATTTGGGACATCCTGTGTCCATCTGACGCCTCACTGTGAGGCCTGGTGGAGCCTCCCTGGCCAGTCCATAGAGAAGCAGAGATCTCTAACTTGTCTAACTGGACATTTTCACCTGTGTAAGAGGAGACCAGCACTATTAGAGGTGGTGGCCTCGGGCACTGGGAGCCCCAGGGTTTGTCCTGTCACCTGGCCATGGTCTAGCAATGAGAGCAGTAACTATTCTCCCTCCTACAGCACAGAGTCCTCACCTGCCTACTATGAGTTTGTGGGCGTGCGTAGCTGCCAGGACGTGGTCCACCTGTACCGGCTGCTCTGGGTATCCACAGTGCTGAACGTTTTGGGCCTGTGCCTGGGCATTGTCACAGCTGCAGTCCTAGGGGCCTTCAAGGACATGGTGAGTGATGGCTTCCTGTGTATTTCTAGCCGGCCAGCCCTAGCCCAGACTTCCCCTTCAGGAGAGCTCAGTGGTTCTCTCAATAAAGGAGGATCCAAATTCCCCAGTCCACCTGCACGTTAGGTGGTGACTAGGACCACCAGTCACTGGTTCTGGATATAGCACCTGACAACCCACTGGGTGAACCTTCTCCCACCTCTTAAGCAGGAAGACCTTGTTGCCATCTAAGAGCAAAATGTCACTCTGTCACTGTGGGGTTTGTGGCTGCCTGGGTGGGGTGGTTCTGGGTAGGGCTTGGACTCCATTTTAACAAGCTGAATGAGAAAGCTGAAATTCACCCCTACCCCCTTCTCTCTGAGCCAGCCCTATTGAATCTGCCCTTGAGCCCTAGCTTTATATCACTGGTAGAACCCCCCCTTTGTCCTCTCAGGGCCCATGGGAAACCCTTTAGGGTTCCTTCCAAGTCCACAGGGCTGGAAACCACTGCCTGGGCCGTTCTTGTTTTGCTTGTCCTGTGGTCCCAGGGGCATTGGCCGTTGGTTGCTCTGTTCACTAACACCCCAGAAACACTGCTTAACTTTTCCTTCTCAGGTTTCTTGTTGCTAGGGAAATTTAGGGGATGTCTTGGCACTTCCCGAATTCCCACAGACTGGTCCCTGGGCTCTATCAGGCAGCCTCTTCAGGTGGCAGCTCCTGGTGGTGACTCCAATCTAGAGACCATGCGTAGAGGATACTGGGCCTTTCTGTGAGGTCATGAAGAGAAGACAGGCCTATTCTTCGTGGCTTGGTTAGGGTTCCCCAGAAGTCCAGGTGCAGGTCTGAATACTACCTCGAGTGGCTGTGAGGGTCGGGTGGTCATGCCCCCGCCTCTCTCCACAGGTCCCTCTGTCTCAGCTGGCCTATGGCCCATCACCGCCACCTCAGATCCTCTACAACCCCGCACAGCAGATCCTTGCCTACACCGGCTTGTGTCCTCCATCTATGGGTGTGCCAACCTGTTCCTCCTACCCTCTGCCACTACAGGTAGGTATGCTGTGATGTCAGTGTTATTTCTGTGAGCTTCCAGGTAGGCAGGGTAGGGCTGCGGGTAGAGATGGATGGACTCTGATATAGTTAGTAATGGGGAAGGAAGGGGATCCTTACGGGCTGGGTCATGTCATTTTCGAGGCTCATTGCTGTTCACGGCTCGAGAGAGTTATTTCAGAAGCTGATTACTTTAGCTATCACACTGGTGAGGGGGACTTAAGATGCCAACAGCTGCCTGGGCTCTGAATACTTGTACGCCAGTGAGTGTTCTACATGGAGCCAGGTACTTGCCAACAAAGGTGTCGACCCCATAGGGCTCACGTGCCCAGTGCTGCAGACCCTGCGAACCTCAGGGGAGGTGGTCTGAAGCGAGATCCTTTTGATCCTATTTCCATTCTTGGCTTTGGCTTGTTCATGTCCTGTGAAGCTCTGCCGGCCGTGGGTAAGATGGCCCCAGTTGTCTGGTGGTATGGTACTGACTTGGACCTGCCATTGTGGACTTGTGGGTTTGTGAGCCTTCTGGCTTGCGTTTTAGTTAGCTATGTCCTGTCGAGACCCCTCGTTGTGACAAAAAATCATCTGTAACTGTTGCCCAGTGTCTCCTGTGGGGAGATTGAGATCCCAGGTCTAGACAGACCTTTCTAAGTGGGATGATGCCTGCTCACGCAGCAGGGCTGGCTTGCAGCCTGGCTGGTGGGTGGCTTGTCTTACAGCACCAACAGAGGCAGTCATGAGACGCCCAGAGCTGTGCTGAGTACATGTTGAATTGAGTCTCTTTGACCTGTGGGCCTGGTGAATGGGGTGAAGTCATTTGTTTTGAAGTCACAGTCCTCAGGTATGTCCCCCGGGAGACCTCTGTCAAATGAGCTATACTGACATGAAGTATGAGGCCTCGCCAAGCAAAATGACACTTTGGGGAGGACATGAATGTCCAGCTCTGACCATCTCGGATGGAAAGAGCTGCCAGAGCCCTAGGACTGACCCAACATTGTGACCACGTGTGAGCAGCACTTGGGAGTCTTGTGGCCATCGGGGGTCCACATTTGTCAAGTGGAGGCTGACAGCACGCAGAGCTGGACGAAGGCATGGGAACCCCAGTGTCTGGGACCTTAAAGTGTGGCTTCATTCTGTTTTCCAGGGATCACTGGTGCCCTGGGCTCAGAGAGTGAGGTCACTGTATTGCTGTCCACACCCCACCCCTTTTCTCTGTACCTCAGTTTCCTCTGGTAGCCTAGAGACGAAGCTGGAGCTATATATAATTCCTGGACTGCTTGGGTCTTTGGGGCTCTGGAGAAGGGATGCTGAGGTGGTTCATTGCAATATTGGGGAGCAGGTCTGGTTTCTCAGAGAGATACCCCCAGGCTGTGCGAGTGTGGCTTCCCTGAAGGGAACTGAACCTTTATCTATTGGAGCCACAGGGACCTCTAATCAGGGAACATAAGGCCCTTTGGGATAAAGTCTGGCTCTGGACTGACTCTCTCCTCTCTGGAACACTGGAGGCAGCTATGTCTAGGGCCAGGGAATGAGATGGTCCTGGTGGTGACTCCAAGGGCATGTGGCACCAGCAGAAGCAGCTGCAGCTCCAAGGCCTCTGTGTTTGGCTTCGAGAAGGATCTCCCTGGTCTCCATCCCAGGAAGGATGCTATCACCTCAGGCTGCAGCTCATCCTGAAACCCTGCTCTGCTCTCCTGGCCTTTTGTCAAATCCACATGCAAGAGTGTTAGTACTATCTCTTGGTAGCCCTGATAGGGTTCCCTTAGCTGCTCTGACTGCTTTTGGACACAGAGACCCATGAAGTCCCATACATGCCAAGAACACAATTCCAGAGCACAGCCAGTGCAGGCAGAACACCTGATGCTTCACAGGGGATGATGAAGAATGCAGAAGGTATGGATCCATTTCCTCCTGCCTGGAGTCTGACCTGGTGCCTTCCTGCCTCTCGGTCTCAAAGGCCTGGCCTAAGGAAGAATGGACATGTGTGGAGAGCTGCCGGCCTGTCTCATGGGATGTGAGACTCCCCATCTGGTGTTCTTCACTGTTCCACATGGAAAAGGACAAATATCTCCCTGTGGTGGCACATAAGAGACAGTCCGTCACCACAGATACACTTTTGGGAACCTAGAAGATGACCTGCCAGGTTCCATGGACACTTGCTCTTCTCCTACCTTCTGGGACTTTTGTGTTTTCTCATAACTTCTGGGACTTTTGTGTTTTTCGAAGGGAGGCTTCCCTTCCTCCAAGAGGAGGGCTTAGATCCAGCTCTCTGGTCTGGGACCCTGCCCTCTGGGCCAAGACCCTGCCCTTTGGGCTGAGCAGCTTTTCATGGTGGCAAGTGTGAGAGTATAATTGCACATATGTTTTGCAGTCAGATTTCTGTAGAAACCGGCATATCGGATGAGCCATGTGTTTCCTCGGAGCAATGGAACGAATACTGTTTCTACAGACCAACAGAGACAAAAGGAGATATTTTAAGTGTCCTGTTGAAGTCATTAGCAGCCCACAAACGTTGGGGCCATGCCTAACCCAGCAGCTTGCCCAGAAGGACAGCAGAGGTTAGCTCCTGTGAGTGGGCAGGAACTGCCTTCTTAGGGCCTTGTTTAGTGAGCTGCTTTCCCAGTGGTTGGCTCTGCGGTTCCTGGTGGTTTATCCTGTGGTTCCTGGTGGTTTATCCATCTTGTGGTTCCTGGTGGTTTATCCATCTTATGGTTCCTGGTGGTTTATCCTGTGGTTCCTGGTGGTTTATCTTGTGGTTCCTGGTGGTTTATCCTGTGGTTCCTGGTGGTTTATCCTGTGGTTCCTGGTGGTTTATCCATCTTATGGTTCCTGGTGGTTTATCCTGAGGTTCTTGGTGCTTGCTCTGTGGTTTCTAAGGGCTTGCTCCATGGCTTGTGCATCTGACTATTTTCAGAAAATAGAGCAGACAGTGTGAGAAGCCCATCCTAGTAGACCTGAGAGGACGATCTCTAGGAATACATTGCTCCTGTGCTCATAAGGATGCACACACAGACTCGGGAAATGAGAAGGTTTGAGGTCCAACAGTGGAACTCTCTGTGACATTTGTCTCCAGCCAGGGAGACATTCTCGGCTTCCAGTCTTCCTTCCCTGGGAGGAAGTGGCTTTGGGACAGACAGGTTGCCGGATCCTGACTCCAGTATCAGGAAAACAAGGCTGGCTAGTTGCTCACGAGACCCAGACGCAGCCAGGGAGAGCATCATACACCACACAGGAATCACTTTAGAAACTTACTTCAGAATTCACTTTATTTAAACACTGGTTTTAAGTTTTAAACTTCTGGTACTTAAGACAGGAAAAGAAAAAAAAAAAAAAAAAGAAAATACAAGATTTCCTTCAGACCAGTGCTGTTCCCTAAATTTTTCTTCTCATATTAACTTATCTTTGACCTTGGGGGTGTTTATTGGGGGTGTCAAGAGATACAACCCCAGCAAATGTAGAGAGAGATTTGTTTTAATTGTTTTTAAAGGTTTATTTATCATGTATATAGCATTCTGCCTGCATGTACACCTTCGTGTCAGAAGAGAGCTTCAGATCTCATTACAGATGGTTGTGAGCCACCATGTGGTCACTGGGAATTGAACTCAGGACCTCTAAAAGAACAGACAGTGCTCTTAGCTGCTGAGCCATCTCTCCTGCCCAATGGTACACTGTTCTCAGGACCAAGGAAGTGCTGTTGGGACTGTAACCATGGTCACACTTGGGCAAGAGTTTCTTTTTCCTTGAGGGTCTCTGCCTTTTTTCTTAAGGTCTGCAACTGATTGGACTAGGATCTCTGACAGTAGGGAGGGTACCAGCTTACTCAAAGTCACCGAGTAATTACATCTGAAAAATAACTTCCTTAAACTTCTAGACTATGGTTGACCACATTTGGCCGCTACCACAATAACCACCATGCCGTGTTGGGAATTGCTGTCTTTAGTGAGTGTCAAATCCTGGCTGTAGTTGTCCCTGGATCTTCTAGTCCGTGCTAGTAAAAGCTGACTGGGCTAAGCAGGCCAACCAAGCCAGGAGTTTGAAACCTTCCTGTGTGCCCAACAGCTTTAAAAGCCAATCAGATGCCTTCTATGCTGACATCTGACCTCTCCTAGCTGTTCTAGGCCTGAGAGGCCTCCTGAGAGGCCCGGTGAGCTGGTGCCTCCTGGTCTGGTAAGCTGTTGGGTCAAGGTGGTGCTGGCATATATTCTCGACAGCATAGCTGAGGTTCCCCGCCCCCCCCCTCCCCCGCTGATCGAGGACGCCTCTCTGTTTAATTGCAGCCCTCCAGTGCCCTGCCGGCCTCAGCCTCTGCTGACCTCTCTCTGCCTGAGGACACAGAGTCTCCCTCCCAGTGCCAGCCCAGCCGTGGGTGTTCCCATGCTCCTTCACCCTGCACACCAGCCTACTTCCTCCCAGGGGAGAAGCCTCCCCCTTACGCACCCTGACACGGAGGAGGTCATAGACTAAAAAGTAATGTGGTTTGGGGTTTTCTGAAATATAACAAAAATAATAAAGCCGCATATAGAAAGCCTGCTTCTGCAGCCAGCCTCGTAGAGAATTCAGAAAGCGTTGCAAAGCTGTTGGCCTTCCCTTGGGCTCACTCTCTCCAGCACAGGCCAGGACCAGGGGCAGGAGCAGAGCTAGCTAGCTACCTGACTGACCCCATGCCACCTCTGCTGTCACTGCCTCTCCTCACGTGAAGACCAGCAGCAAACCGTACTAGACCCCAGCCAGCCTCCTCCTCTGCATCGACCATCTCTCACAGTTCCGTTTCACCCTTACCGGGGTCATGGCTAGTTATCAGTCACTAGCACCCTGCCAAGAGACGGTGGCCAGGCATTTCTTTCAGTGAGGGTTGTTCCCTCGGGACACGTGGTGCAGGTTGACAGACTTCTGTGAGCACAAGTCTCTGAGAAGGCACTGCCCAGCCGCTGAACTCTACCTTTCTGATGCGAAGGAAACTAGCTTTTGAGTTCTGTCTCCGTGCAAGGTCTCCCTTTTGGCAGACTCCAGATCTCACGCTTGATTTTCCCTGTGATGCACTGTTGCTTTGTGGCCACTGGTTTAGTTATTGATTAGCTGTTGTGTGGCCATCTCGTCCACCTGCCTTTCCCTCTCTAAGGTCCAGAAGTAGCAGTTTGGGGTGGAGGACCTGCGAAGATGTGGCTCCTGCGCCCCCTGCTGGCCAAGTTCACTCTGTCCAACAGAAGATCTTACCAAAGCAGTCTAAACAGTTTCCCACAAAGGCCCACAACACAATTTCCAAGCAGAGAGGTGATAAGTCTGTCTGTGCAGAAGTTGTGCTGCAAACCCAAGAGCCATCCATCCACTGGTCCCAGAAGTGCTGAGACAGTCACTGGTCTGAGGACTGCTAACTGTGCACAGCCCTTCTTATGAGTTTGGCCTTGGAGCCTGAGGATGAGAGAGTCTTGGCTTCTGTTTGATGCTGACTGACCAGCACAGTCTTGCTTCCCTACACCCTCCAGGAACCTGGCCTCAGCCTCCCTAGGACCCCAGATCAATATCAATAATAATCTGCCAACTTATATTTACACCACTGTATGTACTAAGATATTTAATACCTCCCAGGACCACAGTTTCAGAGGCTGTTGTGAAAGTTTCCTTGGAGTTGCACTTGAGGGCAACAGGAAAAACCCTCTCTGGACTTTGGAGGGCACCTCGGGCACAGTTCCTCAGTGGGGTCAGTTGGCTCTGTCCCCTGCCTTGGCATCTATCCAGAGTGTGCAGTTAAGTAGCTCTCACAGGGGACATGCTACAGTGCTGACCAATGAATTCTACACAGCAATGGTGAGACTCCTGTTCCTTGTGGGGTGAGGTTCAGGAAGATGTGGGTGGTCTGAGGTACAGAGAGGTATCCTTGATGAAGACACACACAGTAGGCTGCTTTTCTCCCCCCACCCCCAGGACTGGGACAATCTGTGTAGTGATTGTATAGAGAAGGGTCGAGCTGCTGAAAGCGAGGGTCTGTAAGGCACCGCTGCTTCCCCCGTGCAGGGTCTCACACCCTCTCTCTAGCTCTTTTTATATTCTGTCTCCCTAGTTTTGTATTCAGTAGTCCTGTGTTCTGGGCCCAAGGGGCTCTACCTCTGAAGGCCATAAAGCTGGCCCTAGGGCCTTTGCAGACCAACAAAACTGCATGTCTGGGTATAGAGCCCGTTGCCCACTGGAGCCAAGAACTATTAAGAAACATTGAACTCCCAAGGTTAACAGTCTTGCTCCTTGCCACAAATATGTCTGTCTTCCTCGTTCCAGCCACAGAGAATGTAAGGCCCTGCACCCCAGTCTCCAGAGCAGCCCCCCCCCAACCCACACTAATCTACAGTGTGGCTAGATACGCCGACAGTGTCCTTGCTTTGTGTGGACAAGGCTGGGAAGTCAGCTGGAGCCTGCATGCTCAGTGACTATCCTTCCATGGC
This sequence comes from Mus minutoides, assembly GCA_902729485.2. NCBI lineage: Eukaryota > Metazoa > Chordata > Mammalia > Rodentia > Muridae > Mus > Mus minutoides. The sequence goes on along the minus strand of LR749778.1, from coordinate 532,165 downwards.
TCTGCCCCTTAGAATACTGCCCGAGGGTCTGCCCTGTGCTTGCCTTCTGCTCTGGGTGGTAAGATTCGCTCATGGCCATTCATTTTGTCACCAAATCTATCATTTGCAGCTGCTTTTTGGGTTGATGGGAGATGGGGTTGCTTCTGGGTCTGTGCTATGGTACCCACTCATTGCTCTCGTGAGAGTTGGGGGCAAGTATGGGTGGGCCATGCTCCACTGGTGAAAGACACTGATCTGAGTTCTTTCACCTTACCAGATCAGCTGGAGTTGGGGTTCCACTTGGACCACTGAGCCATTATAGCTCTGCTAAGACCCAGGAGCAATAGCGTGGCAACGGACAGCATCATCGGTCTGAGGGCATGCCTCTGTGTGCATGTCCCTTCTGATCAACAGGGACTGTTCTACTGGGCCTGCTTGGGTCCTCTACTTGCTTCTCTCTTGGTTGGTCCCTCTACCTGTAAGAAGTCATCATTTATTCTGGACAATGTGATCCTGGGTGTCTCCAGTATCTTCCAGTGAGATCACTTAGCTTTCCGTTTCAATGTATGATCTGCAGGTTTTGTGTGTTTTGGAAAACACAGTAAAATGGTCGGCCCTGCAGCAGTGGTTCCTAAAAGGTGACTTTGCCCTGGGTACATCTGGAAAAATTTGGAGACATATTTATCAGAGTGTCTGCGAGAGGGGTAATGGAGCCCAGGGGAGGATGGGTGCTGACAAAGGTCCTGCTTGCACGGGGAGAGCCCCAGGCCCAAGAAAGCAACCTCAAGGATACAATGACTACAGCTCAAAGGAGATGATAAAAGCCCTTTGGTAGAAAAAGAGACAAATTTGTAACCAATTCAGACCACACACTTCAGTCTACTCTCTTCTTTCAAAGTCTGCATCATCGCTCCTTAAAGGTTTCTGATATTCCCTCCTCCCTGGGGCTCCGTAGTTTGGCCACCTGGACTTAGGGAAGAGAGATGCCAGTAATAGGCAGCTGGCAGACGTATTATGGCTTTCTTTGGTATAAGGCTTGGTGCCAGCCGAGGCTGAGGATGCCCCATCAGAGAAGAGAGGTGTTTGTGCTCTTCCCACAGTGGTGTTTCCCCAAGGCAGATAAGGTATGCCAAGTATGTGCCCCGCTCCCTGCATGTCTGTGTGGTCTAGTTCCAAACCAGCATGTCTCCTACTCTTTCTTGCCCCCATGACCTGGAGAGAATTGGGGGTGGTTGGAGGACATTCGTGAGAACATTCCATGAGAACATTCCAGAGTTGCCTCCAACGCAAGGGAAAACCATTGAAGGTCTAGGGAGATGCGGCCTCACCAGCTGAAGACGGAGCTGACCTCTAGGGGGTTGTAGGCTTCTGAGGCTGCCTGAGGACAAACGGGCAGGCTCAGGGTCCTGAGCAGGACTGTACTTCTGGGAGCTGTGCTCAACAAGGCTGTTCCTGCCCTGTCTTCACCAGAGCTTACAGGGTGCTAGGGTTAAAATCAGTCTCCCCAAACTTGTCAGAAAAACTGCAACTTGGAGACACTGAGAAAGTGATTGTGTTCTTGTGTGTCCTGTAGCCTGCCTGGGGAGGGTTTAGCTCTCAGCAGTGCTCATAGCCTTGAAACAGACTAAATGGAACAGGGGCAGCAAGAGGCAAATGGCTGGTATAGGGAAAGATGGGGAGAATCTATGCAGGTGCCCTCCCCACATTCTGGTTGTCAGGGGCAGAAGGGTTCTGCGTGTGGGACTGACGGCAGAGCCAGACAGAACTTGGTCTCCATTTGCAGAGTAAATGGAGTTTGCTGTGAACACTGACTTTAACTCTTTCCATCATTCATGTGAGGAGACGCTCTTAGCTAGTCCACAGCTGCCTGGTCTGGGACTTGCAGGTCCCAGGAAAGACACATCCAGCTGTGGGGCCCATGCCCCAAATGCTCTCAAAGAGCATTTACCCCCAAAACAGATCTTCTAGGACAGACAGTGACCAACACCGGGTTAAAAAGGTTTCTGTAAATATTTTATTTTCCATATTTTAGAGTCAGAAAGAAGCATGTAGTAATAAAAATAATAGAGAATTATTTTCTTCACATCTGTTCTGCTGCAAACTGCCAGCCCCTCCAGCCCAGCCCCTTCCAGCCAGCTCCCACCAGATCACGTGGCTCTCTATGAGCAGCCAGCGACCCGACACCCATCCCATTATGTACAGATATGTTACAAGGCAAAAAGAAAGATCTCAAGGAAAAAAACCCACAAGGGCGGTAGCCCTCCTGTCCAGTGTCACAGGACCATGCAAGAGGAGCCAAGGCTGTGTGTACAAACCCTGCTTCATTTATGTCTTTAGGTGTGGAGATCTCCCGAAGCTCAGTCTAGGGTGTGGCATGCTCCACAGGCGGGCAGGAGTGGGAGGTGATGTCACTGTGCTTGTACGAGGCTGTATCCAGGTCCAGGATTTTCCCATTGACCTCTAGAGTCATGCATCCACGGTAGAACGCAGTGACGGGTGCAGAAATCACCGATACTTCTGAGCAGGGGGAGAGCAAACACTGAACCAAAGGAGCTCGATCCCAGCCACACACTACTCCCCACCCTCCGTATAGCTGAGGGCCAGCCCTGCTCGCACTCTCTGCAGGACGTGTGGTCCCCTTTCTGTTGTTATCCCATGGGGACACAGACCTTACAGGCTTAAGACATCATTATCCCTTAAACCTGCCCCCTGCCCCCAGGCATGCATGCATGCAGATGTTCTATTAAGTATCTTCTGTTGTGAGTCCCGTGCCCTTGATTCTGATTGGCTAAAACTACCTACCCAGCAGGGCAGAGAGTCTGCTGTTTGCTAAAAGTAATGTCCCCTGCATACCTGCTACCCCTGTTTCAGTCCCACCTGTGGGCCTGTGTAAGCAAGCAGGATGCTGTTGGCTGCCCTTGCTAGCTTCTGGTAGATGTGTGTGAAGGGTGAGCAGGCACACTGTCAGCTACTTAAAGCTACAGACACCTGCCAGTATTCAGGTACCCCGTTTTGCATCACCTGGTAACCCTCTCCTTTGTGTCTGGGCTCTCAGACAACACTCTTCAATATACGACTTAGAGACATGTCTGCCAGAGGGAGGACTGAACTGATAAGACCTCTCACTCTAATCTTAGTATAGGGCAACCTGCATTTATAGTTCCTGTGACCAGAACCCTGTCTCCCAGTCATTGCCACAGCCCCTGAGTGAAGCAAGTCGGGCAGGGCGCTCCTACCTGGCAGGCCTCCAACATAGGTGCGCACAGAGCCTTGCAGATGTGTCTTAAGTGTGTCCAGTCGCTCTTGCAGCTGGGCAGTGCTCACTTCACTCTGGCCCTTCGTGCCATCCACTTCCAGGGTGGCCTCACCCTCCCGCAGGGAGACAGTGACCGTGTGTTCCTGGCTGTCACACACCTTGATTTCCATCAGTGCAAGGGCAACATCCTCAACTGCCAGGACCACCAACTGCCGGGGATAGAGAGGCAGAGGAGTTATAGAGGGGTCCACCTATCGGGGGTGAGGCTGGCCCCGTAGGTTAGCTGTTCTGTCTTACTAGTGTCTGGTCTTTGTACACTAGTCCCTTCTTAGAGTGTATGGTGACCCCCGCTCTGAGGATGTCTAGGAACCCTTGTGCTTTTTCCTCTCCTAGGCTCGGTTTCTTTGAATGCAAAGCAGGGAGCTGCCGGAAGGTGACAGGAGGGGATGGCTCAATGGTTAGAGCACATGGCTGCTCTTACAGAGGACTTGAGTTCTCTTCCATCATCCATATGGATCACAACCATCTCTGACCCCAGTTCCAGGGGATCTGCTGCCCTCTCCTGGTCTCCATGGGCACATGGTGCCCGTTTATGCTGTGCAGGCCAAACACCCATACACGCAAAACCTTCTGCAGTCCCTGGAAAACCAGGGGCTTGGGTTACCCCTATCCAGCCTGAGCTGACTTCTCAAAAGGAAGTAACAGGATACAGCTGTAGTCCCGTGGTATCGGCACTGGGAAGGATCAGACACTGCCTGCCCTTTCTGGGGTGAGCAGTCTTTGCTGGCAAGAGCCTTGGTCTGTTGATCACACATGTTAGGGGTGGGGCGAGATGCTGGGCAGCATGAAACCTGGGTCCCGTGGGGCGAGATGCTGAAACCTGGGCCCCTTGGTAGTGTTAATCATGGAGATTAACCCTGTTGCTGGTTAGTGTAAGTAGCAAGCAGGGCTCTACAGCCTGGGCAGATGGAAAGAGAAACCTTCCTGTCTGACACACATCCCTCTTAGGAACATGGGAGAGAGGAAGGTTTTTCCTTTCTCTCTCAATAGCCTCGTTTCCTATAAGCAAATATTTGGAGTCAGAGGCTTGATATAGTTGCCTGGCTTGTGGAGCCACTGGACATAGTCTTCGGTGAAGCAGAGCTCTGCCTGAGGGGAGAGCCTCTCCAGGGCCTTACCCACCCTCCTCATCCGAAACGCTATGGGAGCTTATGGCTAGGTTCATGGGTGACTCTGGAAGAATATGGAAATCTCAAAGTGCTAGTGACATGGCGTGCGTGCATGACTCTTGTATGTATGGCTCCCCGCTCCCTGTGAGACACTCCATGCTTACGGCCCCGCAGAGGCTCACTGCCCCACCAACCACCTTGGCCTGTGCTGTACAGTTGTGCCTGTGTAACTGCATGGCAACCTTGTTCCCAAAGCCAGAGGGGACACCTAGCTGTGTGCACTCAGACCTGGGTCTGGGGAGGAGGCTCCAGGACAGGGCGGGGCTCAACAAGTCAATATCCCAGAGAGTGAATGGGAGCCTCAGGACCTTTCCTTGCTACTTGGTGCCAGGGAGAAATGGGTGTGTCTCGGGGCTTTCACCGAGGTCAAAGGGGGTGGAAGTGGGGTTGCTTGGTGGTGGTCAGTGTGTCCTAGTCAAAGCTGGCCCCATTCAATCCTACCTGCTTCTTGAGCTTCTTTGTAGAGTGGTAGTCGACCAGGGCCACAGAGAGGGGGATGACATCGTTGTCCCCCACCAGTGCCAGCAGCACCCCAGTGTCCGTGGCAGGGCGGATCCGAGCCACAACTTGTACTTCCCAGGTGGTTTCCGTGCCGACATCCAGCGATGTTCGGGCTGCAATGAAAGCGGCCCATCACAAGGCAATCCAAGTGGCAGAGAGGTGAGAGTGAGTGGCAGCCCGGACCGGAGTGACCACAGGGGACGACAGCTCTGCGCGCTCTGGGAGGGGACCTCCTGGTAAGAAGGCGAGTGGGGAGCACGCAACAAGACTGTACCCCAAGACCTGCCAGTGCATCAACATGTCTGCTGAGTGGTACTCGGTCAGGGCCACAGAGAGGGGGACGACACTGTTGTCCCCCACCAGTGCTAGCAGCACGCCTGTGTCAGGTGAATACAAGCCGCAACCTTTATTTCTTCAGCATGCAGAACAGGATCAAGAACTCCAGCACTGAATGTAGACTATCAACCCGTGGGCATGGGGGATGACTAGGTATGGTGGCTTTCTACTTCTAAGTGTCCTCTGGGAAACAAAAATCTATCCAGGGAGCTACAAGCCCAGCAGTAAAGGCCATCCATCTCCTCCTCGTTCCCATGTCTCCCCCGGCTGTTCTCAAAGCACGGTCCACAGCCAATGCACTAGCCTCCATTCTGCCGGCTCCAGGAGACCCGACAGCATGCAAGTTGAGAACTTGAGGTCACGCTCATGGGTGACTGGGAACAGATGCTGTGGGAGGCATCGCTCCAGCAGGGCCCTATGTGTGTCTGTGGTCTGGGTGCCTTGGTTGAGCGTTCCAGAGCCTCGTGAACGTATTCCCATATAACGCACGTGGGTGCTGGTGCAGCTGTGTGACGCATGTCCTGATTACAGGAGGCCGGATGAAACCCTCAGTCTTGATATTTACATCTGTACCTCACGAACTCCAGGGAGTAGAGGAAGCTGCAGCGAGTGAATCAGGGTTGTTGGCACAGACAGGGTCCACCTCACTGCCCTCTATAGTATACCAGAGGGCGCTGAAGCTGGCCTGGTCCCGCCTCCCCACCCCCATGATCAAATCAAGTTCTCTATCCTGTACTAGATGACATTTACAGGGTTAATTCTCAATAGTTTGTTGAGCATATGAACACAGACTGTAAAAAAAAAAAAGTAAGAATAAAAACACTTTGTCCTCACAGAAGGCCAAGTGTATCTCACCTGGTAGGTGCTTGACCAAGACACCAGACCCTGCCTGTCTGGGACATTTTCTCAGCCTGGCAACTCACCAGGCATCGTTACTCTCTCTCAGAACTTGAGGTTGGGTGGCTTCAAATGACCCTCAGTGGCTATTGTATTTTAAGAAATTATGGTCTCTCATGTAAAGGAGCCTATGAGCTGAGTACCAGACCTGCCTGAGTCTCCTTGGTCAAGCCCAGGCCTGGTGGACAGAGTTTCCATCGCCAGCAGCCCACTCACCAAAGCGCTGCAGGCCTCATGCAACCCCTGCCCCTTCCTGCTTTGTCTCCCTGTGGGCCCTTCCAAGGGTGATAAAGGCTGACCTTTTTCCACCTCTAAACGTCTCTCTGATTTATAACTCTCATGAAGTCCCCGGCCAGTGACTTGGCACACTTCTGCACACATGTTGTGTGTTCAGACATGTCCAGATTTTCTTCCAGGTTCTCCCTAGGCTTGCCCATCTGCTTCTAACCATTGGACTGTGTCCCCATCACTTCCTCTTCCACGGCTAACATGTGAGGTCCAGACAGCTGTCCTGGGAGCTGGGCTTTGCCGGCCCTGCTGAGGCCTGCCCCAGCCTGTGGGTAACCAGCTCATCTCTGGTACTCATGGAGACAGAAAGCATTTAAATGGATCTTATACTTCAGCATATAGCTGCCTAGCAGTCCCACCACGGCCAGCCCCGGGTAGGGGTAGGGCGACACCCACTTACTGTAGTTCAGCCTGAAGGTAGCAAATCCATTCCCCGGGAAGAAGGAGCCCCTCTCTGTCACCGAGAAGCACTGCATTTTTGTATTCGCCTTGACTGTCTCCTGGATGGCGCTGTCTTCCCCGTTCAGCCAGTTCCAGCTCCTCATGCACCCGTCCAGGCGAGGGTTAATCTGGAAAGACAGGTGACTGACTCCTGGTAGCTTCCAGAGCTAGGACACTATAATGGCAGACTAGAGCGAGAGAGGTTTCGAGCCTAGCACTACAGGATCTGCAGGCAGAGCCCTCTGGTGTGTGTGTGTGTGTGTGTGTGCGCGCATCTATATATTGTAAACACAACTTTAGGGAGTTTTTCACAAGAGAGCTCTTCAATATTCAGAACATTTCAGGATACCTATATCCATGCAGGGCAGGGACACATGTGACAGCGAGGCAGCCACCTGCTCTGTCACTGTGAGTGGAGGGACAAGGTACCTGCCAACTGACTGCGTAAGTTGGGGGCATTTTATTGTGATTGTGCCTTGCCTCTGCCTTGCCTCTGCCTTACTTGGGCCGACAAAGTATAAGTAGAAAAGTCAGCCCAGGGGAAGGGATGCCTGTCCCAGCTTAACCACATGCTCACTGTGTGCAAACCGTTACATCATCAAATCAGGCCACCCTTATGTGTCACAGATCTGCAACGGTGTGCTTGATGTTACCCCCTTGGGACTCTCTTGGTGACCCAGTCACTATGAGCTACCAAGTTGGTTTCCATCTGCAGCGGGTGTTGTCATCCCCCAAACGAGGGTTCTGACCAGGGGGCTCAGAGGCAGATGAAGAACGAAGGCCAGGCGTGGCATAGGACAGAAAGAAACAGGACTTTGAAAAATGGCAAAAAGAAAAAAAAAAAAGCCCAACATTAGAGCTCCCCCACTAGAAATCTAGGTATGGCTAGCAACCCAAAATGATACGTCCAAAAAGTTCATTATCCCTTTTGTCAAAATGGCATGTTTTATCTTTATTGCAAAATAGATTTTTTTTTTTTTTTGGTTATCAAGCCAGATGAAAACTTAATTGAGTATCATGAGAGCTGGCCAGTGATTGATGCATAATACATCAATAGTTATTGCTGTCCAATGAACGGCTGCCAGCAGGGAGATCCTGTGGAACCCTGCTATTGTAAGACTTGGGCTCAGCCACAGGGCAAACCCCTGTAGGCACAGCCAAGCCTGAGCTGCATCCTCTCCCATGTCAGGAATGGACTTACCGGCTGGACGAGCTCACTCTCCTTGAAGGGGATGCCGCCCACGGTGAGATTCAGGTGATAGAGGCCCCTCTCCAGCTGAAACAGCTCCCCGGCTACCGCGATCTTCATTACGGCATCTTTGTTGACCTTGATGACAAGGTTACGTTCCAGCTCTTCCACGGAGATCTGGAGGGGGTCAGGCAGAGGGGGTCAAATGGATGGTCACTTCTGTAAGGCCCCAGAGTGTATCATCTGGATTAAGTGTACCAGACCTCAGTGCCAGGCATGCCACATTACCTGTGTTTAGGAGCCCGACCCATGAGACCATGCTGGTGTCTCCAGGGCCAAGGGCACCTGACCTCAGGGGAAACAATGTCCAAGTTATTTGGTCTAGGAAGTCTGACCTCACAAGACCACACCATGTCACCTGTGTCTAGGAGGAGATAAGCCTTGCTCAGACTGTGGCCTGGGTTCTCCCCACACCCTTCTTTCCTCAGAGGAAGTCACTACTGTGGCTCGCCCCTCACGAGCTCACAGGTCAGGGATCTGAAAGTGGAGGCAAGATCATCCCATGAAGAGGGCCAGCCTCCCCTTTGGCATTAAAGCCAAAACAACACATGGCTTTTTCTAGAAGGCAGTCATAGAAAGGTCCTGCTGATGCTTATTCTGGTTTAAAAGAACTTGAGAGTCGTGTCAGATGGGGCACAAGCCTCACAAGAAACCGGAGCCTGGCTGTCTATACAGTACATGCTCTAAGACAAGCACAGGTTACTAACCGCAGTCCTACTCGTCTCTGGTAAAGTGAGAGAAGACCTGCTCTCTCAGCCTCTCTTCTAAGGAAGATGTTCTTCACACCTGAGACCCTGGACACTGTGGACTGGCACAGAGAACTGCCCTCGGTGGCTTGTGTGTCCGTGAGGAACCTCCAGGCTACAAAGGGGAACCTGAAGCCTGCCGAGTTCTGGGTCACAGCCAGACTGAACCTAATGCCAGCTTCATGTTTAAACTGTTCTCACCACACGTGACACAAACACGGTGTCAGATAACAGGCCACTGAGCCAACAGCTGCAGCCCAGGCCCCGAGGCCTACATCACAGACCATACTGTGAAGGGCGTTATGACCCTGGCTTTTATAGAGGCTTGTCACCAAGCTAAAATTCCCTGATTAAACAAGCTCAGGTCTCTCAGCTCTGCCCCCTCGCCAGTACAGCTGCTGTAGGCGGGGTATCAGTATGGGTTGGAAATAGGCTGTGTGTCCTATGTCAGTACTGTCAGCCATAAGCTGACATTTGAATCTCATTTGATTCAGCCCTGGGTCTTCTGCTGTCTAGGCTCTAGAGGACCAGAACCAGAAAATGAAGCTCCTGGCCAGCCCTCACCCAGTGTCATGCAGATGACAAATTTCCACCCAAGAGTGCCATTGACTCTGGGATCCAGGAAATAACCCCTCATTGCAGAGAATCCCAATCTGGAAGACTTTTATCCCAAAGTGGATGATGCACTGTTGGCTGTGCCCAAGGTGACCACAGTGTGCACTGTGTCTAGATGGCAGGCACTGTGCTGGGCGAGCAAACTGTGTTCTACTGATGATGGGTTCTCCACTACCTGAGAAGCAAGTGCTTAATGCGCTCACTACTGAGGTGTCAGGTAAATCCCATTCCCAGGACATGGCCCCACCTTTTTGCTTACCTGGTCTGGCAGTCTACCTGACCAGCACAGGTGACTGTGGCTAGGTGCTCATAATGGCCCAAGGGAATGGGACAATTATTGCTAAAGAGGAGCTATCACTTTCTGCACCTGTCCACAGCCTTCACTGGCTTCCAGATTTCTACAGCAGAAACCCCAATATTTCTTCAGTGCAGCCTAAACCTGAAGATCAGCTCACTCTGGCTTTCCCATTGGTGTGTCTACCTCCATGGTATGTACACATGACTGTCCCACCTCTGTGGCCTATGTAACCTCCTGCCTCAACTAACACGACCTCTTTGCTACTCACAAGGTGCTCCATGGTCTGACGCCTACTGAAGCAGAGCTTTCTTTGCTCATCCTCAGCCCTGAGGTACCCAATCTTAAACACCTCTAGCCTCACCTCCGCTCCCCCCGTGAGCTGTCTATAGAGTGGCAATACCTATGCTGCTGCTGTAGTTGGAAGAGCATACATTATTTTTAAGTTTTCTAACCCCCTAACAATTCAGTGTCTAGGATGAAGTAATGTTGAATAGTCAAGCAAACTCCTCAGAAACTTGGCACCTAGGAAAGACTTGAAGCCTGTGTGGGAACTTAAATTACATACGATATGGTGGAGGCATAGTTAGTATCTGCCCCCATCTATCAGAAGGGCAGAGTGTGCTATGAATGGCTGGTCAGGGAGCACTGGAAGGGGCAGACCTTGGCCTCCTGGGCCATTCTATTATCAAGCCATGATGGAGGGTGTGTGAGTTGCCACTTAGACAGAACCATGTCACAGTGACCGCTCCCAGACAGCTGTCCTGCTTGGGTTCTGTTCCAGGGTTGTCCCCAGGGCTGTGTAGAGGGAACCCTCCCCCAAGGCTTCTTTCTTCCTGGACCCTTCTCTCCCCTCTTCTGCTACAGAGACACTGATCAGTCAACGTCAGGAAGAACAGACAGCACTTGGTGACTGGAGGGAAGGCAGGGTCCTTACTTGTCCACACAGTGGAACATTTTGTCTTCATTGCTAAGAGGGAGACTCATGTCTGTTTTTCTTCCAAATATTAATTTCCAAGCCTGTTTTATTGCCTGGAGTATAGGATGTGTCTCCAGTGTGTGTGTGTGTATACTGTGTATCACCCCATCTCTGGTGGGAACAGCTGTCAGAGCTGAGGGCAGAAGAATTCCCTGTGAGATGAACGGAGGAGTTGGGCCCCAGCAGCTCAGGTGCATGGTGTTTTGAGTGGTTATCTATGCTCTCTGGTATCTTCAATGCTTGGCCCTCCTCAAGCAGTTATTCCAGTATCTTCTGGGCCAAAGCTGCATGGCTCTCACATGAGGCCCTTTCTGAGGAAGTCACACTCAGCCAATGAAGCAGAGGCTCTGGGCTAACTAGAGCAGGTGCCCTGCCCATGGGCCACATCCATCCCTGAACGCTAGGGATAACCTTGGCCTTCCACTTACGGTTTGCCACATGCCATGGTTGATGGTTGGCCCGCTGCTGGTGATGCGCCCAACACCATTGTACCGAAGCTGCAGCTCAAGCCGCCCGGCTCTTAGACCCAGGACAATCCAGGTGCTGTCTGAACGTCCTCCAGCGAAGAAGAGGACTCCTTCAGGGTCAAAAGTGCGGAAGTCAAATTCAGCCAGCAGCCTGGAAACAGACCCAGGAGACAAACTGAGGCCCAAGGCAGGTGGTGCAGGGCTGCCTGGGCCCTGAGCCCGGGTAGACTTTGGCCCCTGTGGTGCTTTCCATGACATGGGGAGCTGGTTCTCTCAGAGAGAGCTGGGCTCCTGGATCAGCTCTCTCACCTGGCTCTGCGGTCCTGTGTGCCTCGCTTCTCACCTGGTAGGCTGAAGCCTCTTGAAGCGTAGTCTAATCACGGGAGTCCCACTGAACATACGGCCCAGGTACAAGGACTTCACGCTCTTGGCCATGCTGAAGGGCACACACGGTAAGATGTCCTGCCATGAGATAGGATGGTGTTGTGGGGTGGGGATGCCCTGTGGATGCCTTTCAAGTAACTTTTAAGGTCCTGGTCACATTGGGTGTCTAGGTCTCCTATGACTTAGAATCCCAAGGCTAGCCCACTCCCAGAAATCACAGAGTCCATATGACCCAGCTCATGTCGGTGCCTCCAGGCAGGGACCAGGGTTCTGAATTCTTCCTTCCATTATCACCCTTTTGTCTCATCTATTCTTATTTGCTACTGTAGCTTAAATTATTAAATGCGTCAAACTCACAGAGGAACACAGGGAAGAATAAAATCATTTTTAGTATACTATTTCAAAGCAAACAGAACACGAAGACCTTGAAGACTTCCCTGCTTTCTGCTGTAGGCTTTTCCACTGACCAGAGAGAGGATGGAATTAAGGCAGGCTGAGCTGGCTTCCAGGGGCCTGAGGGACACAATGGCCCTGCACTGCCACACTGAACTCCATGATTTGGACTTCAGGCTCATAGTTGAAAAATGCTGCTCCAGCTTCCTATGTCTCTCTGACTTGGAAAGTTATCATGGTACCTGGTCACCCAGAGTCCTTGCTGAGGTCATTCAGAAAATGCCATCAATGAACAACTGCCCTGCAGTTTACTTGATATAGAGCCCTGAACGATGTGTGTGTATGCATATGATGCACATCCTGGTATGAACACATCACACCTTGGATCTACACCAGCGGGCCAGGTGGCTGAGAGTGGGGAGTTGCTATGGAAATTTTATCAACACAACAAAAGAGGCTTGGCTAGTTGTGTGGTCCTTGGAGCTAGTAGGAGTTTTCAGTCAACCAAGTCTCTAGAAAGTTTCTTCCTATAATCCATTAATAACAAAGGGTCCTATTCAAAGCATGGCACTGGGGCTCCACGAGGCCATCTAGTGGGCACTACGGTCACCTACCTCACAAGTATCCATGTCTGGGGACAGCTTTAGGCCTCCTCGCCCATCACAGTGGCAGGTATAGCTGCCTGGGGAGTTGACACACATTTGCTCACAGCGATCCTGCTGGCACTCGTCCACATCTGTCGACAAAGGGACTCACGGTAGGCACGGGAAGGCACCAAACACTCAGTGCAACCCCCTGACTCTTCCTAGAGACTGTAGACGTCACTGTTCAGCCTGTTATCATGGAGGCCTGTCTCTCAGGCCCCTGCTTTCTAGAGAGAAACGAGGGACTGAAGGTGTGCGAGCACTGTACTCAAACTGACCAGCCCAGACATGGAGGGACCAAGGGTGTTTGTGTGGGTTGCGGAGAATGGTACAGAGCCAGGATCCCCACGAGTTCTTAGGTCCACGCTCCCTTCCTTGAGGGCTCAGCCCTTTTCCAGGGCTCCCGTAGGGGATCTCTTGGAGTCTCCTGCAGCTCCCAGACTGTGAAGGGAGAGTCTCTGCCTTGGGACATAGTGAACCTCCAAAGAGAGAGGAGAGCCCAGGCCCACGTCACCCTCCATACACTGTGGGTGCAGCCCAAGTCTACCAAGAACTCAGGGTCTTCCCTTTGTCTACTGCAGGCTAGAGAAGGCTAAAGACACACGGGTGTGTGCTCATTTGAGTTCACATGGGAACACACACACACACACACACACACACACATATGCATGAAAACATGGTCTGTGTGCATACATGCATGGATACAATAGGGCCAGATAAGGGGATGAGACAGAGGGCTCACTTTAAAGGTCCTCTTCATTGAAGCTACACAGACCCTCCCAGGAGGTTCTGACATTTTCTCAACCCTCCTGTGTACAAAGACTTCCTGGAACATCGGACCAATGATTGCCACCAATGAAGCAAGGCAGTCTACATTCAGGCAGTGACCAACATGTGTCCTAGGCTAAGCATCAAAGAAGGAAGTACCCTGGGTGGCTGTGGCATGGGTACCTTGGCAGGTCTTCTCCTTGGAGCTGTATGTGTATCCCTTGTCACAGAGGCAGGAGTAGGAGCCCGGCAGGTTCTTGCATCTCGCATCCCCACAGGTGTCTGAGTCTGTGCATTCATCGATATCTGCAAGCAAAGGCAGCCAGGCCAAGGCTGTACAGGTCGGTCTTGGACAGCTGCAGCGGCCACTGGGGCAGGAGGGTAGAGAATGGGAGGAAGGCACGATGCCTTCACCACGGGTGTCAAGTGATGGTGAGCCCAAGGACCACATGCTGCTCACACACATTGGGGATACTGTAGATGTCATTGCTCAGGATTCACAATGCAAGGCAGGTGTCCTCAACCTGCTACTAAAGTGTGGGAGCCATGTCCCTTGGCCAAGGCCAGGGATGAGAGCCATGATGAGAGACCTCTGTTCCTTCAATGAAGAGGACATGGAAGGGGAGGCCTATACCTCCCCAAATGCATCTCCTGTATATTACACATAGTTACGAGGACACAGTGACTGAGAGTTCTCCTACCTCCTAAGAATAATCTTTGGGATGGTCAGAGGTGAACTCTGTGGAAGATAAAAATAAAACCTTTCCCCCTTTCCCACATTGGGTGAGTGAAATCATCATTTGTCTGGTGATATTTGTGTTCAGATCCTGAGTCCCCCCCCCCCCCGCATCCATCTGGAACACCCACAAAAGTTGCTGTGGCCTGGTCCTCGTGAGCCTCAGTGGCTTAGATACTCTGGGTCTATCTGTGTTGGACTGTCATTCCTCTAGATCCTAAATCAAGGGTTAAAACATGGACAACTGAGATGGTTTTCCTGGGTGATCTGGACTGAATGGAAATGGGACCACACAGTGGGGAGGTCCCATCTGCTTCTGTGTTCTTGGGGGTAGGGTAAGGAGAGCTGGGAGGTATGGCAGATGCACAGATCACTGGGGACTGTGATCCCTCGAGTTCCCTGCAGTCACATGCAGAGGTCTAGGCCTTGTGACTACACAGGCTGTCTGCAGGTTCCGTGGGCTGGAAGGTGCCTTGGAAGCACAAGTGTGGATGGGCATCACCAGCTCTTGCCCTTGCTCTCAGATGTAGGGAATCGCCCATGATGCTGGACTGGACCATCTCCAAAGGACACTCATCCCACCACCCCTCCCCAGGATAGGAAGTCAGGCGAGGTATCACTGCACAGCCAGGGCCTTACCTTGGCAGGTCTTGCCATCTGACGCAAGCGAGAAGCCACTATGGCAGGCACATTGGAAGCTTCCTGGTTTGTTGTGGCAAACCTGGCTGCAGCCCCCATTCTTCTGGACACACTCATTGACATCTGGACATGAAGAAAGAGTAAGGGGCTCCTACCCAGGCACTTTCCTGCTGGCCTCATGGTAAATATGGTGTGCGGGCCAGAGACATGAACTGTTGCTGCTGGTGAGGAAAGCCATAGACTTGGTTCTAGGGGTCCCTAGGTGCACAAGGGGACAGAGTGAAGGACAAAATGGACACACCAATCAGTGCCCAGTAGTCATGAGACCAATGCACAGCCTAGTCTAGCACCCTGAACAGATCTATCCAGATGACCTGTGGACATCGCAGGACTGTGTTGAGTGAGAAGCTTGGCAGGCTCTGCCATCTTGTTTGCAGCTTTACCTAATACCTCACACCTGCTCCAGAGTAGATCAAGGTGGGACCCATCAGCTGGGGTGCTAAGGGCCATGTGATATGTCCTTCACTCTGATCCTGGTCCCCAAAGAGCTCTCTGGAGCCTCAACTCTCGAGGATGAACCTCAGGGCTGCTGAATTCAGGAAGTTCTCAGGCAGAGCACCATCCCACCCTGAACCTGCAAAGGGGTCCCAAGAGGGATGCTGATACAGAACAGACTGTAGGGATGGCTGAACTCCCAGTCTTGGGTAGAGGGTGAGGTGTGGACTCACCTTTGTCACAGAGCCGGCCTCCCCAGCCTTCTGTGCACAGGCAGAAGAAGTTGCCCATGAGGTCTTGGCAGAGATGAGTACCCTTCTTATCACAAGGGTTTGGGGTGCACTGGTCAGGCAAGTCTGAGTTGGAGGATACAAAAACGAAAACCACTCAGGATATCTCTGAAAGTCTCACCGTCTCATATAGCTGGGGGTGGTCAGAGCCTCGAGGGGGAGGGCCCAGTGAAGCTCCCAGGGGTTCCAAAGCAGGCTGAGCTATGATGGAGGGTGCTACCTTGGGACAGAAACAAATATGAGAAACTTTTAAGGCCCTGGAAAGGGTTCCAGTAACACCACCCAGGTCTACTGAGCTATGCAAAGAGAGACTGCTGGTTCATGCCTCCCAGGAAATGGGTCTTCAAGATCCCCGAGAAGGACTTGGGCACATTCTCTTCACAGCGCTGGTGGAGCCCACTGCCAAACACACAGGATCTCAGCACCGAGGCGTCATGTCAGGCGTGCAGTGGTCAGCCAAACAAGACACGGGGGTGACTGAGCCATATAGCATCAGTCTTTAGCTTCTAGCCTGTAGTTAAAAGATCTTTCAGCCGGGCATGGTGGCGCACGCCTTTAATCCCAGCACTCGGGAGGCAGAGGCAGGCGGATTTCTGAGTTCGAGGCCAGCCTGGTCTACAAAGTGAGTTCCAGGACAGCCAGGGCTGTACAGAGAAACCCTGTCTCAAAAAACCAAAAAAAAAAAAAAAAAAAAAAGATCTTTCAATGTCACCGCTCTCCACAGAGTACCTTAGGAACACAGCTGAGACCTCCAGACACAGCCTGCACCACGCCTCACATGGAGGCAGGAAAACTCCGCGTGTGCTTCAACCCCAAGGTTGGGAAGTCACAGAGAGAGCCATTATTATATCCTGTTCTCAAATACCCTTTCAGAGGTTGAGCAGATGTGGGCATGACCCAGAGGATAGGAACCCTGGGCCCTTCACTATGCTCCATCTGAAGGGGTCTACAGTCTGCCTGGATGGGGTGGGTGGGGGTGGCTCCTGTCTACCAACAAGCTAGATCATTCTAAAGCAGTTGTTCTCAACCTTCCTAATGTTGTGACCCTCTAATACAGTTCCTCATGTTGTGGTGCCCCCCCAAAACCATAACATTATTTTGATTGCTACTTTATAACTGTAATTTTGCCTCTGTTGTGAATCATAATATGAGTACTTAGGTTTTCTGATGGTGTTAGGTGATCCCTGTGAGAGCATCATCCAACCTCAAAGGGGCCATAACCTACAAGTTGAGAACTGCTGTTCTTGACGGTCTAGATACATGGGGCTATCAGCTCCTATCACTCTTCCAAGGGGTGCCACTTCTTAGCCCTAATTAGTCTAGACTGGTCTCCCACGTAGACTGGCATTCTTTCACCCGAAGGTCTTATGCCACTTGGTAATCATCTTCATGCTGCCCGATTCCTTCTCCTTGATGTATGTATGCCCTATCTGTTGCCTGACCAAGGACTGGCTCTAAAGTTTCACTAGTAGAAGATATGAAATAGGGCTGCCTCCAGACGGCACATGCTGAGCTCTGACTGGATGAGGGTAACCAACCCCATTTCCCTCCTGTCTGTCTTCAAGAGTGTGGTTAGCATCAGCTGGCCACCCAAGCTCCGTCACAGAAGCTGCATCGCGGGCAGGAGTCACGCGTGAGCCAGCACTCCTGGAGCATAGCCGTACTTGTAATTTTTTTGCCATCAGCTCATTCCTCACACTGGCAGGCGATGCAACACTCTACCGGGTATCTAACAAGAAGTTCTGGGCTGGGTGGGCCCTTTGTGGTGCACGAAAAGCTGAGACTCTAGAGCTGAGACCAATGGGAAGCCTGAGCTGTCCTGAGAGCTGAGGACCAATAGGAAGCCTGAGCCATCCCCGAGCGCTGAGGACCAATAGGAAGCCTGAGCTGTCCAGAGAGCTGAGGACCAATAGGAAGCCTGAACTGTCCTGAGCGCTGAAGACCTAGAAAGCCTGAGCCTTCCCTCTCTGAGGAGGCAGCCTTGAGATGCTTCCTTGGTCTTCCTCTGCTTTCTGTTGGTGGGCAGCCATTTTGAGAGTCATGACAATTCACATCTCTGACTTTGATTCTTGGTGTCTCTGACTTTGCTCTTGGGCAACCCTAGCCTATCTGCTGCCTGAAGGTCTGTCTAGGTCTGAAGGCAATGTTTGTTCCTTCTTGAGTTACAGGGTGCAGTTTCAGGTCAAGCCAGAGGGGGATTGGAAACACTGGACACTGTCTCCAGGAGGTCATCCTAGCAGGATGCTAGAAGTCTTCCAGGTCACCCACACTAGTGTTTGCTCCACTCCTGGGGACCCTCTCCACAGGTGCTCTCTTGCCTCCCACACCTAAACTCTAGTTGGGGAGGGTAATCTTGCTGCCTGGCAGGGATGGGGGAGCACCAGGCCTAAGATAAGGCAGGCGCTAACCTCTGGATTTCCCAGATGCAGTGCAGGAGCTCATCCAGACTTTTCAGGTCAGCCTCATTCCTGGCAGCTTCCACTTGTCCTGAGCCAGCTGGGCTGGGTGCCGAGCCCACGGCAGGCATGGGAAGCAAGTCTAGGCTTCTCAGGGAAGCTCTGCGATCTGATTTTCCCCGCTGTGGCCCTTCCACGTTTACATCCAAAGTCTGCTGGGTTTGCACAAATTACAGCCAACAGCGTGCCTGTGAGTCTTCAACTACTTTTGATTTCTTCAGAGTGTTTGTTGGCAGATCATTATTAAATGTCTTTTTTCCTTAAGCAAGTGTTGGCTGGGTAAAGTCAGTCGCCTGTAAGTGAGGGGTCAGGACTGGAGGGCCTGTTGTTCTACAACTGCTGTGGACTTGTGGAAGCCCACCTGAGGCCAAGACGTGGTGTTCAGCTAACTCAAGTATCTGGTTGGAGGCCTAAATTTATTTCTAAAGTTTACACTGGTAAATTTGGCACGAGGGCTGGTTAACTTGGCCAAGAGAACCACATCTACCCATTGCAAAATCTGTCCTTAGGCGGAGGGATGATGCAGTGCCAACTTCCAATGGAGTAATATTATTTTTAAGAGAGTCCCAACACAGAGCCAATACCAAAACCTTTGTCCCTCTGTCCCTAGAGAAATACCACCCACGACATGTCATTTCTTTTCCTGTTGGGAATTTACCAAGTCCCATGTTTGACCCTTGGCAGGTGCCCAGAGCTTTTTCTTAGACACATTCCAGAAAGGTGAAAGAGTGGACATTGTTTTGCAGGCCCTGAGGGAGCCCCCTTAGCTTTCCACAGGCAAGCTATTCTTACATTGACAGTTCACCCTGGGCCTTTTGTGTAGCTGTAGGTGGAGTGTGAAGTATGAACCTGCTCACCAGGTGGCAAGTTAGGACCCGGGTACCAATCCTGTCCAATCCAGGCCCTGTGTGGTGGGTCCAGAAAGGAGCCCAGACCCCTAGAAAATCCCAATGGACTGACTCACCCACCACTGCCTGATGTTGTCTGTCAGAGGATCTCATTGGACATGACAGGGAGCCAGGAATGGCTTGTGAGAAAGGAACAGAATGGGAGCCAATGCTCTTCCTGGCACCAAGTGGGCAGAGTCCTTGCTTCTCCCTGTCACTCTAGTTGCTGTTGGCATGGTGACCAGCCCCTATGAGGTGAGGTAATAGGTTTCCAGAAGACCTGCTATGGCCAAGGTTTGTTTAGGGCTACGTCTGAGCTCTCTAGAAATTGCCAGAATGATGGCCTGCAAAAACTTTTGCTTTATTTTTTAACAACAACAACAACAACAACAACAACACCACCACCAGGTAACCAGAGATGGTAGGCTTGGCCTTGGCCTTATCTTCCTATGCCTCAGCAGGAGGATATGTGGGTCATTGGGCACTTTTACACAGCCTAGGAGGGGCACAGACAATGACAGCTGAGGTGGGCACCCATGGAATCTGTGATGAGCAGAGCCAGGAAGGAGGCAGCTTTGTGTTAGCCCTGATCCGGCAAGGCATCTGGCAAATGAATTTAACATATCTGTCACCAGCAGACACAGAGGCTTTCTTCTCTATTCAGCTCAGGGACAGGCTCTGGAAGTACAAGCCCATTCTCCTCTTCTGAGCCATCTGCCACCTAAGGGGCAGAACATCATGTCCCCCGCTCACCGGAGGATGTCTTTGCAATCCAAAACATCTTAAGAGGGTCCGAAGCTATAATCCTAGCCACCAACGAAAGCAACAGAGTGACCCCTCAGAGCACTGGGGCAAAGGTGAATGCCTGGGGACAATAATTTCATATGTACCAACAAATTAGACAGTATAAGGAAAGAAATGATCATCCTTGGGTGGAGGAAGGGCTGTGGGACAGGCTTACTGGGAGAAGGGCCATGAGCCGGATGTAAAGTGCATAAGTAAATAAATAAGTTCATTAATTAAAAAAAATTGTTTCTGACCCTTTCTTAGGAACCAGAACTGTGGACAGATGCACAGGACATCGTTCTAGCTAGTGATAACAGAAACAAATCCCCAGTGCTGGTCAATCAACTTGCTTTAAGCTGAGCCAAAGAAGCTGACATCTGACAGGAGATGGGATTGTACTTGCCTGGAAAGGGACTCCTATCAGGTGACTAAGGACAGGGTGACACAGGTCTGCAAAAGCCATGTCTGCATTTCTGGGTGCAGGCAGAAAGCTGAAAGAAGGTCTTGCCCACATGAGTGTGGTAGGGGACACCCTCACACCCCACGGACTATTTAACTCCCTATAACATGTACATGTATCATTCATTAGAAACAAAACCGAGATGCACTTTGTTAAAAAGAAATTTAAAAGCACAAGAAGCTGACTGGGGAGGGTCGGACAGCTTCTCCCTCAGCAGCCTTACCCCTGGCTACCCAGCACATGCTTCAGGTGAAACAGGAGGGCACACTTACTCTGAACGCATGTGGCGAAATCTGGGTTTTTATCTTCAGGCTTGCCATATTTTCTCATGCACTCTGCAAGAAACAGACAACACAGTCACTCTTCATCCCTGGGGTGGAGCAGGTATCCAAATCAGGGCCAGATGACAGTTTTTTGTTTTTTTTTTTCATGCGGACACCGTGGATCTCCAGTGAGTGCATGGCCAATCTGTCAGTACGGAGCGCCTGGCAGGGACAACAGGAAGGTGTACCAGTGTGACAGAACACCAGGCCCAGAACCGGTGAGTGCTGGAATCTCCCATCACATAGACCAGCAAAAGCTACAGTGCAAGTGTGACTAGGGCCAAAGCTGAGCTTCAAGATCTGGCGCACACGTGTGTTCTTCAAGGGGAGCCAGGAGCCTGGCATTGGAAGAGATACAACACGTGATGGCTGTGTGTGCTCAGCCACTCTATCTGGTCCTTCAGTAGGCCACATGTGGGAAGGCAGCATGGACAACGTAAGCACAGTTAGGATGTATGTGTAGGTTAACTAGCTTCCTCTGCTTTGGCAGAGAGATAGCCCAAGGGGCTGGTGTGGGGCTTCAGAGGACACCCTGAGTGAATGTGTATTGTGACATGGGCACAGTTCACTGAAGATTACAAGGCCAACTGACCCATGGGAAATTGGTAAAGCCATTACCCCTATGGGCTAGGATCAAGAGGAATGGCAAAGCTTTCTTAGGATTCTGAAAACGAGTGTTTACAAATGATGGGTCAGTGTGTATAAAGACTAGCGACTGTGGTCTCTTCCTCTCATATCTACAGCCTGATATCTACAGAGACTTCCTATTAAGACCAGCTAGTCCCTCCTCTGTGTTATATCTAAAAAAATAGATTGAAAGCCTGGCTCATGGTCTATGTCTTGGAGAAACCCATGTATCCCAGCTTGACTGTATATATATGTCTGTCATTTTTTTATTATCTTGTCTCCTCTATCCAAGATTCTGGTACCCAAGCCTGGAGAGTCACAGCAGGCTAGTCACTGGTCTCCTGTGCTGTTTCCAGATATGCCTGTGGAACAAAAAGCCAGTATCTTTCCCAAATGTGTGCTAAAAAGTCCAAAGACCAAGAATATATACTTCTTACAAGCAATATACACCCAAAGAACTTCAGGTATTCACCAAACAAACAGTGCTCAGAGGGGACTATATGGCTTCTTAAAGAAGCAAAGTGACTATCCTCCAAACTAGAATCTGATTTTTTTTTTGTCTCTCCTATAAAAGCATATTGGAGCAGGGTAATGGTAGTAGATACCTTCAATTCCAGCAGTCTGGAGGCAGAGGCAGGTGGATTGTTGAGTTTGAGGCCAGCCTGGTCTACAGAATGGAAAGCCAAGGGCTACACAGAGAAACCACAGAAACAAACAAACAAACAAACAAACAAACAAACAAAAGAATTTATGGTATTTTTCTTGCCATATGTGCTTGTTGCAGTGGCTGAGAGTATATGTGTGCTCCTGTTCATCAAACTATGTACAAAACCTTCTGAAAGGTTCTAAGTTTTGACTCATAATAGAGCAAATGTTGATAAACACACAACATACAAGCAAAACTATTTTTTTGGTGTGTGTGTGGGGTCCTCAATAGTCTCCTAGATTCCTGATACCAGTTAGTTAGAGGGCACTCAACCATACTTCCAGATGTGGGCAGGGCCTGGGATCAACTGAAGATATCTGCAAAAGAGCAGCATTAGTCTGAGGCTCAGGCAACTTGGAATAAAATGATGGTATTAAAAACACACTCGTGTTTGACCTGAGTATTGTTGACAGCTCTAACCTCATAACTCCCTTCTCCTAGGAGTAACATGGTAGTGGGATTTCCCCAGCATGAAATATGTGTGTATGGCAACGAAGGTACTATAGTAACTTTAACTCACCTTGATATCTTGGATAGAAATACTCCTGTGGAAAGAGAAGAAAGGACACAGTTAACCAACATAGCATGAGGCCTTTTGAAAAGGGCTATTACTGGCACATCAAGCCTGGAGACAGGAACACAGAAGCACGAATCTTGCACTGTGGCTCCCTCAAAGGTAGGGCTCAGAAGGCACCGTCCAGAAAGGATATCACGGAAAGAAGCAGAGGAACCAGAGGCCTCTGCTGACTCAGCCTCTGCAAGATGACTGCAAAGCATGACTGTGTAGTCACCTTCAGGAGGAGGCAAATCGGTGTCACCTAGACCTAATTAGAGGGTGCCTCTCCACATGTCTTCTGGGAAAAATGCTTGTAGGATAGAAACAGTCCAGGTAGGAGCCCAGTTTCAGTCCAAAAAGAGAGAGTTCTTATCTCAGGGTTTCCATTGCTGTGATAAAACACCATGACCGAAAGCAAGTTGGGAAGGAAAGGGATTTTTTGGCTTACACGCTATGGAAGGAAGCCAGGACAGGAACTCAAAACGGGACAGGAACCTGGAGGCAGGAGCTGATGCAGAGGATATGGTGGGGTGTTTGCTAATTTGCTCCTTCTGGCTTGCTCAATCTACTTTCTTACAGCACCCAGAACCTCCAGCCCAGGGATGGCACCACCCACAATGGGCTGGGCCCTCCACCTCAGATCACTAATTAAGAAAATGTGCTAAAGGCTTGCCTACAGCCCTGTTTATGGAGACATTTTCTTAAATGAGGTTCCCTCCTCTCAGATGGCTTTAGCGTGTGTCAACTTGACATAAAACTATTCAGCGCAAATGACCCCTTGTCAAACTGACACACAAACACGTCACATTAAGTCTCAACCTTTTCTTTCCCCAAGATCTCACATTAAAAACATAAATAACTTTAAATTCAAAGATATTACAAGTTCAGTCCCTTTAAAATACCCAGACTCTTAAAAATCCAAAAGAGTTTGAAATTTTTTCCACTGTGGGCTTCTCCTAGGGCCTTAGGTCACTTCTCTGGCTCTGCCCTTTGCGGCACATACAGACTAGATTGTCCAGGCTCCAGCTGGCTGCACTCCACCGCTGCTGCTGTTCTTGGTGGTCATCCCATGGTACTGGCATCTCCCAAATGCTGAGTCTTCCTCTGCAGTTGGGCTGCCTTATCCCCAATAGCCTCTCTCCTGTGCTCTCTTCAGAAACGCCAACTCTACTACACATTGTCAAGCCTCAGCTGCTCTCCATGTCCCTGTCACACACTCAACACCAGTGCCACCTATTGCCTCTTACACTACCGAGGTCACCTGCCAGCACAAGGCACAGCTCTGTTGACTCTCAGGGAACACTTTCCGGAAGATTTCCTCTCAGTGACGCTGGTCTCTGCTCGATCACTGTTAATTTCTCAGCACCAGCTGACCAGCGTCGAGAGAGTATCCCAGCAAGGCAAAGGTTTCACATCAGTAGTTCTTCAGTTAACCAGAACCACAGAATCTAATTCGAAATAACAAGAGGCCCCAGTGGAGTCTTCAAACTTCCCTCTGAAACTTCACAAATTGTCCGCTCTGTGCACAACAGTTTGATCTTCCAAGCTCCCACAGAACAGCTCGCTGAGCCTCAACACTCAGTGGCTTTTCTAGCCCAAAGTCCTTCCATTACTCCTCCCCAAAACACACGGTCAGGTCTGTCAATGCAATATCCCACTATCCAGGTACCAATTTCTGTCTTAGGGTTTCTGTCTCTGTGATGAAAAACCATGACCAAAAGCAACTTGGGGAGGAAAGGGTTTATTTGGCTTACGCTTCCACATCATAATCTACCATTGAAGGAAGCTAGGACAGAGACTCAAACAGGGAAGGAACTGGAGGCAGGAACTAACGTGGAGGCCGTGGAAGGATGCTGCTTACTGGCTTGCTCCTTGTTCCTTACTTACTCTGCCTGCTTTCTTATAGAACTCAGGGTGACTGGCTGGTCCCTCCCATATCAATCACTAATTAAGAAAATGCCCTACAAGCTTGCCAGATCTTATGGAGGCGTTTTCTTAATTGAGGGTCCCTCCTCTGAGATGATTCTAGCTTGAGTCAAGTTGACATAGAACTATCTAGCACAGCTCTCTTCATGCTCAGATGTCCCCCCCCCATCATTTGTTTTCATACAATATCTTGGAAAAACACATTTTCTGGTTGAGGCACAAATCTGTTCACAAGAGCTCTTTCCTGTCTCTGTATCCCCACACTGTACAGTGTATACAAGCCATCTGGCTATTCCAGGCCAGTGACCAGATGAGTAGAAGCCTGTTCAGGAATGGTATAAGTAACAGGCAGGCCAATGCTACAGACTCCCAGCAGAGCGCCCACCTCACCTGCAATGTGACAGACATTCCTGTTTGTCTTCTCTCACCTCTCTCTCACTAGTGAGGGGCTATGTGGATGAGAACAGAGGTAACAGGGACAGAGCATGTGGGAGGAAGGTCCCCATGACTAGGGGGTGATGGGGTGCTTTTCAACAGTTTTAGAAAGAATATCCGGAAGGAACTTAGATGACAAAATGCCCTTCATGTTACAGAGCCAAGTGTGGAGATGCAGCCAGCAGGCGTGAGGTGAAGTTCGTGTGTTTGTTGTTTACATGGCCAGGAAGAGCCTTTCATAGCCACGCACATGGAAAGGTCAAAGGTAACAGCATCACCCACACTCCAGTAGTACTGCTATAGGTCTGTCTTGAGGCCAGCACAAGCCAATCTGACTCCTGGAAGGATGCAGCAACTCTAACACCCAGCTCAGAAAGACCCAGTGTCTTCTGCAGCTGCCTGAGAGTGACATAGCTCAGAGCTGATCTCCCTGCCCCTCTGCCCAGGACCAGGCAGGATCCTGCCCATGGCTTCCAGCTATCAATCCTTCTTCCGGGCCTCCTTGGAGGACCTCACCAGCCAGGCTGCAGCTGGACTGCTTCCATGGCTGCCTGATCAGACTACGTCTGAAGGCAGCACATGCCCCAAAGACAAACAAAACCCGCACAAGAGGACAATGTTAGACGCATGCATTATCAAGACGGAGAAACATCTGAGCCAAAGCGGGGTGAACTGACATCATTTCCTGTGATTGCAAACGGGACGGCCCAACTTCCAGCCATGCCACACAACCGAGAAGGTTCTAGATTACTCTGCACAGTAAACTTCGCTGCCACCTAACGCCATTCTCACCAGTGTCTCTAAGTCCTCTCAGATTCTTAGAGGCCAAGACGTCTCTGGCCTAGCAGAAATGAGGCAGTGGGCTTTCAGTCCTACTTCGGGCTTCTTTGTAGAGTCGGGGGAGCATGTTACAAGCATCCTCAATTTTGACTTCTCATCACACATGGACAAGCCCACCACAAAACTCGCTTCCACAGGCAGCATCGGGCCCTATGGAACGCTCACACCCGTACCTCGGCCCTCTGGATGTTGACTCTCATAGGCCATGGGTACCCAGCTGGGATTCTGCTTCATAGACAGGATTTATGGAGTATGTAATCCCAGGGTACTGTGAGCATCAGATGCTCAGGGTGGAGAGAACACATGTTCTACCTCACCATCTCTGCACACGGAGTGTTACAGTGTGAAGGTGTGGACAGTCCTGCTCACCTGAGTTTGGGGGAACATTCTAAGCACAACAGGTAGACATAGTTTTGGGGAAGAGCTTTCAAATTCTGGGGGCACCTAGGCAGAACATTTTACCTAGATGTCTCTTCTCTGTCAAGAGTCCAAATCCCAAGTCTCAGGTTTCTTTTCCTGGAGAGACACCCCTTCCTTATTCTCCCCTCCCCACACTGGGCCCCTGTCTCTCTTGTCTAGTATTCTAAGAGGAAATGGGATGGGAGGTGTTCTACCTGCCCTGGAACTGGCCTTCCCCGAGCTGTCCTTGGAGAACCCACGTCAGGAAAAATGTCCTTAGTGGGTAGACATGGTTTAAACATGGTCACCTAGGTCCCAGACCCTTAGAACTAACAGTGCCCCAAAGTCCCATGAGAGTGCAGTAGCAGCAGCAGCAGAGAAGGGTCTGGAGAGTGAATTAGAGCCACTGAGAGCTGAGACACAGTCAGGGAGGGAGGGGACAGGGGACAGGGGTGTCTCGCATTCAGCTTCCGGAGTATTAATCCTCAAAGCCAGCCAACCCACTAAGAATCTTGCATCTTAAATTTTAAAAAGAAGATGCCAATCAGCAACCAGGCCTGAGGCCTTCCTCCCTGCACCGGGCAGAGGCTCCAGCCGGGATTAACTTCTTGATTAGGAACCTCTGGAGGCCAGCATCCTAAACTGGGGGAGCAGCCTTGAAGGATTAGGTATATCACTGAAGAGATTCTGCAGAAGGAATCACCTGGGGCAGAGTTACAACCTCAGGGCCTCTCGGGAATTAGCAACTGGGGACAGGGAACCCAGCCAGTGAGAAGGAAGTGCCCGGAAGGGACAGTAACAATAAAAAGGGAAACCAGATAACACAGAGGCTGTGGAGGAGAGAAGGGACAGAGAGATTAGAAGTGGCCAGGGCTGCCACCACAGGGGAGCCACCACCTAGGAATGTGGGTGGAGGCACACAGTAACTGTGTGAAGGGATCCTGCATTTCCTCCCCAGAGAAAGTCAGGAAGAAGCTACCAGTATCCGTTTGCTGGAAGGCTCAGATCTGGCCGCTTTCTTCCAAACGTCAGAAGAAATGCTAACTGAACAGAGCCAGACTCTTCCCAGACACAGTGAGAAAACAAAACAACCACGTGGTTCAATGTGGGAGTCGGCCTGTTTCCAGCTGTCTAGGCCCACCCAGTATGGAGGGCAGGACCACACTCTCACCCCTTCCCTGGGGGGCCCTGGAAAGGAACAGCAGATATAAGGAGCAGGTGTGTACAGGTGTGCATCGGCTACAGTTGCCAGGATACCATTAGGAGCCACGGGAGGCTGGCTGGTCTACTCCAGTCCACAACGGCAGGGAACACACAACAGGGCTGTAACAAGTACTGAGAGCTTTCACTAAAAACCACACTGACTCCTCATTCAGACCCACGAGAGGACTTGGATGAAAGCCTGGCACTTCTTCTTGCATTATGAATCTGTCACTTGCTTTTTTTTTTTTTTTTTTTTTTTTTTTTTGCAATGGAGGCATGCTAATCCCTCAGGCACTGTCTACATAAAACTGGAGACGCATACCCATCTCATCCCCCTGCAGGGCTGACCACACAAAGATAAGCGGATACGAAGGGTCTGTTAACATTCTGTCTTGTCCCGGATCCCCGAGGGAAGTTAACGGTCTCGGTCTCGAGGGACAACAGAGTCTTAGAGATCACTGAGAACTGTTATTATGAAGGAACCTGCACTTCTGAGGAGCCCCCTGTCCCCTAGAGGAATAAGGACTCCATCTAGTCACTTTGCAGGACCAGTACTGAGGCAGCATCAGCCAACCCTCTCTTGAGCCTTGCTTTAACTCAGCATATCTCCTACACCATGCCCAATCCTTCTATTTAAATTTAAAGCTCACATCCGCGTCCCAAAAGCAACCCTGAGGCGAGGCCACTGGACCTCTTGTTCCTTTTCTCGGGGTGCACTGATTGATTATATCACTGCTTTCTGCTCCTCACTACTTGTAGTCTCTATGGATAGAGTTACCCAGGCAGCCAAGCCTAGATCTTTGGCATTCCCAGACCTGGCCCTTTTACCCTAAAATTTCATTCACAGATCAGCCCAGTAAGGAGGATTCCCCTAGGACCATTGTGAAAACCTGGTTTGGTAGGTGATCTGCAGACCACAGCTTCTCATTGTCACAAACAGTGGGGCAGGTAAGCCCAAGCCACGCCCCTTGTCAAGACCATCCCATGGGCCTTCGCTTACACAAGAAATGAGTGACATTTCAAGGCCAGGAAAGCTGACCTAGCATTTTCACAGGAAGGTTAAGTCTCTTCCCACTCTTCCTTCTGAGGCTATGAAGGTGACTGGCACTTGCATGTCCACTGGTGCGGGTCTTAGGTCTCCCCAGGGTATGGAGTAGGGGAGGCTTCAGCCATGGGTCCCTGCAGAGGACCACCAGGACTCTAAAGCACGGCTTGGTACTACCTTTTCCTGAGGCTTGCCCAGTATCCCACAAGGTCGTGGCAACGGGAGAAAAGTGACTAGCAGCCAGATCAAGGCAGTAGCAGCTAGGAAAGAGCTTTGGTTTGGACCTCTGCAAGGAGGTGAGGCACAGGCTGGATGCCAGAGTTAACAGTTCCCATACTGCAGGCAAGAGGCACAGGTCAGGCATCCAAGCTGACTCATGAGAGGAAAATCCATATGTTAGGGTGTAGGGGTTACAGAGGGGACAGTTTTAGATAGCTCTGATGGGAAGAGGTGTTCGCCAAGCCCTTAAGGAGACAGGCTCTGACAGGACCAGAGGGGACTGCCCTTTGGAGCATTATAGTTTCACCCAAAAGCTGACAGAAAAGGGGAGAACCCTCCCATGGCCCGAAGAGAAGTTATTTGAAGGAGGTGGGGGTCCTGAAGACATTACTCTCTTTCATGTCTTCATTTCACACCTTTGCAAATAAAATCATAATTCAAACGTATAAGCAATTAAAACCAGAGGGACTTGACTCTAAGAAGAGCAGTTCCCTGTCCAGGCAGTCAGGAGGGGCCAGCTTGGGCCTGTCTGCCCTGGCAGGCAGGCTGCAGAGGGGCGGGACTCCATGGCTGGGTGGTGGCCTTGCCTCTCGCTCTCAACTCTTGTCACCACAAGCCCTGTCCACACTGAATGGCAGGATGCTTCATGGGAGGGTGGAGTTGTAACACACAGAACCAGTCACCTAAGCCCACAGCCCAGGTGACCAAGGACTGGGACTTGCCCTAGAATGCCAATAGCTGAACTCACTGGGTCGAGAGCAATCATCAAAACAGAGAAGCAGCAGCAAGGGTATAAAAAGATCAGCCATCTGGCCCTATACTGCTGTAGATGCCTGGGGCAGCACCCTGGCGGTGGTGGGGTGGGGGTGGGAGATGGGGGTGGGGGTGGAGCACAGCTTGTCACCTGATCTTGGCTTCTACACTGGGTAACAGTGCCAAAGCAGCTATGGTGACACTCAACAGCTG